>OX459052.1:5620876-5645718 GCA_949775005.1 Orthosia gothica
ATGGTAAGTTCCTCTATTGTTTCTTTGGTGATCTCTCACTATCATTCACTCACTCTCATTAATTTATTTGTTTCTAATTTGCACTTTGTTATTACATGTATAAGAGTTATCTATTGATGTATAATAAAGAATAAGAAAAGTCCACCTACCAGCGCTTTCCACGGCTCCCGGTGACACCGGCACAGTCTCACACTCCCTCTCCTCTCTTCTTTGCTCAAACTCACTCTGCACTCTAGTAACTTGCCTCTGGCCATTCAGTCCTAATATAGCGTCTATCGTATGCCTCGGGCCCGGGTTTACACCCGTAGGCACTTGTGTTAGGCCTAACCTAGATTTCACCGCATCAAAACTCTGGTTAAGATGCATTTGTTGCGCGTGAAAAAACATTCCCATTCTATTAAGTGTCTCTAAGTTCTGTTGGTGTTGGGAAAGCGTTATGGATTGATCCGTTACGTTTATTGAAGAGTTTGAATTCGGACTGGACATTTGTGAGCGCGGACTGTTCGTGTCGGATCGTTCCGGCGTTTGGTTGCCGTAGTATCGGTCGTCGGGCGCGTCCATCTCGCAGCGATACGCGTACGTCACTGGCGCTCCGAAACTACTACTACAGTCGGCGGGGAAGAAAGAGGCGGGGCCTATCAGAAGGGGGGCGAGCGAAATTGCCCATTGAAAGTGCGAAATTTGGGGTCGCGAAGTGATTTTGTTTGGTAAGAAGCAAGAAGCGGCGTATTAGCATTTTCCCCTCGGAGTTTCTTTGAACGGTATTGAGAGTTGGTGATGGTTGAATAGTTTTTTTTCTGTTTGATTGGGTCGATTGTGCTAGGTGTTAGAGTGTTGCCGGGAGTTTGTTAGCGATTTCTTTGAGGGTTCTCGAGGCACTCGTGGGTTGTTGTTATGTTACTCGCTTGTTGCTTCTTTACATATTTAAAAAAAGTTGAAAGTTGATGAGATCAGGGTAATTTAAAGTCTACGGATTTTTTTAAATTCCATATTCAATCTGTGATGTTGGTTTTGCTTAAAAGTTTACCACTTACCATAAATACTAAATTTAATTTGGCCTGATAAGTATTGAAAGCTCATCTTAAAACACACAACTTTCACCAATCAAGTTAAGCTAAATAACTACTCAGCGTCTACGTTTTTGCATACATTACCCGCGAACAAATAAAGCAGCAAAAACAAACTAAGCGCACGGTGTATTAGTGCGTCCAAACTTCCAATTACGCAAATGCTAATGAACTCAATTCTAATTAATCAAACTAATCAATACGGGGCCAATCAGACGCTACCTGTCTCAGCGGCGCGCGGGGAGAGGGAGCGAGAGCACCGCCGGACATCTGCCTGTTAACACACAAATTTAACCAAATCGGTTAACCCGTAACCAAACAATAACAGCTTTTCCAACTGACCAGAGCAATGAATGCAATCGGACTTATAATCTCAAGCTACCTCAGGAAATGTAACCTTATTTAAAACACATTTAGGTTAAAAATACTGTGCTTTGAATTCGTCACTTGTGTCATTAAAGCATCAGTACGGTAACCGTCAATATAATTTTGTCTTCTTCACACTTACAAAGATCTCGCTCGCTCTCATCTCAGGTGTAGCGACGGTTGTTAGGGGGCGGGGCGCGCGGTGACGTCACACGTCGATCGACCAATCGTGTGTTGGGTTTTGTTTTTTTCTTGGCGCGTCTTGTATTGTCGATGCGTTTCTTTTGTCCGGCGCGTTCAGTGATTGTTCGCGGACGGCAGCGGCAGTTACAGGGTTAACTTTTGGAGTAACAAGCTACCGGTTTTCTGATAGAGATAACTCCATTATGTTCTTGTTTTGTTAAAAACTTAGTCATTGTTCCCAGTTTAAGTTTTGCGTTCGTTTGTTGATGTAGTAGAACTTCTAATGGGTTTATTTTTATTTATGGACCTTTTTTATTTGTATTGGTAATAGTAGTTGATATTAATAAAACGTCTAAAGAATAACTCTTTTTCTAATATTAATTAATACAATTTTGAAAATAAAAAAAATAAAATAAAAGTGCCTCTTTGAATTTTTTGAAAGGCCATCAATTAGATAACTAGAAATAAATCTAATTAAATCTGTTTGGAGACAATTAATTTGTTTTTTATTTAGGTTGTTAAATACGAGAATCTAGAGACGTACTATGGAACTTTTTAAGATAGTTAATAATGAAAGGACAATGTAGATTAAACGCCAAAGTAGTATCTACATTGCGTTTAATCTACATTGTCCAAGAATAGAAACGTATTTATTTAATAACAAATCGAACTTGGGGCAGAAAGGTTCTGGAGTGGCGACCGCGAACCGGAAGACGTTGAGTTGGAAGGCCTCCTACCAGGTGGTCCGATGACCTGGTGAAGGTTGCGGGGATCCGCTGGTTACGAGATGCAAGGGACCGATCGATGTGGCAACGCTTGGGGGAGGCCTGGAGGCCTATGTCCAGCAGTGGATGTCTTTCGGCTGATATGCTGATTCGATGATGAATCGAACTTTGTATAATTATCTATAATTTGAGTTTGTGTGCAAGCTAAGACTCATTACCTTACTAATATTATAAATGTGAAAGTTTGTATGGATGTAATGTGTGTTACTCAATCACGGCTAAACGGCTGAAAGGATCTGGATGAAATTTGGCAGAGAGATTATATTCAGGAATAGCACATAGGCTACTTTTTATCCCGGGCAAAGTACGGTTCCCGAGGGAAAATTTGCCACTTTCAAGCGGGTAAAGCCGCTGTCAGAAGCTTGTAAGTTTATGAAGTCATATTAATTTTAAAGGTCTCAAGTGGAGCCATGTTCTATAACTCTACATGCCCTAACTCTTCAAATCCTACGTCTTCATAAAAATGTATGATTTGGCCGTTTCTTTGGCTCGTCTTGGACGAAAGATATAAATCTAACGGAGCGGTTTCTGATTTTATACGGAAGATTGACGCGTTTTTATCTCTATAAAAACGCGTCAAGTCTACGGTATAGAATTTGACAAATAGTGATCTTCAAATTCGTAATACAGAAACCGCGGTAAAGTGACATATTCACAATGTCCAAAATTGTAAAGAGCTAATTATTTGTGCTATTTTTTTTCAGAAATGAATTCAATCAGATGATAGTTTTTTTTTTGAACATTCTCACCTCACTACCCAAACCACTGCAACTCCTGAAAGACGACCACCAGAAAAGCGCGAGGTAATGAAGCTCGATGAAATCCCGGAGAATGAATTTTACTGTCTTGGATCCTGCGACGAAATTAATCAGAAAAGAATAACAGAGGAGTAGGAAAAAATACAAATTTCCACTTCCCTCCATATCAAGCAGGAGACAGAACAAACAAGGCCAATAGGCACAAAGGGTCGTTTACAACTGGGGTAAGCCCAGTTGCCTAGCGCCACGGATAAAAATTAGCATTAAGGTTACACTAATTGAAAATTCTTCCATACAAACGTAGTCTAGCGATTACTCGACTGTTTGACGATGTTCGTTCAAAATAAAAAAATATATCAATTTGTGTCATCTTTATCTAGCCCTGTATGGAAACAGAAAAGTAAAAAAAATATATTTTTTCAAAGTTATGAGCGTCGAAAGTTTCATGATTCAACACAAATTTTGACGCATCTTTGGGCGGAAATAAATACCAAGAAAAGAAGAAGGAAAATTGCAAAACGGCCTCCATACAGGGATAAATTAGTAATTCAACAAAGCAAATAATTTTATTTTGAAAATATACATTTAGTAGTTTTTGCATTATATTAGACTCCCAAAGGTCTGATAATAAAATTTCGCGCGCTCGTTTTCTTCCTAAATCATCATCCATTTCGATACAAATTTGCAAAAGTGCTAATTCGTACGCGAACTAGCTTCTTACTGCTCATCACAGCATCTATCTCTTTCGCACGTGTTGTCGGATGAGACAGCATGCATTTTAACCTCGCGCACAAAATAGTTCGTGCCGTCAACTAGATGAATTAAATTTACAACACCTAAGCAAATAATATATATACTAAACCATATTAATTAAGACAGAATCAAAGCAATTATTTTGCCCCGTTCCCGTGCAACTGCATATTTGACACGTCACACGATACATTAATGTGATTGGATTGGAGCTGAATATTTAACTCGTTCACAATTACAAACTCTTCACTTGATTGAATGCACGCCACCGCAGTCCGCAGCTATTGAATGACTTTTAATTGCACACTGCATGTTTTTACGTCCATAATGTTGCCACACTGCAACCAACCATTATGTCGTAGACTTTCAATTTTTACGCTGGCAATATTGCCTAATGGATTGTCCTAATCTAGTTCCTGGTATCAATCAATTTGTTTGATGATCTGATTTTGATCTAGATTTAAATTATATTGCCGTGCAAAGTAATTATGACTAGCTGCATAGCAGCTAATCGTTATTTACATAAGTAATTAGGTTAAACTACAATAAGTAGACTGATATTTATTTAAAACAGAAGCTATGAAGATTCACTGAAAGCAACTAAGCAAAAAATCAACAAAGGCTGCAAGGTATAAAACAGTTACAGAAACAATTTGAACTTACAACACTTGTGACTTGTGTATAGGGTTACCATCCGTCTGGATTTGTCCAGACATTTGGCCTCCAGTCCGGACTTTGACGGGCTTTCTACTTTGCCGGATTTTTCGCGTGGATGACAAAATTTTGTTTTTTTTTATAAGACCACGTACTCTCTAAGAATATATTCTTGTTTCCGATTTTTAAGATCGCGATTTTTATGTAGTAGGTTTTATTTTTAACCCCCGCCGGAAAAAGAAGGGGTGTTATAAGTTTCACGTGTGTTGCTGTGTATCTGTGTATCTGTGTATCTGTGTGTCTGTCTGTGGCATCATAGCGCCTAAACGGATGAACCGATTTCGATTTAGTTTTTTTTTGTTTGAAAGGTAATTTTGTCGAGAGTGTTCTTAGCTATGTTTGAATAAAATTGGTTCAGCCGTTCAAAAGTTATGGGCATTTTACTGTTTGAATCGGGGTGTTTTCGCAAGATAAATGCGTCGGGGGTTTTTTAAATTGTGAAATTTTACTTGTTATTAACCCCCGCCGGAAAAAGAAGGGTGTTATAAGTTTCACGTGTGTTGCTGTGTATCTGTGTGTCTGTCTGTGGCATCATAGCGCCTAAACGGATGAACCGATTTTGATTAAGTTTTTTTTGTTTGAAAGGTGATTTTGTCGAGAGTGTTCTTAGTAATGATTAAATAAAATCGGTTCAGCCGTTCAAAAGTTATGGGCGTTTTACTATTTGAATCGGGGAGTTTTCGCAAGATAAATGCGTCGGGGGTTTTTGAAATTTTGAAATTTTACTTGTTATTCAATCTTTTTTAACGTAATCCATCTTTTTTAGGGTTCGTACCCAAAGGGTAAAAACGGGGCCCTATTACTAAGACTTCACTGTCCTTCTTTCTGTCGGTCTGTCTGTATGTCTGTTTGTCTGTCTGTCACCAGGCTGTATCTCATTCACAGTTGAAATTTTCACAGATGATTTATTTCTATTGCCGCTATAACAACAAATACTAAAAACAGAATAAAATGAATATTTAAGTGGTTCTCCTACAACAAACGTGATTTTTTTGCCGTTTTTTGCGATTATGGTATGGAACCGCCGGTTTTTTTACGTACGGCTTTTTGTCAAGACTTTTCAATTTTCGAAATGGTTACCCTAGTAATTGTGACTCAGTATTCTATCAAGACTGAATACTGTCTCACAAGTAGGGATACCATTTTACCAACCAACCAACCGTCTAAATGCACCTATCTGGCGTTAAGAAGCTTGATGGATGCTTTTAGACATCTGGAGTTTGTTACACGAGAATCGACTGGAAAAACATCCTGCATACGTCACACGAGGACAAAACCGACGCTGAACGATCTGAGAGGCTCGACAATTGACATTCTTTCAACGAAAGCGTTGCGATAACGATAGGTACTCTACAATGTCAAAAATGTTTGGGATTGCCAAGAGTTATTGGAATGCCATTCGTTCACATTTTAGCATTTCGACTATCGCCATCACTTAGGTATAGAATTAGACTTTGTCTAGACCCTCAATCTGAATTTAGAACAGGCGGACATAATTTTGAGAGCAGTAGTGGCTGAGTGGATAGCAGTGGTGGCCCAGTGGAGAGCAGTGGTGGCCCAGTGGTATCGGTCGCGACTTACAAGTTGTAGGTCGTGGGTTCGAGCCCAGGCAGGTGCTTTAATTTGTGTAAATTATTTCATCCACTGCATCAAAACGGTGAATGAAACCATCGTGAGGAAACTGGCATATCCTAGAATCAAAACATTCGAAGACGTGTGACATCTATCAACCCGCACTGGGCCCGCGTGGAGGGGGTGCGCCAAAGTTCACCTAAATTTTCAACTCCGATAATTGGAAATCCGAAAATGTTCTCCCTAACATTTTTCATCCTAACAATCACAATGCCTAACTACTCTGTCTCTAATGTTCATAATTCAGAAGCATTGAACTTCATAATGTCAGTAGCAATAAACATTTATTATACTTTTATTTGTTTGCCTATATTTTCTCAACATAACTATCTTTTACACTATTATTCAAAGTCATATCTTTTTTGTTTAGATTTCTTTTTATACATAATAATCAGTATTATATACATTAATTTTGCGTAACTTTATTTTCACATAACATGTGTAACATATAAGAATAACAGGTACCTTGGTACAAGTAGTCAAATAAATACATGTTTTCATATACACATTTCAATTAAATTAGTTTAACATTAGCGGCTATAGCTTTCAAATAATCACTTTTATTGGTGTATTTTGCTTTAAAATTCAATATATATTTAATTCTATCATATTTGCCGTTGATTTGGAAGTTCATTTTATTTTTGTAAAGCGTTATGATAAAAAACAGTAGGAGTTTAGATATATTTACATTAATGATATTATTAATTACAACTTTCGGAAAAATGAGTGTTATGAACATCGCCGGTAGCACTACAAATAGTATGAATGAAAACTTTAGGATGAAAATTTTTAGGAAGAGTGATCATTCGGATTACAAATCGTTAGGAAGAACAATTTCGGGTAAAGAACTTTAGGTGAGCCAATATGGACCCGCGTGGAGGATTACGTCTCACTCCCTCTCACAGAGAGGAGGCCTGTGTCCCAGCAGTGGGAACATTAATAGGCTGATGATGTATACATATGCAAAATGTGCAAACTACAGAACATTCATCAAAAAAACTGATTAAAATTTGCTAAGATTCTTCTAGAGATCTACAACTTCGATTGCAGTAAATTACTAACAACGCTTTTCTAGGGCTATATCCGAAAATAAATACCAAAAAGATTGACTTGTAAAAGTGTTATTTTTAACCAGTTTGCAAAATAAATATAAATTTTATCATTTACCAAGAATGGAAATAAAAAGTAAAAAAAGGGTTTTAAAAGTATGTTGTGTTCATCTGTGACATGTTTGCACATATGTTTTATATACAATTATAATATGTAGGTTTTTTTGTAAATGTGTATTTGGTGTTCTTAGCAATGAATAAATAAAGTCAAATTCTTTTAGAACACTTACAACAGCATCTTTTTTAACCCCCGCCGCAATAAGAGGGGTGTTATAAGTTTGACGTGTGTTGCTGTGTATCTGAGTGTCTGTCTATGGCGTCATAGCTCCTAAACGAATGGAACGATTTTGATTTCGTTTTTTTGTTTGAAAGGTGACTTTGTCGAAAGTATTCTGAGCTATGTTTGGTTGAAATCGGTTCAACCGTTTCATAGTAATTTAATTCTTTCGCATTTTACTCTTTGTATCTGGGTTTTTCCGCAAGATATCATGTCATAATGTCGAGGTTTTTTTAATTTTATCAGCATCATTCCGGAAGACGTAGCGTTAGAAGGCCACCCTCTAGGTGGAGCGATGACCTGGTCAAGACTGTGGGAATCCGGTAAATGCGAAACGCACAGAACCGATCAGTGTGGCGACGCTTGGGGGAGGCCTATGTCCAACAGTGGACGTCTTTCGGCTTAAATTATGAAAAAGCACCTTTTACCACTTGATAACATAACATAAAATAACAACGCCTGCATTCCCCGAAGAGTAAAAATAAAGAACGAAAGAAAGAAAGAAAACAGTTTATTTATGACCCGCACTGGTGACACGAGAAGTAGCAGTACTGCAACTATATTACACCCACATCACCACCTAATTATAATCTAGAAAAGAAACCACAAACCTTTTCACCAGCCAACCGAAAACCAATTAAAACTCTCCAACGTAACAGACATGAATTTACCCATTCAAAGCCCAATAACGAGGCCAAATATAATAACGATCGCTAATGCTGGATTGATGCTTAAATTAAGCGAGTTTGCCTGGAGATTGATTGGGATAAGTGTGGGAGGGGGGCGGCGGGCGAGCTGTGTGGCCCGGGGGGCGCTAATCTAGTACGACCATATAACAATTTGTTGACAGTGATGGGTTATGTCGATGTTAGTAATTGGATCATCGGGTTAGGGGAGGTAGCTATGGATTTTAATTTAGGTTTTAACGGAGGTGTTTAATTGGTATGCAGCCGGTCTGCTCTGACTTATGTCACCGTGAAAAGTAAGGTAAAGTGAGCTATCAATAAGGGCTTTAGAGTTTTATTTTAAGTTAGCACTTAATCTTACTAATATTACACATACATACATAAACTCACGCCTTTTTCCCATGGGGGTAGGCAGAAACTACAGAACGCCACCTGCTACGATCCTTACATACTTCTTTTGCTTCACACACATTCATACATCTACTAATATTATAAATGTGAAAGTTTGAATGTATGTTTGTGTGTGGATGTAAGTTTGTTACTGTTTTATAATCACTTAGGTATATTTCATTATCTTGTACTAATGGGGCAGTTGACAAAACTTTTCTATTTAGTCCGTCAGCTAGATAACCTAAAAATATTGGACACGTATTTTTTCATTTGCCACGTAAACAAAAAAATACGATGATACAATGCGTTGAAATATCGTGTGTCGTCACTGTGTGCTACACTTTATACTTACAAAATGACGTCACAATCACCCACTCCTGAACTTTGATGCGTGTTTTTATTTATTTTATAAAGCAAAAATACGGGTTCAATATATTTGATAATCTCACTGACGGACTAAATAGAATTATCATTTTTCTACCCAGAAAACATCCCTATTTGTCGTAAGTACTCGCTAATCAATAAAAATGTATTAAACCATTTAAGCCATCTATCGTAATTCTTAATGTTTATCGACGTCCGCACATCTCTACGCCACCTGGCTGCTGACAGCGACTTCTGTAATTGTTGAATGAGCCAGCATTAAAGCGGCAATTAACCAACATTGATTGGTTTTGAACACCCCTCCCCTCCCTCCACTCTTCGTATCCCTGTGTGCCTCGCTGCGGTCCCGGACAATTCTGGGTAAAAGGGCTAACATGGACATGCATAGAACTTGGAGATATCACGATATTTAAAGTTTTGAATTAAGAACTGATTACTGACTCACTGACTGGTCTAGTATTAGGAAATGCTAGTTCTGAGTTGGATTCTCGAGTCGGAAAACTGTTATTTGGTTTTCCATCTGGAATTTTTGACGTAAATTAAGAATAAGGTTCAAAGACTTGTTTTCTCCAGGAAGCCGTTGGTCCCGGCTGTCATTTTTAGATCTTTGACAGTGGTTACGAGTAGTCAGAAGTCTTAAAAGGAAATGCGGTCGCAGACATCCGAATGAATTTCCTAAGTAAAAGTCATAATTCGATTTCGAGGTTTGGCTTTCACATATTTCCTCTTCCAATATTGGACAAATTTTAAAGATATTTCATAAACTGAAAAAGAAAGATATGAAAGATATACTACGCCCCTATATTTTCTTTTTTTTTTCATTTAAAGTTATCAAATTTGTACACTATGTCTCTGTTCACAGCGCAATTTTGAGCATCTTTTGGCCGTTATAGTGCTTCTAAAGATAATGTATTATCAAGCAAAAAGGCAAAAAGATCACCCAGGCCGCTCCACGCCATATTTGGCAGTTTGATTGAGTGTTTAACCTCTGCTGCCTTATTCTATTTCAGTTTTTACCCGACTGCCGAAGGATGGTAATGCGTTTATCAGTCTATGTATGTAAGTTACTATATGACTTTCTAGAGACCAAACACGTTGGTCGATTTGGATGATTCTAACGTCAAACTATTGTTACATAGTTGTGGAGAGATATTAAAATTGGAATTTCGAAAAATGGCAGCTTTTGGGCGCCATAGGTGGGGGCCCAATTTTTTTCTGGCAAAACCCTCTTGTGGTATATCAAAATAAAGGGTTTTAAGAGGTGATTTCGAAAATATATAACACTTATAATGTGTTTGAATGTACCTAATACGAAAAAAAAATGTTAACTAAAAAGTTATAAACAAAAAATCAAATAACCCGACTGCTTAAGCAGGGAACTAAAAAGATGTAAACAAGAAGAAAATCATGCTGTGCAGCCGGAGGATACATCTGTTTTTGGTCAGCCAGCTCACGAATATGTATCCTCCGACTGCTGAATAATAGTTACAGGTAGGAAATGTTGTAGCCCAGTAACACTAGATATTCTGAACTAAGTTTAACTACAGTAATAGTGTTGATACTAACAACATCTATCTAAGACCTAATTGCAAGATAATAGGCTAGTATTATCTTAGGTCTAGCCTTCTTTGCCATCCTAGTTATTTATGTTTAGGTCAAAGGCGACAAGCTTAGTGAAGTAATTATTTCACTTGTTGAAATTAAAGTTGAAGCCTCTCGAAATACTAATGTTCAAATTAGGTTCATCTGTCGTTACAAGAACTATTTCTAATGTAACTAAAACTACAAAACTGCTTTGCTACGCAACAAAAGTTGCTACTAAGAAGGTTCAAACTGCTTCATCTTTTAAGACGGTACCCTGACCAAAAAATCGGCATGAGATATGAGCATTCCTATTGGTCTGGCGGCACTGGTGGCGCATGAATAACAGTAGTGAATACGCCCAGATTTTAGAATAAATTCTTTATAAAAACGAAATTTGGTCTTTAAAAACATAATTCTACAAAAATGTTCGTTATTAAATTGTCTATCCATTAGTGTTAGTACAAAAAATAATTAATGAACACTTTAGGAGGAGATGCATAATATCAATAATTATTTCTCATTTTGTATGTTTTTTTGGAAGGAGATTAGTGAAATATACACAATTTTTAAAAAAAAACTAAATCTACCATTTTAGAATCAATATTATGTAGAATTTTAATGTATTTTTATTAATTGATATTTCTTTTTAAATAACGAGTAGATAGCTCCTAAAAACAGCACAAAAACGGCTTGCGCGGCGTTTTGCTCGGGGTACCGCCTTAAGAAAACAGGCTTTAAAACATTCATTTCAAGAGTGTAAGTACATTCAAGGTCAAAAAAGTAGTTATACTCTCCCAAAACTAAAATGTCCAACAAAGTTTTTCTGGAAGGAGGTCCATAATTAAATCTAGTTAAATTTATACATGGTTAATTTTCAATGACCAGCCAAAATTTTCCAAGAAATTAGGTATCAATCAAAGAACGGTTTATGCAAAAATCCAAAAACAAAAAAATCAGCCGCTCTGTAAGTACATTTTTGCCCGCATTAACTACGCAAAATGTACAGAACGGCTGTTTTATTTTATTAACATCTAATTTTGCCGGTCCTTGAAAATTAACCTAGTATTTTTGTTTGATTCTATTTATAGATTCAATAGTTAAGAAACATGGAACTTCTTCTACAAATATATATTAAGCACTTATCTGCGGGCTTTACCATGCGATCGTACACCTTTTGTCCTTTGACTGTACATATACAGTCTCAACTGTATTTGCATAATAAAAGTGCGATCCCTCTTAAAATATCGGCAGCAAAATAGAAATTGAAAGCTTACCAATTTGAATCAATCAAAAATGCAATTGTTTAAAATGACTATAACACAAGCCAATGTCCAGTGTCCGGCAAAGGGATAGTGCCACAGTGTCCAGCGTCCAGCAAAGGACACAGCCACAGAGGTACCCTTGAGTTAATTAATATAGCGAGCTGCTCGTGATCTATTAATGGTGGACGCAGCGGGCGGTATAATGACCACACGGTGGCCGAAGCTAGGACAGTCCGAAATGTCGAAGTATGATGAATTAAAGACAGAATAGCCGCCAAGTCCTGTCAGTAGTTTTTTTTTATTGCTAGCGTGTTCCGCCCCACATCTGGGCAAAGCCTTCACTCCACTACTTCAACCAAGTAATCTTCATTCATTTACTGCTCTGAATCAAATATCTTCTAGGTTTTTTTTTTAATTAAGGATGTTAATCTCAACGCAAGGACATCAAAACAATGATACTTCCTGTGACTCGGTTTTAGAAATGCTAGTTTGAAATGCTCCTTTCACAAAATTTAATCAATGTGGTAGATATCCATGTCTGGTTAGCAGAAGAACTTTCCTGCAAGTGTATCCTATTATCCTTTAAGGTCCTTACTCCGCCTTAGTGCCGTAAAACGGTTACTTTCTAAAGTATACTCCTTATTAACAGCTAGGTTAAAAGGACTGAAACAATTTTTTTGATTCATCCTACACTATTTGTGAAACATGGTTTTTTAATATGACTACAACTCTTGCTTTAAAAAAATAATTAACAACTTGATTTTTTTTCGCTTCTTTTGCTTACTCCCCCAAAACAATTTGGATGTTTAAAAATATTTTTACACAGAAATAAATATGGTTAGCATTTCTTCTTAACCTACATTATGATAAGAAAATAAAAAAGTATTTTGAAAACAAAACTGTCCAAAAGAAGGTCAAATAATGATATTCTGGCACCGAGCGGGTGTACTGCCATTACTGCGTTTACATTGGGAAATATATACGCCATAAGTAACATGAGAACAGCTTATTAATCTGTATTCAATTCCTTGCTGCCTGATTTGTATCACCTTTCAAATAATTTCCAGCCATAACATAAAGTCACCCTCCTTTTTTTTTTGGGCAACCCCACCGCATTATTCCCAAACCACTGCAACTCCTGAAAGCCAGAATCAACAGTGTCAACCACCAGTAAAGCGCAGAGGCAATGAAACTCGACGAAGTCCCGGAGAATGAATTTAACTGTCTTGGATCCCGCAACGAAAAGAATAATGGAGGAGTAGGGAAAAATAAAAATTTCCACTTTCCTCCATATCAAGCAGGAGACAGAACAAACAAGGCCAATAGGCACAAAGGGTCTTTTACAATTGGAATAAGCCCAGATGCCTTGCACCACGGATAAAAATTTACTAAAATGGGTCCTAACGCCACGCTTGTTAATCCCGAAGGATTCATTCAAGCCAGGCATTAGGCATCAATCAAATGACACGATTCTTCTGAATAATCCGATTTATCGTTATTCCCGCCCGTCTCCAAGTCCTGGTCACCCTACAACACCTGTGTTTGTCACGCTTTGATCTCGTGAATTATCCTTTATCTATTTGCTGTCCTCAGAACAAATCCATTCCATTACGGCACGCCTTGTTCAGACGCGATTGTTGCCGTTTTCATTAACGTTCCTAATTACCACTTAGACTGCTCAAAGGGTTAACCAGTTAAGATGAAATGTTTTATAATAAGCTCTAAATTTAACTGGGTTCACCTTTAAAGGGGTGACGTTGTGTAATCAATGATTTTTATGAGGTTGTAGGGTAGACGGAGTGGAAAAACTGGAAGGAAGGCTCTAGAAGAAGGACATCATCATCATCAGCCTTATAATGTTCCCACTGCTGGGACACAGGCATTCTCTCTGTGAGAGAGGATCGTAGTAGGTGGCGTTCTGGACTTTCCACCAACCCCTGTCAGAAGAAGTCGTGAGTCGAAGATGGATCTGCCAAATACCAAGAGACAGATCGGCAACGATATGCTGGACGACTCAAAGCTCCAGAGCCTTGAACACCGACGATGAGTTGCCAGCCTTTCGGTTTTCTATCGGTTACATTTCGGGGGGTGTGCGATGGAACTGCACAATTTGATTCCGCCTAACCCTTTCCACCATCGGACTACAAGACGTACAGAAATGCGCCATCGATACATGGTGGATATCTCACCCATACGCACAAAGCGTTTTGAAAATACTTTCATTGTGCGTACAGCTAAGGTGTAGAATTCCCTGCAGTTTTTGTTTCCTGATAGCTACAACCTAGGGGTCTTCAAGTCAAGAGTGAATAGGTTACTTCTAGGCAAGCGTGCTTCACCGTCGACCACATCACCTCTTAACATCAGGAGAGATAGTGGTCAAATGCAAGCCTTTAAAGAATCAAAGGCCCCTTCGAGTCGGTACAAAGACGTGCGCTGCGGATAGTCGACGATCCCATACTTTTAGGCGGTGTGGAGCCGCTTAGCCTGAGGAGAGATTTCGCCTCACTGTGCGTCTTCTACCGCCTATATAATGGTATGTGTTCAGATGAATTGTTCGACATGATGCCCACGGCCACTTTTTATCATCGCACCGCTCGCCACAGGCAGGGAATTCATCCTCACACATTGCATCCGCCTGCGGTGCGCACTGTAAGGTTTGAAAGAAATTTTATTCCACGCACGCTTAGGCTGTGGAATGATCTCCCTGCCGTGGTCTTCCCTAGCGACTACAATATGGGGTTCTTCAAGAAGGGCATTAGAAGGTTTTTGCGGGGTCGGCAGCGCGAGTGTGATGCCCCTGGTGTTGCACGCGTCCCTAGGCCACGGTGACCGCTTCCCATCAGGTGAGCCGTGTGCTTGTCTGCCACCTAAGTGGTATAAAAAAAAAAAAGTTTATATTATGTAAACAGTTTGTGACAAAAAAACTTTCTATCAAGATTTTTTTACCGACTTCCGAAACATACACCTGAAAGCGAAAAATTACTTTCTTATTCGAAGTCGGTGTCTTTGAGACCTATTGTTTTTCGTTTTTCGACACCGACTTCGGAATATAAAGTTATGTTTCGTTTTGTAGTGTTTTGTTTTTGGGAAGTCAGTTGCATTTTTTCATTATTTTTTATTTATTTTTCTCTTTTAAGTTTTGGTACCCAAATTACCATGAAAATCATTCATAGCCAAAGTACATCTCATGACAATTCCAATAAGCCTTAATACGAATAGGATACATTGTTATATTTCGAAGTTCCAGTGCCTACCTTCCGGCTACATCATCTGATCAATGCGATGGTACCATTTTCTTACGTACCATTTATTTATAAGTATTTGCTTCATCATAGTCGGTTAACTATTTGAGATATCTTATTCCCGTGACATACTTAACATTAAGGAGTTCCAATGGTCATCTATAGTCTTCTTCATCAGTTCCACTTCACCAAATGTTACTTTTTGAATTCAAATGATTACATTGCTGATGACAATACCAAAATCGTTATATGTATGGATTAAATATTTGAGGAGTTCCCTCGATATTAATGGGATCAACAGATTCTCACTTGGTGACATAGGAGCGGAGTATACCCTTTCAAACACATATAGAATCTTCAAAATCGGTCCACAATTAACTGAGAAACTGGTAAATATAAATAGAAAAAAAACAACATACATACACAGTCGAACATAGAACCTCTTCATGTTTGGGAAGTCTGTTAAAAACGTGGCCAAGTCTAAGTTAGCTTCATTTGCCTAAAGGTACAATACTTAAAGCATAATAAATTGTTATTAAGACGGTACCCTGACCAAAAAATCGGCATGAGATATGAGCATTCCTATTGGTCTAGCGGCGCTGGTGGCGCATGAATTACAGTAGTGAATACGCCCAGATTTCAGAATAAAATCTTTATAAAATCGAATATTGGTCTTTTGAAAAAAATAATTCTACAAAAATGTTCGTTATTAAATTGTCTATCCATTAGTGTTAGAACAAAAAATAATTAATGAACACTTTACGAGGAGATGCATAATATAAATAATTATTTCTCATTTTTATGTTTTTTTTGGAAGGCGATTAGTGAAATATATACAACATTTAAAAAAAAACTAAATCTACCATTTTAGAATCAATATTATGTAGAAATTTAATGTATTTTTATTAATTGATATTTCTTTTTAAATAACGAGTAGATAGCTCCTAAAAACAGCACAAAAAACGGCATGCGCGGCGTTTTGCTCGGGGTACCGCCTTAATCTTAAATCATCTCTTACCCTATCAAAGAGCGAAATTACTCTACACTGCAATCACAACAACGCACAAAGATTCCATTAAGTCCGGACCTCAGTGACCATTTCAACTCAAATAACCTGGCACCACAAGCAATAATGAAATGGTATAGCCGTAGTATACAATGGTCCAATCAGGTGCTCGCTGCGTCCGACACAAGACACAGCGGCTCATCTCAGCTGGCAATCGAGTTATCGCGCTGTTACGCGCTCCGTGGTCGCCTGGACACACGTACAGAGTAGCTGCGAGAACAGAGGCTGTGTAGGTGCTATAGGAACTCAGATAAGCTCTTTAATAGATGATATTATAAGAATAATAGGCATAATTTGGAAATTGTTTCGAATTCAATAAAATACTTTCAAATCTAACTGTTGCCGAATGAAACTGTAAAAGTGTATGTATTATTATAATTAGTTTGTCTGGCGTTTTTGCTGAACTGGGTCTTTTTGGCGCAGCCGTGTGGCACACTTTCCTGCTTCTTACATCAGACTTTATACTCCTTTTTTTGTTGTATTTTTCTCATTTTTAGGGTTCCGTACCCAAAGGGTAAAAACGGGCCCCTATTTCTAGGACTCCACTGTCTGTCTATATGTCTGTCACCAGGCTGTATCATGATCCGTGAAAGCTAGACAGTTGAGATTTTTACAGATGATGTATTTCTGTTGCCGCTATCACAACAAATACTATAAACTGAATAAAATAAATATTTAAGTGGGGCTCCCATACAAAAAACGTGTATTATTTGCCGTTTTATTGCGATAATGGTACGGAACTCTTCATACGCGAGTCTTACTTGAACTTGGCTGGTTTTTTTAATTATGTATCTACTATATTGTGTCTTTTTGTCGGTGCAAAATAAATGAATTTTCTTTCTTTTGTTTCTTTTCTTTTCTTTCTTATTTATTTTCTTCCTTTTCGTTCTTTTATTTCCTTTCTTTCTTGCCTTTCTTGTTTTTAGTTCGTTACTTTTCTTTCTTTTCTTTCTTTTCTTTCTTTTCTTTCTTTTCTTTCTTTTCCTTCTTTTCCTTCTTTTCTTTCTTTTCTTTATTTTCTTTCTTTTCCTTATTTTCATTCTTTTTTTTCTTTTCTCTCTTTTCTTTCTTTTCTTTCTTTTCTTTCGTTTCTTACTTTTCTTTCTTTTCATTATTTTCTTTATTTTTTTCGTTTCTTTCTTTTTTTTCTTTCCACTCTTTCTTTTCTTTTTTTTCATTCTTTCTTTTCTTTATTTTCATTCTTTCTTTTGCTTTCTTCACTTTCTGTTCTTTATTTTCATTATTTTCTTTCTTTTTCATTCAACCAGCAATTTTAGATACTTTTTTATGTCTCATGCGAACTACAAAACATACTTACACATTATTTTACTTACGTCACACTACCACAGACCTGACAGAATAAGGATATTGAAAGAAAGTTTGCATATCAGATGTCTGTTGAAGAAAATAAACAATTTTAGTCACTATAGAGCAAAGGAACTTAAAATTACAACAAATATCGTAGTCTCGAATCTCGGCAGCATGTTGCCTTGTACACGAGGCGTTGCTAAAATGATATTTTGGAAACAAAATATTTAGTATTTTTACAAATCTGTTAACAAATGAAGCAAAATATTTCTATTTGATCTGAAACTAATATTTTCTGGATCAATACTAATAAATGAGGCTGGTTAACCTGTTTGCCTTTGAAGATTTTTGGTGTTCTTGAAGCATCTGCTTCGTTCATTACTCTGTGCAAACTCGGCATGCAATCACAAGACGTGGAACAAGTAACTAACTGACCGCTGCAATGGTGTTCGGCTGGACACTATCAACTGAGGTAACTCATTTTGCTGTTCCAGTTACCTTAACACTTGCATACTCTACGGTCTGCATATTCACATGTTCCTACCTGCTTTATTACGTTTCTGTTTATAAATCAACTGTCATGGTATGTCCTGCATGTACAAATATAATGAATGAGTAAATTATGGATTCAATAAATTTGATTTGATTTCACTACAAGGCACTCTTTAAATTTGAGCTGTCCTAGTTGAAGCGCAATGTAAAATGACTGAATGTCTCAATAATAAGACGTATTAGCCTGCCTACCCTCACCTCATTTATGGTCACGCACATCTTATTTATTGTTTGGTGTATCTGTAATTTTTATTTGTAATATACACATCTATTTTTATTTTTTATATAAGTAAGTACTTGTTTTACATACACATTTTGTTACTATAAAACTGCTTTACGTCCGTCACGTCACAGTCACAGGTCCAGTTAAAACCAGCTGAGGCCTGAGTGCGAGTTACTCACGCTTAATCGTGTCAACGTAAACGTTAATTTGTATTGAAATTGGATAAGCGCCGTCTGGGTTAGGAGAAACCTCTTTTTTGTATACATTTTGACATAAGAGATCGTTTAGGTTTCACGAGTGAGCGTGAGTAAAAACTCGCACTAAGGCCTCTGGTCCTATTTGACGCAGCCACGGAACACACAATGTTATATTAATATTGTTTTTCTCTTTTTTATTGTTGTCTAGTATTAGGTTTTCTTTTTGTTTTTCTTTTTTATATTGTGTGCTCTAGTGGCTTGTGACAGATAAAGGTGTTTTCTTCCTTTCTTTCCTAGCGTAAGCGTAAGTAGTACGGAGAACCAATAGAATAAGAGGTCAACCAAGTAGGAACACCTATTTCTTATATAGAATAACACATATTTAACTATTATGAGACAACTGGAAAAGTAAAATGTGTATGTAGGAAAAACCTCAATTACCTACAATCTGTATCGGCTATTGCATGAAACATAAAATTAGAAGAAGAACACATAATAAGGACTATTTTTTGTAGGTCTGATTGGACAAATAGCTAATAATACTGATCCTTTCGGTCCACAGATCGATAAAAACAGTTTTTTTTATGTAGCCCAGGAATGGGCTCGTGCTGTCTCTTCAATTTTTTTGCATTTTAACGAAAGTGGTGAAAAAAATGCGCGTAAGCCTTTGAGATCTGAGATAAGAACACACTCTCACTTATGATGACGACTAATTTGTTGACGATGATGTCTCAGCATTTATTTTAGAAAATAAAAATAATAAAAAGGATACAAATAACTTGAATCTAGTTATTGTGTCTGGAAATACATTGATTGTAATCTGATTGAAATGTCATACCTACAAACCCGTTAGTGCCGTAATACAGTAACTTGCTAAAGCATACTCCTTAGTAACGGCTAGGTTAAAAGGTTTGAAAAAAATATATATTTATAATTTATTCATGTGCATAATTTTGAAAACAAGGTTTTTCCGGGTAAATAAAAGTTTTGCTTTAATAAAAAAATTAACAACATGATATTCTATCGCAATTTTTGGAAACTTCTCGAAAACGACTTAGATGTTTAAAAATATTTTTACACAGAAAAATTTATGGCTGGAATTTCTTCGTATCTAACATAGCATATGTAAATCAAATAATATTTTGCAAACAAAACTGTTCAAAAGGAGGTTCAATATTGATATTTTCGCATCGAGCGTGTGCACGGCCAGTACTGTGTTAATATTGGGGCGTATATAGCGGCTTAATTCCAACTTTGCAAGCATCTGCTTATTATTCGAATGGAATAACACTTGCTTGCCATACCTTTTACCTTTTTTTTTAATAGGTACAAAGTCTGCAGCAGAATTGAATTCACCTTAATATTAAGATCTGTATGACCCCATCTCCAACACTTACAGACGAAACAAATCATCAAAGAAGCTAGTAAGTAGTAGTAAGTACTAACATCCACGTCAATTAAACCTGACACATATTCCAAACATTTGGACCAACATTAGCCTAAAACGTTCCAAAATCAAATATTCGCTTACTCATCCAATCCATCACCACGGATCGTAATAACACTCACTCAAATTAATACCTGCCCACTCAAAAGTAGAA
Source organism: Orthosia gothica (assembly GCA_949775005.1). NCBI lineage: Eukaryota > Metazoa > Arthropoda > Insecta > Lepidoptera > Noctuidae > Orthosia > Orthosia gothica. Next base: position 5,641,013 of record OX459052.1, read on the forward strand.
TTGAAAAATTGACGACCAACGTAATCAGACCCCTCGATATATGCCACGAATCTTTTTAGGTACATTCAAAAAAATTGTTCACAGAAGAAGGGTGACAGGTCGTAAGAAACTGGTCGTATCTTAATATGGGCTTATTACTGATGTTAATTTTTGGGTTGTTTCGGGTGAAAAAAGTTTCGAAAGGTATTTAAAGTGCTTTTAGAATCGCCATCGATATATTTACGTACAAACTCGTAGTCTTGTTGTACAAATTATTATCATTTGGCTACTTTGTGCGTAGACATGACGTTTAAATTGATAGTTTGGGACTTGATAAGTTGCTAGTTGCATTATTTTGTGTTATAAGTATGTGTTTTTTCGCGGATATATTAATAATAGAGGAGGGCAACTGTGCATAAACGGCAGTTGTGTGCGATTAGATAATTAAATGGCAATTGGAAAGATTCTGGATTCGATGTTTTAATACTTAGTAGTCCTCTCCAAACCGTTTTCCATCCAACTACGCAATATTTTATCATGTTGTTGTTACTCTTTCACGCAAAGACAACTGAACGAATCTTTACAGTAATATAGCTTGCACATGAGCTATAAGTAATTTGAGGAGCTCGTGGCTAAATAATAACAGCCGCACTGGTCGATCTTCAAGGTTAAGCAACGCTTGACGAGGTCGGGCCGTGGATGGGTGACCATTTCAACATACCGAGTTTCCTCCGTGCCTCGGAAAGCATGTTAAGCCGTTGGTCCCGGCTGTCATTTGAAGATCTTTGACAGTCGTTACGGGTAGTCAGAAGCCTGAGATCTGACACTAGTCTTGCCAAGAGGTATCGTGTTACCCAGTTACTGGGTTGTGGAGGTCAGATAGGCAGTCGCTCCATGTAAAACACTGATACTTAGCTGAATCCGGTAAGACTGGAAGCCGACCCCAACAATAATTGGGATAAAGGCTAGGCAGATGATGAAATGAGCTATAAGTAATTTATAATATTTTACTTTGTATCTTTTATTTTGTATCTTTTAGTTGTTTTTTTTTTTCTAATTGATGTAAGTGCTGTGCACACCTATAAGTGGCAAGTTTGCTATAGTTACTAAAATTGAGATTATTGTTTTTGTCATTGTTTGAGTGAACAATCCGTTGGAGTGCCATAAAAAATAAATAAATAAAGATACCAGCTTCTGCCAGCTGCTTCTTGGAACATGGAACATTATACAGACATGAAAGTATCCTATGTCCTAAACAAAGTTCTGGTCTATCCATAAGCCAAGTTTCATCCAAACCCGTTCAGCAAGTTAGGACGAAAATGCCATTGTGCCATAAAAAATCTGAGTACACTCTTTCAGTTTCAACTGCAAAAAATGCGTATACGTATATGCGTAAAAATGTTATTGAAACTGTCACCCGCACCATGCTACAGCGCAAAGAGTTTAGTAATTGTCACAATGGCAGGCAAGCTACTTGCACACTAACACAGTTACAGGCATGTTTATGTCACTATAACAAACTTAACAATATGACACACAAAATCGAAAATAAATCAAAGGTAATAAAACAATTATGGTTACACAATCGAATCAAACAGCACTTAGGGCGAAGCGTCCAGTTGTCGGCAGTAGTGGCCGTCAATTACGCATCCTACAAAAAAAAGCTAGAGTGTCGATTGTTTCACGTGTTTGGTAGATGCCTTTAATGTACAGTACTTAAAGTTTTTTGTTTTGTATAATAACTTTGTACAATTTGTTAACATTTACTTAAATGTTAACAAATTGGTATCAATAATGATTTTACAAAATTTTATTTAACTTGCCTTGTTAGTTAAGATGTGTGTTAGGTGATGTGTGTTAGTTAAGAGTGGGTCAAATCACAGATAATATAATAATAGCATAGTCAAATCTTGCAACTGAATTTTAAAACAGTTATTCTCAACCGATTGAGCTGCAATTTTGCATACACGTTTGGTTCGTATGATGATTCACGGTATAATTAAAAACTCGTTAACAATTTTTTTTTTTTTGCTAATTAGAATTTATTTTTCGTGTAGCTTAGATATTTAGATTAACTGTGCCTTGTATATTAATCATTCGTAGATGTATTTTATTAGTTATTTTATGTAAAAAATGGGTCGATATTATTCAGCATCTAGTTCAGCATACTCAGCATTGAGGTTGCTCTAGTCGATCATGCTTCCATACAAACGTAGTATACTCCACTGTTTCACGATGTGGGTTCAAAAAAAAAATGATATCAATTTGTCTCATCATTATCTAGCCCTGTATGTAAAAAAAAACTTAAACGAAATAAATATTTAAAAGTTATGAGCATCGAAACTTCCATATTTCAAAACTAATTTTAACGAATCTTTGGGCGGAAATAAATACCATAAGAATAGATAGATAAGTAGTTCAACAATGCAAACAATTTTATATTGAAAATATACATTGAGTCGTTTTTTATGATATAAGTAAAATCACCACTAAAACACTTCAATAAACGCATTCTATGATGCGTATTATCACGAACCTTACTCCTATGAATACAAGTGAGCAGTCCATCAAAATTTCGTGGAATATCTTAAGCCATAATAATGATGAGACTGAATGGTCATTCATTCACAAGTATTACTTGGACGAACGACTTGGTCTAATCCCGTTTGTATAGTATAAAATCATCTGTTGTTATATATTTCGGATGATTTTTGAAAACATTATTGAATACGTATGGCTGTATTATTTGAATTGTCGAAAGGATTAAGAATGAGATAAACCTTTTGGTTTGCGGGTTTAAGAGACTATTGTAGACAGAGTATTTGATACACGTGCAAACATCAACACTAGACAACTCGGCGCCTTACTGAGAAACTACAGTTTGAAGTCCAATAATCGTATTAAGGTTTTTTTTATATATTAAACTCAGAAATATCACCACTTGATATGTTTCTCTCACTTTTCGTTGAAACACAATGCAAAATGGTGCACCGTCCTCGTTGCGTCGATTTCCCAATACTAAGTTTCGTGACCACATCATGGTTTGAAATCTTTTTAACAGACTTTCCAAAAAGGAGGAGGTTCTATGTTTTTTTTTTTTTTTTTGTATGTTCACCGATATCTCCGTCAATTGTGGACTGATTTAAAAAATTCTTTTTTTGTTTGGAAGAGTATATTTTGAAATTGGTCCCATTTTAATTTGGTGAAGGTCTGATCAAGAACTTCGGAGATATACAACAGAACTCTTCAATAAATAACGGCAACACTCTCGGGATTGCTGCAATCGCATGTCTGTTTATTGTTTATACCATTTCATAACATAACATCACGCCAGTACGCTCTAAAGGGGTACGCAGATCTCTCATTTCGCCGGTTATGTTCAAGTTTCATGTTATTCGGGTAATCTATTCGGCGTTATAGGGACCTTAGGAAACAACTTGCGTATCTATTAGGTAGGCAAAACTAAAAAGGGAAAAATTAAAAACTTTTTTGCATAAAATTACTACCGACTTCCAAATGAAAAACTACAAAGTGAAAAATAACTTAACTCTTGGAAGTCGGTGTCCATATCGAAAAAAAATGGTATCTACGTAAGACACCGACTTCCAAGAGTTAAGTTATTTTTCACTTTGTAGTTTTTCATTTGGAAGTCGGTAGTAATTTTTTGCAAAATAGTTATTTGTGCAACAAGAGAGCAAAGTTGGTTTTTGCCGCGAGTGTTGATTTTGAATCCCGAGTAAGCGAAGGATTCTATATTTGAATCACGAGCGTAGCGAGTGATTCTAGGTTAGAATCCTGAGTGCAGCGAGGGATTCAAAGACACGAGATGCAAATAACTTTGGTCTCGTTTAGCACATACAAATTTTCACTTCAGCAGCGAGAACAAATAATCTAAAGGTAAAAAATACAACTTGGTAATATTTAAACCACATGTATATTTGTAAGTAAAATTATTGCAGTTTTGCAAATTAAAAGTACCTACCAGTTTTGTTTGGAACCAATGGAACCGATATTGTTGTTTTAGCGACTTCAGTTTGAGTATTCACTGATTCGCTTTTTATATACTGCTTCAATTCTTCCGGTGTTAAATTGCAGACATCATCACTGGATTCACTCATATTTATTTATTATTATTTTAATAATATCCAACGTGTATCGCACTTTGTAGCTAGCGAACAGAAGAAGAAAACAATAAAAATTTAAAGCCCGCTATTTTTTAAAGATGCGTTCGGAAATTGCACTATTACAAAATTATTCTGTCACAATAAAGATTGTTAAAACTTTAAAAAATTATGTAGATACATGATAAACTTCGTATTTTTTACTTCAACATCTCTTTATTTGATTATAAAAAAATATAATTCGATTATTAAGAGAAAAGTATAATAATTACATTTAAACCTTGATTTGCAATTTTATAGATGACGTGTTTCCGAACGTTTTGTTGTTGGTTTCTTTTTTGAGCCTATTATATATGGAATTTGAAAATCGAACTTCGAATCAACTTGTTTCTATCTCTCGCTCTTTTCGTATCGAAGTGAAAGTGACAGAACAAAGTGAAGTTCAAATCTTTCGAATGTTGTGAGTAGACCCAGCACTGACTCGGCATTTAAAAAAATAATTAAAAAGTTACTTTGTCTCACGCTCGCAGCAAAATCGAATTTTGCTCACTGTCTTTAAGCAGCAAAACCTGCTTGTTTGAGGTGCTGAGGTGAAAAAGTTTTTTA
>OX459052.1:6245918-6587918 GCA_949775005.1 Orthosia gothica
TCAAAATGATGGACCCATGTTTCGACCATTGGTACGAAACGAGACAAAAAGTTCTCAGAATCTTCTTGAAACTTGTCCAACAATATCTTCGAAATGTCAAGTCGTTTTTTTTTCTGACTGTCGGTTAACATTCTCGGCACACATCTTGCGGAGACTTTTCTCATGTTCAAAGATTATTTCAATATGGATTGAATACTTCCATATGAAATGCCCGTTTCTTGAATTAAGTATCGGATGGTAACTCTTCGATCGCTCAATACAATTTTCTTGACTTTCGCAACATTTTCTTGGGTGACTGACGTCGATGGACGGCCGCAACGATGTTGGTATCCGTGCTCGTTCGCCCTGCTCGAAATTGAGAAGCCCACCTTGCAACAGTGGAATACGGCGGAGCAGACTCTCCTAATGTTGCCTCCAAATCGCAATGAATCTCTTGCGTCGTTAACTTTTTTAAACAGAGGTATTTAATAACGGCTCGCACTTCGTTTTCCTCCATTTTCGAGAACACGTTCCGACACGAAGCAAACAAATGACTACATTCAGAAAAAAAAACAAAAGAGAATCGAAGATTTTTTCTTTGTTAATATTACAAATATGTATCTGAGCTATGCCTGCCAGTATTTTATTTTTTCTTACCAAGGAAGGAGTATGTCGTTCTCACTACTTTTTGATCCCTCCTAGTAGTGGTCATGGCTGAGACCCATGGAGGACCTCAGTATAATGCTCGATGACCTCAGTAGAGCTTCCGAAAGAGTGCGTCTTAAAATGAACATGGACAAAACCAAGGTAATGTTGAATGCCCATATTACTCCCACTCCTATCAAGGTTGGAGACTCTACATTCGAAGTTGTGGACGACTATGTATACCCGGTACAAACGATCCAGTTGGGTGGGCCAACGCCGAGAAATAGGTTAACCGTCGAATCCGACTCGGCTGGGCAGCGTTCGGGAAGTAGCGCGGTATCTTCTCGGCCAACTTACCACAGTGTCTCAAGAAGAAGGTCTATGACCAGTGTGTGTTGCCAGTGATGACCTATGGCTCTGAGACGTGGTCGCTCACAATGGGCCCCATCGGAAAGCTTACAGTCAACCAAAGGGCAATGGAGAGGGTTATGCTTGGAGTATCCTTGCGTGATCGAATCAGAAATGTAGAGATCCTTAAGAGAACCAGGGTTACCGACATAGCCCGATGAGTTGCCAAACTTAAGTGGCAGTGGGCAGGGCACATTGCTCGCAGAACGGATGGCCGGTGGGGCAGAAAAGTTCTGGAGTGGCGACCGCTTACCGGAAGACGATGCGTTGGAAGGCCTCCCACCATGAGGACCGAAGACCTGGTGAAGGTTGCAGGGATCCGCTGGATGCGGGACGCACGGGACCGGTCAATGTGGCGACGCTTGGGGGAGGCCTATGTCCAGCAGTGGACGTCTTTCGGCTGATATGATGATGATGATCGGTCGTAAACTCTTTCATTTGATAGATGGACCCCTTTGCCGCACTTTAAACTCGCATTTGTCTGTTCTGCGTGCAGGCCTCCCCTCTGTGAGAGGGAATGGGCCGTAATCCACCACGCGGGCCCAGTACATGTTGGTGGATGTCACATGTCTTAAATTTTTGGTTCTAGGACCTGCCGGTTTCCTCACGATGTTTTTCGTCACCGTTTTGAGAGCAATGGTGATGAAATAATTAACACAAGTAAAATTAAAAACTCCCCGACACATTTATTTTGCGAAAACACCCCGATTCAAACAGTAAAACGCCCATAACTTTTGAACGGCTGAACCGATTTTATTCAAACATAGCTAAGAATACTCTCGACAAAATTACCTTTCAAACAAAAAAACTAAATCAAAATCAGTTCATCCGTTTAGGCGCTATGATGCTACAGACAGACACACAGCAACACACGTGAAACTTATAACACCCCTCTTTATCCGGCGGGGGTGAACAAAGTAAAGCGCCTGCCTGGGTTCGAACCCACAAAGTCTTGTAAGTTGTTCTCTCATTTGTTAATACAGCAGTATTCATTGCGAGTATTCCACTTCCGAGTAGTTTTTTTTTTTACATATGAAGCATTTTATTAGGAACTCCTTTCGGTTGTGAAGGAAATTGAGATTTTGTGTATTACACAATTAGTGTGCAGGTCATCCAAATGAATCATTTCTCATCAGTTGATTAGTTTTTAATGTCATCTAAATTATCAGTAATTGAACTTTAATGAGTCAACAAAGACCGACAAAACCATAGGTTTTAATGAGTCTAGTTAATGAATAGAATATACTATATTGTAATAACTGACTAATTTATTAACATATATTATGCATTGTTAACTACAAACCTGTGTCTGATGGGGATTTCCAACGCAAGAAAAAACCAAACTTTTATACCCTTGTCACAGATAATATAATACTAGCATACAGATGACTCATCTCATACAAAGAAACCGTGCCGACGTAACTAGCGTTTTTCGCCTGATTTAGATGATTATTTTTATAAGTACTTCGATCGCGTTCGGTTCCGTTCCGCGAGTAAAAGGGTTTTCTCGGTTCGTGACTATGTTTTATTTTAAATACAGTGAAGATTTGTTTTATAGTATTTTTTGCACGTTTTTACAGTCTCATTGTACCAAAATGTGTTACAATACAAATTAAAAAATATATAAGTATATAATTTATATAATAGACAACGCAACCCTAAAACGCTATCTATTGGAATCAATTTTAAATGATGCGTTCAAATAATCTATGAAATGTGAATAAAGAGCCCACATCATCAGCCTATTAATGTTCCCACTGCTGGGACACAGGCCTCCTCTCTGTGAGAGGGAATGGGCCGTAATCCACCACGCGGGCCCTGTGCGGGTTGGTGGATGTCACATGTCTTCGAATTTCTAGTTCTAGGACATGCCGGTTTCCTCACAATGTTTTCCTTCACCGTTTTGAGAGCAGTGGTGAAGAATTAATTTACACAAAGTAAAGCGCCTGCCTGGGCTCGAACCCACGACCTACAACTTGTAAGTCGCGGCGGATACCACTGGGCCACCACTGCTCCAATACTGCTATAAAGAGCCCAATATTCCATAATTTTGTGCTTAAGAGAGCTGAATAAAAAATAACATATAAATTGTATGATCAATTGTAGAAAATAGTAATTTAACACTCATTTCATTAACGAATCGATGCATATCGCGCCATCTAGTGTCATTTATTTGAGCCAAATTTTCTTTGTTATCGCTGGGAGCTGGGTGGTGGTGGTTCAGTGTATTTATGATCTATTAAGTACAACGCTGCCCAACCTTTCGGTGTATACATGCGTGATGTTGTCTTGTTTGTATTTATTAGAAGATTCTGCACATAAAGCACCTAATCACAAACGCATACAATTTCAGCACGCGTCGCCACGGAATCCTCGCACGCTTCCCTCACCAGTCGAGACGAGCCCGACTTCATCTCACAGATACCCATCTACGAAGCAGCCGACGTCGAGATACGACAGTCTCCCAAGAAGGTCTCCCTCGCCGACAGCTTCGAATCAATAAACTCCATAGAGAGCATAGACAGCGACCTCTATGACGAACTCAACAAACTCACAGTGGACAAAAAGCCTAGTGTCAAAACAAAATCAGTGTTGCCAGACTTAATAAATTTTGACGCGCCGTCAACGTCAAAGTTCGATGATTATCACACAATGCGTAAAAAGGTGGATTCGGATACAGTGTCTCTAAATTCAAATGTTTGTTCGTCGACTTCGTGTGAAGTCGACTCGCGTCGGAGCAGTTCGCGAGTGTCGTTGTATAGTAAGAGTGTTCTGTCTTTATCTAACGCGGAGTGTAAGACGAAGACGGAGGATAGTTACGTGTTTGAAGCGGGCTATATGCTGAATTTGGCGGCAAGGTGTGAAGATATGGGGGACTATCAAAGAGCCTTCGAGTGTTACAAGTCTGGTATTGAGAAGATGCTTATAGGAGTTCAAAGTGAGTACCACATAGCTTAGTAGTTTAGAAGAGCTTATATATTTGTATTGCGCTTAAGAAATGGTGAGGTGAGTCTTAACAAGCTTCTATTTAACTTGCCTTATAAGTTAGTTAGTATGTATGAGTTAAATCTTGCACATGATTTTTTAAAACAATACACGATTTGGATAACAATACACGATTAGCTAAGTAAAATTCTTAGTTTAAGGTTACACTAGTCGATCATTTTTCCATACAAACGTAGTCTGGCGATAACTCCACTGTTTGACGATGTACGTTCAAAATAAAAAACCGGCCAAGTGCGAGTCGGACTCGCGCACGAAGGGTTCCGTACCATTATCGCAAAAAACGGCAGAAAAAACACGTTTGTTGTATGGGAGCCCCCCTTAAATATTTATTTTATTTTGTTTTTAGTATTTGTTGTTGTAGCGGCAACAGATATACATCACCTGTGAAAATTTCAACTGTCTAGCTATCACGGTTCATGAGATACAGCCTGGTGACAGACAGACAGACAGACGGACCGCGGAGTCTCAGTAATAGGGTCCCGTTTTTACCCTTTGGGTACGGAACCCTAAAAATGATATCAATTTGTCTCATCATTATCTAGCCCTGTATGAAAACAAAAAGTAAAAAACAATTATATTTGAAAGTTATGAGCGTCAAAAGTTCCATATTTCAACACTAATTTTAACGCATCTTTGGGTGGAAATAAATACCATAAGAAGAAGGAAAATGGCAAAACGGCCTCCATACAGGGATAGATTAGTAATTCAACAATGCAAAGACTTTTATTTTAATAATATACATTTAGTCGTTTTTTCATGATATCTAAACTCCCAAAGGTCTGTTTATAAAATTTCGCGCGTTCGTTTTCGTCCTAAATCATCATCCATTTCGATACAGATTTTCAAAAGTGCTAATTCGTACGCGAACTAGCTTCTTACTGCTCATCACAGCATCTACCTCTTTCGCACGTGCTATCGGATGAGATAGCATGCATTTTAACCTCGCGCACAAAATAGTTCGTGCCGTCGACTAGGGGAACCTTAAGTCCAATATGGCGAACTCAAAAAACTCACAGTGGACAAAAAGCCTATTGTCAAAATAAATCAGTGTTGCCAGACTTAATAAACTTCGATGCGCCGTCAACGTCAATCAAAGTTCGATGATTACCACACTATGCGTAAGAAGGTTGATTCGTATAGTGTCTCTAAATTCAAATGATTGTTCGCGGACTTCGTGCGAGGTGGATTCGATTCGGAGCAGTTCGCTAGTGTCATTGCTGTCTTTATCTAACGCGGAGTGTAAGACGAAGACAGAGGATAGTTATGTGTTTGAAGCGGGCTATATGCTGAATTTGGCGTCAAGGTGTGAAGACATGGGGGATTATCGAAGAGCCGTCGAGTTTTTCAAGTCTGGTATTGAGAAGATGCTTATTCGAGTTCAAAGTGAGTACTACATAACTTAGTAGTTTAGAAGAGCTTATGTATTTGTATTGCGCTTAGGAAATGGTGGAGACACACTTTTATTTAACTTGCTTTTAGTTAGTCTTGGTAAGTGTGTATTTTAAAACAGTTCAGTATCGCCGACCGATTGAGCTGAAATTTTCCATAAACGTTTGGTTTGGATGACAATGCACCGCGAAGCGACATTCTTTCTAATATGGCGGATTCCCAAAGACAAGGCGGTGGCGGATCAATTTTTTTTTAAGATATGGGTATCAAACGTTTTGTTGAGAGTAATGCGAAAAGAAAAGCTTGTTAGATAAATAATATGTTTTTATCAAATAGTGAGTAATGTTTCATTATCATCATTATATCCGCCGTAACACGTCCACTGCTGGACATAGGCCTCCCCCAAGCGTCGCCACATTGATCGTTCCCGTGTGTACCGCATCCAGCGGATTCCCGCGACCTTCACCAGGTCATCGGTCCACCTGGTGGGAGGTCTTCCAACGCAACGTCTTCCAGATGGCGGTCGCCACTCCAGAACCTTTTTGCCCCATCGTCGGCCATCCGTTCTGCGAGTAATGTGCCCTGCCCACTGCCACTTAAGTTTGGCAATTCTTCGGTCTATGTCGGTAACACTGGTTCTCTTGCGGATCTCTACATTTCTGAGTAATGTTTGCACAGTAGTTATATATGCGCGTTCCCGACCAATTTTCAACCTTATTACTAAAAGCATAACGGCGAATTTGGTCGTCCGGGCATTATCGCGATCGTGCTTACACATTGACTTAAATGAGTCTAGTAATTAATCATTATTATGAAATGTTATTTTTCTTATTTATTATTATTACAAACACTCACTATTATTAGTGATATCAACTTCTTCTTTATACAATACACCCATCTATAATTACTCTAATACAGTACAAACATTTTCTTAATGACCTTCGGCAAAATTCGTGTTTCGTCTGACTCAGTCGTCGGATTTCTATCAGTTGCCATTTGCACTTGGTGCAGACCGGACGCTCTCAATCAACTTGGAAATATATAGTTTTTAATAATCTTCTTCTAATCTTTTAACATAATGTAATTTGAGCTGCTAAGCTGGTATTTTTAACCCCCGCCGGAAAAAGAGGGGTGTTATAAGTTTGCCGTGTGTTGCTGTGTATCTGTGTGTCTGTCTGTGGCATCATAGCTCCTAAGCGGATGAACCGATGTTTAAGAGATGATTTTGTCGAGAGTGTTCTTAGCTATGTTTGAATAAAATCGGTTCAGCCGTTCAAAACTTATGGGCGTTTTACTGTTTGAATCGGGATGTTTCCGCAAGATATCGTGTCATAATTAGGTGTTCAATAGATTGCCGATCGAAGCGTATCTACTATGTACTAGATAAATTATGTTGCGTGTAATAAAAAAGAGCCGGGGGTTTTTAAATTTTGAAATGTTACTTGTTACAGCTCTATATATTCCACACGGAAATCAAAACAAAACAACAATAAAGTACTTAGTTCTGAATTCAAAGTATTATACCCGATAGGTAAATTTAATAATTGATGGACATGGAAATTAGCATTCGGTTGTATTCAGAAATGCGATGATTGCCGAGGGACAATAAGTAAATAGTTGAACTGTACGTACAAAACTTGATTGGTTTTGTTATCTATAAGTGTAAATATTGACGCAATACAAACCACTTTAGTCGTGCAATATTCCCGATAATAGCTAGTATATAATAAATCTTTCTCTTCCTGCTAAACTACTATCAGTTCATACTACTCGGACAAATAACTGTGCACTTCGCCACCACTCCCGCCTACCCTCGGAACCCCGCGTTCGCCTCCTGCGCCAATAGCCAATAGCGAGAGTCGAAGGTCATAGTGACTCGACAGCGCCAGGTGCACAGTTTTTTTGTCAGTCAGCTGTATTTTTAAGACGACGACTAACGCCAACGACCTTGAGGGAACAAAACGCGCCCTTGTTTCTCACCCGCGCGACCCGAAATTTAGTAGTTTTTTGTACTTTTCTTATTATTCTATGACTTTTAAAAAAAAAGCTTCAGATAAATATGTAGATAATTAAATTGTCTTTGATATGGTGTCGATTTCATTAAAATACGCCCAGCGGTTTTGTTGTGATTGTCGTGTTTTTGTCCAATTTAGGCATAACTTTACAAATTAATTACACTATGTTATACGAATAAAACTCAAAATTTGCTCAGGTGAAATTATCAAGAAAATGGTCTAATATAACATATATTTTTTCCAATAAATTACGACTAGCCGTTTAGACGTGATTCTCATTTTAAAATCAGCTACTCAAGGGAATCGGCGCCTCCCGACGGAAAAAAGAGGGGTGTTATAAGTTTTACGTGTGTTGCTGTGTATCGGTGTGTCTGTCTGTGGCATCATAGCCCCTAAACGGATGATCGGTTTTTTGGTTTGTATTGTGACTTTATGTAGAGCGAGTTTTCTTAGCTATGTTTGATGAAAATCAGCCAAACAACCAACCCAAAAATTAAAAAAAACAAGCCTCGTTCGTACTTGCGTCGGCTGACCGACAAAGTATTTATTATTATTATTTATTTTCAGCCTATTCTGTCCCACTGCAGGCCAAAGGCCTCCCCTTCTTCCTTCCAATCCTCTCGGTTTAGGCCAATTGTGGACCAACCCTGTCGATAGGCATCAAGTTCATTCCAAAGTATGTATTTATTATTTAGATTATTTTATTTTAAGTTTTTTAATTAAATATCAATTAAATACCTATTAGTAGTAGACACGGTTATTCAATCGATTATCTATCGAAACACATAATTATGACAGATATCTTGGAAAAAAACCCGATTCGAAGAGTTAAATGCGTATAACTTATGCTGGGGGCTGAACCGATTTTCAACAAACTTAACTAAAAACACTCTCGATAGAGTCACTTTAAAAAAAAATCAAAAAATCAGAATCGGATCATCCGTTAAGGAGCTATGATGCCACAGACAGACACACAGCAACACACGTCAAACTTATAACGCCCCTCTTTTTCCGTCGGGGAATAAAAATATTGGTATTCGGTTGCATCTAATGACGCTAGGCGACACTGTTAGCGCACTGGCTGAGCGATCGGTTGCTGCGCTGCATGTCCTGGATTCGATTACCGCACGGAACAAATATTTGTATGGCCTACAGATAGGTGTTCCAAGTTTGGTTGTTTGTGCATGTGAGTCTAAATAACTTTGTAAACGTTTCCACGATACAGGAGAAATTTCTAGTGTGGGGCAAACTTAAAAAAATAATAGGCTGGCAGCCAACCCCGACGTAATTGGCGAAATAATAGGCAGATGAGTTATCATCAGTGATCGGAATATGTAGAGCTAATTTCCTAAAGTTAAAAGAACAACAAAAGTGGAGACGTCCTTACGACAATTTATTTTTTTCGGGTTATTTGTACCGTTAAGGTTGAACTAGTCGACGGCACGAACTATTTTGCGCGGGGTGAAAATGCATGCTATCTTATCCGACAACACGTGCGAAAGAAATAGATGCTGTGATGAGCAGTAAGAAGCTAGTTCGTGTACGAATTAGCACTTTTGCAAGTTTGTAGCGAAATGGATGATGATTTGGGACGAGCGCCTGATTTTTTATAAACAGACTTAGAGAGTCTTAACCTTGCGAGTGTCACTAAAGACATGACAGTAATTAAAATTCACCACAGCGACAACCAGACGTCATAATTCCATATGAAAAAATAATAATCGATTAACAATGTCAAGTAAGTTTCGTTGAATAGGTATTTAAAATTATCTTTAGGTTCCTTACATTATTTTACTAGCTTTTATTTAAGACGACGACTAACCCCAATGACCTCGAGGGAACAAAACGCATACTTGTTTCACACCCGCGCGACCCAAAATTTAGTAGTTTTTTGTACTTTCCTTATTATTCTAAAACTTCAGATCAAAATGTAGATAATTAAATTGTCTTTGAGATGGTGTCGATTTCATTAAAATACGCCCAGCGGTTTAGGTGCGATTGTCGTGTTTTTGTACGTTTTAGACATAACTTTACAAATTAATTACACTATGTTATACAAATAAAACTCAAATTCTGCTTAGATGAAATTATTAGGAAAATGGTCTAATATAACATAGGTATATTTTTTCCAAAAAAATACGACTGGCCGTTTAGACGTGATTCTCATTTTAAAATCAGCTACTCGAGGGAATCGGCGCCTTAACTTGCAATGTATATATGTATCAAATCTTGTAACTGAATTTTAAAAGCAGTTATCTTCCACCGATTAACGATGTAATTTTGCATATACGATTCGCTTGGATGACAATGCATGGTTAGCTAAGTAACTTCATTCAAAATTCAATATGGCGGATGGCCCAAGATGGCGGATTAGTTATTTTTTGTGCACTGCCATGATATGGGTATCAAATGAAAGGTTTTGCTGAGAAGAATACGCAAAAAGCTTGCTTTAAAAAAATATATTTTAAGGAATAATTTTATTTCATTTTAAATAACAGTTTAGGATACTTTAACGTTTGATTGTTGGTTAACAACCATTCTCACTTCCATCTTTTTAGTTCGCTTCTTAGGCATAAGCAGCCGGCTTTTTGATATTTTCAATTCACTTATTTACTACGTTATCTATGTATTGACGTTTAAGCTACTTCTATGTCTGAGCGGCGATGTTTTTTAAAACTTTGGAACGCGCTTTTAGTTGCTTTTAATATTTAGAATACTTTCCTTCCGAGGCCTACTGGAACTGAATATATTTTTTTGTTTATTGGCAGTGTTGTTACAGTGCGGTTATTAATCTTCGCCAGTTTATCCGCCGCGCCACGCGCCAGCATTAAGCTGTTTTATGAGAAGTTGGAAACTATGCGAAATTATAATATCCGTGACTACCCCCGGATCACCAACGCCAATCGCTTCCATATTTGGTAAATAATTAGTACTCAATTGGTACTAATTAGTACTCGGAACATCAATATTGATACCTTAGTAGTTTTCGAGAAAATCATCTTTAAAGGGCGGTAGTCACGCTCCCTTCAATAGGACCACCATGAGCGTCGAAAAAGGGGGCATGCTACAGCTATTCTAAGTATACACATAATTAGTACCCTTATAATGTGATTCTTGTGAGTCCTATAACTGTAAACGAACGCGCGAATATTATCATAGTTGTTTTCTCAGTAAATACAAATGTTTCAGTTCTGTTTTTTTTACGAAATGAATCACATAATTATAAAGGTACTATTATTTGTATACTTAGAATAGCTGTAGCATTACCCCTTTTTCGACCCTCATGGTGGTCCTGCTAAAGGGAGCAAGGCTACCTTCAAAGTCGATTTTCACGAAAACTACTAAGATACCAATATTTTTGTTAGAGTACTAATTAGTACCAATTGAGTACTAATTATTTACCAAATATGGAAACGATTGGCGTTGGAGGTCCGGCGGTAGTCACGGACATGAGATTACATTGTTACCAGCAAGCAAGGTAGATAAGCACCTCGCTTATTATCGAGTCGACCCAGTACCGCGCTAGCAAGCGTCGCGATAACATACGTATATCGTACCTTGAATCTTTGTTTACTTAAAAACGCGATTTCGGCAGAAAATAATATTAGTGTCATAAAAGTTTGTAGTTTTTCCGGTGTGAAAATGGAAAGAAAATGTTTAGATTTTGGCCGAATTCTGTTATGATGCGATAGCATGTGTTGTGTAGTGGAATTAATTAATCTGTCATAAAGTTACTTAACAAATTTTGAACGACAACTGAATTAAAATGGACCTTCAATCTTTTTTGTCAAATTTATCTTTGTTTAGTATTAATTGTTGATTGTGCCAATTTGACAACTTATGATCATTAATTTGTAAACATTGGTTGACGATAGTGCTTAGAAACAACTATTGGTTCAAGTCCAAAGAAATAAGTTAAAAAATCTATGCTAGGAAAACGCCCTCAACAGTACTGTCGCGACACGTGAATGAGGCGTCTGTCTTGTTTCTTTAATTATGTATGACAGATGATGAGATGAGTGTCGCTTTCCATTATAAAAAACTAAGCATTGAAGATGACAATTAAAATCAAGTTTATCAACAAGTAATAGTTTGAAAGTACTTAATATTACTATTATTGGGCCAAATGACTCGTTTTCGGATGTAACAACTTTAAAACCACTTACCTATAGTGTAAGAAGTGATAAGTGAAGTTCCCAGTAATTGGGCATTAAGTAAAATTCCCAGTAACTGGGTATTGTCGAGTGAGTGTGACATAGGTACAGGGAAGTGATAAAGATGGACTTCTTACACTTGTGTCACTATCTGAGGACGTACGAGACGTGTGCGGCTATTGAGCCCACTAAAGATGCGGGTATTCTGGTGGCAGTCCCCTGTGAGTTTGGTCAGTATTTAGTAACACATTACATCTGTTTTACCTACAAAGTTAAGGCATAGGTACACGGAAGTGATAAAGATGAACTTCTTATACTTGTGTCACTATCTGAGGACGTACGAGACGTGTGCGGCTATTGAGCCCTCTAAAGATGCGGGTATTCTGGTGGCAGTACCCTGTGAGTTTGGTCAGTATTTAGTAGAACATTACATCTGTTTTACCTACAAAGTTAAGGCATAGGTACACGGAAGTGATAAAGATGAACTTCTTATACTTGTGTCACTATCTGAGGACGCACGAGACGTGTGCGGCTATTGAGCCCTCTAAAGATGCGGATATTCTGGTGGCAGTTCCCTGTAAATTTGGTCGGTATTTATGAACAGTACTTTATGCCTGTTTTGACCAGAAGGTTAAGGCATATAGGGAAGTGATGAAGATGTATTTTTTACACTTGTGCCAATATCTGAGAACGTACAAGACGTGTGTGGCTATTGAACCAGCCACTAAAGATAGATTAGAGCATAAGGTCAAGCCTCTTAAGATGCTAAGTATACCTATGTCCATAGCTGAGGCAGAGGGTATCCTCAGTGGTCCTACTTCGCGAGCGGTCTAGAGCTGAAGCGTGAAGCTCTTGCTCTACGTCATTTTAATTCATGATTTCCGTTTTAATTATTTGAGTATTTACCTGTTTATATAGCTTCGATGGCACGAGACGGGTCACCTCACCAGATTTTATACATTGAAAAAAGTTTTTTTGGTAGAAATTCAGGGATACGTTGCTTGTACTTAGTAGAAAGTTGTGGAAGACTGGAATGCTCAGTATAAGCATAAAATGTAGATAATACTATTTGAAGTAAGCCGTTGCAATGTCTTACATTTGGGCGCAATATTCTACGATTTAAAACCAAAAAAAACTGAATTGTGTATTTCAAGCGACGAAAATTACGGTCAGGCCACACCTCCGTGCGCCACACCTAGAATCGGCGTCGTACACTTTTTAATTCTGCAAAATTCATCAAAATAAGCTTATCTTTGACAGCACACGTTTCCTACATCAACCAAACAAACATTTGTTTTCAGATGAATTAATTGATAATGTTATTTTAGTAAAAGTTACGGAATTGTCGCGATAAGCCTTAGCTGGGGTTCACACTACCTTCATTGTTCTGCACGTTTCTTTGTAGTACAATGTTGGAATATCACACATCATTACACAACACAGCCTTGTCCACACCCGATCCTAAATAATGGGGCCAGGGAGAAGAAAGAAGCGGCGGGTTCGCGGTGAGTGCTAACGCGTGCTCGTGTGCCATAGCTGGGGTTCACACTACCTACATTGTACTGCACGTTTCTTAGCAGTATAATGTTGGGATGTCACACAGCATTTCACTGTTAGACAACACGGCCTTGTCCACACCCGATCCCAAAAAATGGGACCAGGGAGAAGAAAGAAGCGGCGGGTTCGCGGTGAGTGCTAACGCGTGCCTATGTTCCCGCCATAAGCGGCACAGGAGAAAACCGTGGAGTTTTAGTGAGTGGGAGTCCCACATAACTGCACTATCTCTCCGTCGTAGCGCAGTATGCATGAGCATTTCACCAAGCAAAAAAATAAAGTTTAAAGAAAGAAGAGGGCTTTTTGTCCAAACAAGCGCGTGCGCTGATTAAATTTTATGCTGTGTCAAAAAGTTTTATAACTGTTTTGATATGCAATATAGTATAGTCCACGGCTAAGGGGGGTATTACACTATCATATATCTAGGATCATACATAAAATCCTATATAAATGAGACAACATTAGTCAACATTACTCATAGGTATGCGCGCACGCACTCCTACGCACTTGTTCTTGTTGTACTTAGCTTCGCTTTTTATGAAAACTGCAGGCGGGATCGTCCACTGCTCGTCACGGGCACGCTACGCATGGATGCGTAGCTTAACAAAACTCTTCGGGCACATCCTACTTACTGTGCCAGTGTGAACGTTGCCGACGACAGGAATCTTATCAACTTCTCTAATTTATGAAACTATAAAAGGGTGTTAATCGTATCACATCGCTCGCACTCTGATAACATTATGGATTTTATTGAGTTCTTATCTTCATTGATATATTTACACGGTTAGCCATTACAGCAAGCTTATCATGGATTATAATATTTTTCACAGGCGAATTATTTTAAGGGCTTTCCACCGCTTTAGTGGCGTAAAACGTATACTTTCTAAAGCATACTCCTTTGTAACGGCTAGGGTAAAAGGTTTGAAAAAAAATAGATTTATTATTGATTCATGTACATTATTTGTAAATCTTGTTTTCATGTAACTAATAGTTTCCTGTAAAAAAAAAAATGCAACACGATATTTTTTTGCTACTTTTGGATACTTCTTCAAAACGACTTGGATGTTTAAAATGTTTTTACACAGAAAAATTGATAGCTAGAATTTCTTCATAACTGAAATAGCATGTAAATTAATTTAAAAAAAAATAAAAAAAAAAATATTACTCATGTTTCTGACAGATAAATGATCTTCATCTTTATTAAAGAATATTTTGCAAACAAAACTGTCCAAAAGGAGGTTCAATATTGATATTCTGGCTCCGAGCGGGTATATTTACGCCTTAACTGCCTTGTCTACAAATCGATGTACGAGCTATAGAGAAGATACGAAGATCAATCTAGCATAGTCTTTAATATAGAGGGGAATCTAGCAGGGATTTTGAGCAAGCATATTCAGGAGAATACAGCGAATATATCAGGCAAGTTTCAGATTAGCCCTTTGGTCAGAGGACCAATATGTAAATCTGACGAAGAAATTTTCGCGCTTTCCTTAAATCTGACGACTTTAAAAAAATATCCAAATCGTAGTTTTCTTATGTGTCTCAGGACCCGGAACCTATGGTGTTATGCAAACATATTTTTGGATTTAACAACAATTCTGTAAACGTGCATCGATTCATCAGACTTTTTAAGTCACATGACGATTGTATCAATAAGATAGTAAACAATATTTATTGAAAAGTACTGTTTTAAGAAATTCCTCGTCGTATCTTAATGCTACGATTGATATCGGACTAATACATTGGAAATGAGCCGGAACAAAGATAAAATATTTATTTATTTTATTTTAATGAAAAATATCATTCAAAAAGACATCTTAAAACAAAAACAAACATACAAGAGACGTGGAAGATCGACCTTCACCCATCAGGTAACTGGATGAGACAATTTTTTTATCAAATGTAATTTATTAACAAACTAGCTTCTGCCGGCTTGAATGTCGAAAATTATCCCAAGGGGACATATTCCCGGGATAAAAACTATCCTATGTGCTATTCCAGAATATAATCTATCTCTGTGCCAAATTTCAGCCAGATCCGTTCAGTAGTTTTTGCGTGAAAGAGTAACAAACACACATACATCCATCCATCCTCACAAACTTTCGCATAAATAATATTATAGGATAAGATAGGATTATAGGACATGCTTATGATAACTTCGTATCCTCTACTAACAGTTTTAAGTTGGCCGTCTACTGCTTAGTAATATTTTCATGTAAGGGGAGCGGTTCATTTGTTTGCCACTTATACAGCCGTCCGTGCTTGCTGCATGCATGCATATATACAGGCGGGACCGTGCAGTCACTGCACGCTCTCGCCTGTATTTTCATGCAAAGCTAAGCTAAATACACTGCCCTAGCCGGAGGCTCTATTCCAGTCTCCACAGGATCGCCGTGTTAAGCAGTATCCAAAACTTTTGTTTGAAATGCGAGACGTCACACAAAAAAACTAGTAAAAACCGCGTTAACCGTTGGTAAAGCGATGCCTTAATGCAACCTTGTTAAAAATCCTTAATATTACATAAATTCACGGCTGTATTCCCCGAAGGCTTATGCAGAGCAGAGAGAGGATCGAGCGAGACCTGTCTTTGCCAGCATTGGTGAGGGCCATGCTGGCAGAGGCAGAAAACTGGAGGGAAATGGGGAAGGATAGGCCGCTGAGCGGGATAGTGAGAGGTCCGATCCCACTCGGAGGAAAAGGCGTCGGGGAGGCAACCATACCGATGCCTAAAACTCCGAAACCCCGCCTGCATCATAAGCAGGTGGGACTCCGGGTTACGGGCGCTTAGATTGCGGACTTTCCACCCATATTTCGTCAGTTTTGTTTAAGTCCCTTTTGATATCACAGGGGGCGAGTCTATTTTGACATCAATTGGGTACAAATCCAGACTTGGCTGAAACATTCCAGAATGAAAAACCCAATAACACTTTTCCTATTTGGGAATTAAACGTCATGCTCATCAGTAGCACAGCTAAAGTCGCGAGGTAGTTCATTTTTAGGGTTCCGTACCCAAAGGGTAAAACGGGACCTTATTACTAAGACTCCACTGGCCGTCTGTCACCAGGCTGTATCTCATGAACCGTGATAGCCAGGCAGTTGACATTTTCTCAGATGATGTATTTCTGTTGCCTCTATAACAACAAATACTAAAAACAGATTAAAATAAATATTTAAGTGGGGCTCACATACAACAAACGTGTTTTTTTTGGGATAATGGTACGGAAACCTTCGTGCGCGAGTCCGACTCGCACTTGTCCGGTTTATGAGTATAGTTTCCCAATAAAAATATTTATGTTAATCGTTTTCAGGTGACACAGACCCTCAGCGGAGAGCACTTATCAAGGAGAAGACCAACAAGTATCTGTCGTACGCCGAGGAGATCTACAAGAATCATCTGTGTGATACTGAACAGAGTGTGAGTAATTATTGACGTGTGTGAAGTTAGCATCTCAAATGTTAGCATCTCACAAATTAACGCCACATATAATGGCATCCCGCATAGTTCTACAGTTCTTGATAAGTTTTAACAATAGTTCCGTCGATTTTACTATCAAAATCGCATTTTGAAAAAATGAGATGCTAACTTCGCAATACATATCATAGCATCTCATCGAATTTCTCTAATAAACAGCACACTTAAGGGCATTCCGCATAGTTCTACAGTTCTTGATGCGTTTTATCAATAGTTCCGTCGATTTTACTATGGTAATTTTGCAAATCAGCATTTTGAAAAAATGAGATGCTAACTTCGCAATACATATCATAGCATCTCATCGAATTTCGCTAATAAGAGCACATATAAGGGCATTCCGCATAGTTCTACAGTTCTTGATGCGTTTTATCAATAGTTCCGTCAATTCTACAATCAAAATCACATTTTGAAAAATGAGATACTGACTTCGCAATACATATAATAGCATCTCATCGATTTTCTCAAAATTGACTTTGTTTTAGTTGGAAGGAAAAATGTTCTGCATCCTAAACCTATTCTGTTGATAGTTCTGGCGGTTGAATCAATTAGTGTAGTGAGATGCTGAGGTATTGAGGGTGAACTGGGTCTTATCTTTATACAACCCAGAGCGCCCAGTTATAACTGGTTTAACAAAAGGTTCATTGCAAAAAAAAAAAAATAGTTTACTGCGGCCTCGATCCCTTTGAATTCCATTACAAATGAAACTGGACTTTATAAAAACATACTACAAAAACCCGAACTCTCACAAAGGTCTATTGAGCCTGGTGGAAGATTTAGGTGTAATAAAATCAAGAAAATTTTCAGAGTTCATTTCAAAAAATTCAAAAAAAAGTTAAGAAGTAGGCTCATCGGTGTCTATAACTCCTATGACTAGACTTTATAAAAACATACTACAGGAAGCCAGAACTCTCACTTAAAATGCCACAGAACCTGGTTGAAGATTTAGGTTAGCTAAAATCAAGGAAATATAGTAGCAATCAAAATATTTAAAAAATATCTTGAGAGGTACTGAGGCCAGGCATCTCATCGGTTTCTAGTACTTCTATAACTGGACTGTACATGAACATGCTACATTGAGCCAGAACACTTTAAGTATCTACTGAGCCTGGTCAAAGATTTCTTTGAGCCAAAATAAAGAAAATTTTCAGAGTTCATTATGAAAATTAAAAAAAAAAGTAAAGAGTAACTTAGGCTCAGCAACTCATCGTATTCTATTACTCTTGAAACAGAACTTTATAAAAAAATACAACAGAAAGCCAGAACTCTTAGCAAGGATTCCACAGAGCCTGATTGAAGATTTAGTTTAGCTAGAATCAAGGAAATATACTTTGTACGCAATAAATAATTCAAAAAAAAGTTTAAAAGGTGCTGCCGCCAGGCTTCTCATCGGTTTCTAGTACTCTTATAACTGGTCTTTACAAACAAAAGCTAGAAAAAGCCAGAACTCTCACTAAATATTCTACAGAGCCTGGTCGAAGATTTAGTTGAGCAAAAATCAAGAAAAATTTCAGAGTTCATTACAAAAAAATCAAAAAAATATTAAGGTGAACTGAGGCACGGCCACTCATTGAATTCTATGACTTCTATAAATTGTCTTTATAAAAACATACTACAAAAAGCCAGAACTCTCAATAAACATTCTACAGAGCCTATTTGAAAATTTATGTTTGCCAAAAGCCAGAAAATTTTCACAGTTCATTACAAAAATTTCAAAAAACAAATTACAGATATTGAAGCCCAGCATCTCATTGAATTCTTTTACTCCTATAACTGGACTTTATTAAAACAGACTACAGAAAGCCAGAACTCTCACATAATATTATACAGAGCCTAGTTGAAAATTTAGGTTAGCCAAAATTAAGAAAATTGTCAGAGTTCATTATGAACATTTCAAAAACAATGTAAAGGGGTTCTTAGGCCCAGCATCTCATCGTATTCTAATACTCTTGAAACAGCACTTTATAAAAACATACAAGAGAAATCCAGAACTCTCGCTAAACATTCTACAGAGCCTATTTAAAAATTTATGTTAGCCAAAATCAAGATAATTTTCAGAGTTCATTACAAACATTACAAAAAAAAATTTAGAGGTACTGAGGCCCAGAATCTCATCGAATTCTATTACTCCTATATTTATGCTTTAAAAAAACATACTACCGAAATCCAGAACTCTCACTCAGATTCCAGAGCCTGGTTGAAGATTTAGCTTAGCTAAAATCAAGGAAATATACTTTGTACGCAATAAAAAAATAAAAATAAATGTTGGAAGGTAATAAGGCCAGGCATCTCATTGGTTTTCAGTACTGCTATGAAACGTCTTAATGAAAACATGCTACATTAAGCCAGAACTCTCACTTAAGTATCTACTGAGCCTGGTCGAAGATTTAGTTGAGCAATAATCAAGAACATTTTAAGGGTTCATTAAAAAGAAATCCTAAAAAAAATATTAAGAGGATCCGAGGCCCAGCATCTCATCGTATTCTAATACTATTTAAACAGCCCTTTATAAAAACCTACAAGAGAAATCCAGAACTCTCACTAAACATTCTACAGAGCCTAGTTGAAAATTTAGGTTAGCCAAAATTAAGAAAATTGTCAGAGTTCATTATGAACATTTCAAAAACAATGTAAAGGGGTTCTGGGGCCCAGCATCTCATCGTATTCTATTACTCTTGAAACAGCACTTTATAAAAACATACAAGAGAAATCCAAAACTCTCATCAAACATTCTACAGAGCCTATTTAAAAATTTATGTCAGCCAAAATCAAGATAATTTTCAGAGTTCATTACAATTATTCCAAAAAAATAAATAATAGGTTCTGAGACCCAGCGTCTATTTGAATTATATTACTCCTATAACTGGACTTTATAAAACCATAATACAGAAAGCCAGAACTCTCACATAATATTCTACAGAGCCAAGTTGAAAATTTAGGTTAGCTAAAATCGAGAAAATGTTAAGGGTTCATAACTAATATTTAAAAAAATAAAAATAAGATGTTCTGATGTCCAGCATCTCATCAAAGTCTATAACTCCTACAATTGGACTTCATAAAAACATGCCTCAGAAAGCCAGCACTCTCAATAAATATTCTACAGAGCAAATTTGAAAATTTAGGTTAGCCAAAATTAATTAAATTGTCAGAGTTTATTACAAACATTTAAAAAATAATGTAAAGAGGTACTTAGGCCCAGCATCTCATCGAATTCTATTACTCCTATATTTGTAACTTATAAAAACATACAACAGAAATCCAAAACTCTCATCAAACATTCTACAGAGCCTATTTAAAAATTTATGTTAGCCAAAATCAAGAAAATTTATAAAGTTCATTACAAACATTTAAAAAAATGTAATAAGGTGCTGAGGCCCAGCATCTCATCAAATTCAATTACTCCTATAATTGGAATTTATAAAAACATACTATAGAAAGCCAGAACTCTCAAATAATATTCTACAGAGTCTAGTTGAAAAGTAAGGTTAGCCAAAATCAAGAAAATTTTCAAAGTTCATTACAAACATAACAAAAAAATAAATAATAGGTTCTGAGACCCAGCGTCTATTTGAATTATATTACTCCTATAACTGGACTTTATAAAAACATAATACAGAAAGCCAGAACTCTCAATCAGTATTCCAGAGCCTGGTTGAAGATTTAGCTTAGCTAAAATCAAGGAAATATACTTTGTACGCAATAAATAATTCCAAAAAAAGTTTAAGAGGTGCTGCCGCCAGGCTTCTCATCGGTTTCTAGTACTCTTATAACTGGACTTTACAAAAATTAGCTAGAAAAAGCCAGAACTCTCACTAAACATTCTACAGAGCCTAGTTGAAAATTTAGGTTAGCCAAAATTAAGAAAATTGTCAGAGTTCATTATGAACATTTAAAAGAAAATGTAAAGGGGTTCTGAGGCCCAGCATCTCATCGTATTCTAATACTCTTGAAACAGCACTTTATAAAAACATACAAGAGAAATCCAAAACTCTCACTTAACATTCTACAGAGCCTGGTTGAAAATTTATGTTAGCCAAAAAATCAAAAAAATATTAAGGTGAACTGAGGCACGGCCACTCATTGAATTCTATGACTTCTATAAATTGTCTTTATAAAAACATACTACAAAAAGCCAGAACTCTCAATAAACATTCTACAGAGCCTATTTGAAAATTTATGTTTGCCAAAAGCCAGAAAATTTTCACAGTTCATTACAAAAATTTCAAAAAACAAATTACAGATATTGAAGCCCAGCATCTCATTGAATTCTTTTACTCCTATAACTGGACTTTATTAAAACAGACTACAGAAAGCCAGAACTCTCACATAATATTCTACAGAGCCTAGTTCAAAATTTAGGTTAGCCAAAATTAAGAAAATTGTCAGAGTTCATTATGAACATTTCAAAAACAATGTAAAGGGGTTCTTAGGCCCAGCAACTCATCGTATTCTAATACTCTTGAAACAGCACTTTATAAAAACATACAAGAGAAATCCAGAACTCTCGCTAAACATTCTACAGAGCCTATTTAAAAATTTATGTTAGCCAAAATCAAGATAATTTTCAGAGTTCATTACAAACATTACAAAAAAAAATTTAGAGGTACTGAGGCCCAGAATCTCATCGAATTCTATTACTCCTATATTTATGCTTTAAAAAAACATACTACCGAAATCCAGAACTCTCACTCAGATTCCAGAGCCTGGTTGAAGATTTAGCTTAGCTATAATCAAGGAAATATACTTTGTCCGCAATAAATAATTCAAAAAAAAGTTTAAGAGGTGCTGCCGCCAGGCTTCTCATCGGTTTCTAGTACTCTTATAACTGGACTTTACAAAACTAAGCTAGAAAAAGCCAGAACTCTCACTAAATATTCTACAGAGCCTGGTCGAAGATTTAGTTGAGCAAAAATCAAGAAAAATTTCAGAGTTCATTACAAAAAAATCAAAAAAATATTAAGGTGAACTGAGGCACGGCCACTCATTGAATTCTATGACTTCTATAAATTGTCTTTATAAAAACATACTGCAGAAAGCCAGACCTCTCACTTAACATTCTACAGAGCCTATTTAAAAATTTATGTTAGCCAAAATTAAGAAAATTGACAGAGTTCATTATGAACATTTCAAAAAAAATGTAATAAGAGGTTCTGATGTCCAGCATCTCATCGAATTCTATTACTCCTATACTTATGCTTTAAAAAAACA
The DNA here is from genome assembly GCA_949775005.1 of Orthosia gothica. Lineage (NCBI taxonomy): Eukaryota > Metazoa > Arthropoda > Insecta > Lepidoptera > Noctuidae > Orthosia > Orthosia gothica. Next base: position 6,267,746 of record OX459052.1, read on the forward strand.
TACTACCGAAATCCAGAACTCTCACTCAGTATTCCAGAGCCTGGTTGAAGATTTAGCTTAGCTAAAATCAAGGAAATATACTTTGTACGCAATAAAAAAATCAAAAAAAATGTTGGAAGGTACTAAGGCCAGACATCTCACTGGTTTTCAGTACTCCTATAAAACGTCATAACGAAAACATGCTAGATTAAGCCAAAACTCTCACTTAAGTATCTACTGAGCCTGGTCGAAGATTTAGTTGAGCAACAATCAAGAACATTATAAGGGTTCATTAAAAAAAACCTAAAAAATATATTTAGAGGATCTGAGGCCCAGCAACTCATCGTATTCTATTACTCTTGAAACAGCACTTTAGAAAAACATACAACAGAAATCCAAAACTCTCATCAAACATTCTACAGAGCCTATTTAAAAATTTATGTTAGCCAAAATCAAGATAATTTTCAGAGTTCATTACAATTATTCCAAAAAAATAAATAATAGGTTCTGAGACCCAGCGTCTATTTGAATTATATTACTCCTATAACTGGACTTTATAAAACCATAATACAGAAAGCCAGAACTCTCACATAATATTCTACAGAGCCTAGTTGAAAATTTAGGTTAGCTAAAATCGAGAAAATGTTAAGGGTTCATAACTAATATTTAAAAAAATAAAAATAAGATGTTCTGATGTCCAGCATCTCATCAAAGTCTATTACTCCTACAATTGGACTTCATAAAAACATGCCTCAGAAAGCCAGCACTCTCAATAAATATTCTACAGAGCCAATTTGAAAATTTAGGTTAGCCAAAATTAATAAAATTGTCAGAGTTTATTACAAACATTTAAAAAATAATGTAAAGAGGTACTTAGGCCCAGCATCTCATTGAATTCTATTACTCCTATATTTGTAACTTATAAAAACATACAACAGAAATCCAAAACTCTCATCAAACATTCTACAGAGCCTATTTAAAAATTTATGTTAGCCAAAATCAAGAAAATTTATAAAGTTCATTACAAACATTAAAAAAAATGTAATAAGGTGCTGAGGCCCAGCATCTCATCAAATTCAATTACTCCTATAATTGGAATTTATAAAAACATACTATAGAAAGCCAGAACTCTCAAATAATATTCTACAGAGTCTAGTTGAAAAGTAAGGTTAGCCAAAATCAAGAAAATTTTCAAAGTTCATTACAAACATAACAAAAAAAAAAAAAATTGGTTCTGAGACCCAGCGTCTATTTGAATTCTATTACTCCTATAACTGGACTTTATAAAAACATAATACAGAAAGCCAGAACTCTCAATCAGTATTCCAGAGCCTGGTTGAAGATTTAGCTTAGCTAAAATCAAGGAAATATACCTTGTACGCAAAACAAAATTCTAAAAAAATGTTGGAAAGTACAAAGGCCAAGCGTCTCTCTTGTTTTCAGTACTCCTATGAAAGATTATAACAAAAACATGCTATATTAAGCCAGAACTCTCACTTAAGTATCTACTGAGCCTGGTCGAAGATTTAGTTGAGCAATAATCAAGAACATTATAAGGGTTCATTAAAAAAAAACCAAAAATAAATATTAAGAGGATCTGAGGCCCAGCATCTCATCGTATTCTAATACTCTTAAAACAGCACTTTATAAAAACATACAAGAAAAATACAGAACTCTCACTAAACATTCTACAGAGCCTAGTTGAAAATTTAGGTTAGCCAAAATTAGATGTGTCATCAGCAAACAATGCCATCTTCGGTTGATTTTGTAGTAATTGGGGTAAATCGCTAATATAAAATAAAAAGAGGAAAGGACCCAATATCGAGCCTTGAGGAACACCCATTGTCATTTCAGACCCTAGTGAGTTTACGCCGTTTACCTGAACTTTAACTTGTCTGGCGTGCTTCTAGTGCTAGTTTCAACAATAGTGTCTCATGGTTAACGCAATCGAACGCCTTCTAGAGGTCGCAAAAGATTTCAATGGCGTCCTGTGCTTCCACCCAGGCGTTAAATATTTTCTTTATTAGGGTGACACCCGCGTCAGTTGTGCAACGCCCTTTGGTAAAACCGTACTGTTGATCATACAAGATGGAATGTTTGTTAAAATGACGCAACAAGTGGTTGAGCATTTACTTTTCGAAGACCTTACTGAGAACCGGCATTATTGACACTGGCCTATAACTAGTGGCTTCTTTGCTATCCCCTTATTTAAACAATGGAACTATTTTACTGTGTTTCATGAGGTCTGGAAAAACTCCTTGCTCAACACTAGTGTTAAATATGAAAGCTAAATAGGATGCAATAGTTTCAATGATTGGTTTACACACTTTTACAGATAGTCCCCAAATATTTTCTGTTGATTTTATTTTAAGATCTTTAAAAGCTTTTAAAACTAGCCTGGGGGTTTGTATGTTGAAACTTGAACTCCGAAGGGCACGCATTTACGTTATTTCTAAGTAAGGCAGCAGGCAGTGTGGGTGAGGAGTTTAAGGCTGCTGTAGTTTTAAGTGGAATATTATTATATTTTAGTTTAGCTACCTCTATATCTGAGTGTGTGGGACCATGTGCAGTTGCTAAATTAAATTCAGTATTTCGCTGTTTTTTCCTACCTGTTTCATTATTTATTATTTTCCAGGTAGTTTTTATTTTATCGTCTGCTGATTTTATTTTATTGCTAATACAGCGCTTTAGCTATTATTCATGCAATCTAAGGCGCATGTGCATGTTTTTCTAAAGTGCTGTTTCAAGAATGATAGAACATGATGAGATGCTGGGCCTCAGATCCTCTTATTATTATTTTAGAAATTTTTGCAATAAACCCTTAAAATGTTCTTGATTTTTGCTCAACTAAATCTTCGACAAGGCTCAGTAGATACTTAAGTGAGAGTTCTGGCTTAAAATAGCATGTTTTTGTGATAACCTTTCATAGGAGTACTGAAAACCAGAGAGACGCTTGGCCTTTGTACCTTCAAACATTTTTTTTGAATTTTGTTTTGCGTACAAAGTATATTTCCTTGATTTTAGCTAAGCTAAATCTTCAACCAGGCTCTGGAATACTGATTGAGAGTTCTGGCTTTCTGTAGTATGTTTTTTTAAAGTATAAATATAGGAGTAATAGAATTCGATGAGATGCTGGACCTCAGTACCTCTTAACATTTTTAATTTTTTTTGCAATAAATTCCTTAAAATTTTCACTATTTTAGCTAACATAAATTTTTAACTAGGCTCTGTAAAATATTATTTGAGAGTTCTGGCTTTCTGTAGTATGTTTTTATAAATTTCAATTATAGGAATAATTGAATTCGATGAGATGCTGGGCCTCAGTACCTCTTTACATTATTTTTTAAATGTTTGTAATAAACTCTGATTTTGACTAACCTGAATTTTCAACTAGGCTCTATAGAATGTTTAGTGAGAGTTCTAGATTTCTGTTGCATGTTTTTCTAAAATACTGTTTCAAGAATGATATAGAACATGATGAGATGCTGGGCCTCAGATCCTCTTATTTTTTTTTAGAAATTTTTGCAATAAACCCTTAAAATGTTCTTTATTTTTGCTCAACTAAATCTTCGACAAGGCTCAGTAGATACTTAAGTGAGAGTTCTGGCTTAATATAGCATATTTTTGTGATAACCTTACATAGGAGTACTGAAAACCAGAGAGACGCTTGGCCTTTGTACCTTCCAACATTTTTTTAGAATTTTGTTTTGCGTACAAAGTATATTTCCTTGATTTTAGCTAAGCTAAATCTTCAACCAGGCTCTGGAATACTGAGTGAGAGTTCTGGATTTCGGAAGTATGTTTTTTTAAAGCATAAATATAGGAGTAATAGAATTCGATGAGATTCTGGACATCAGAACCCCTTATTTTTTTTTGTAATGTTTGTAATGAACTTTGAAAATTTTCTTGATTTTGGCTAACATAAATTTTCAACCAGGCTCTGTAGAATGTTTAGTGAGAGTTTTGGATTTCTCTTGTATGTTTTTATAAAGTGCTGTTTCAAGAGTATTAGAATACGATGAGATGCTGGGCCTCAGAACCCCTTTACATTTTTTTTTAAATGTTCATAATTAACTCTGACAATTTTCTTAATTTTGGCTAACCTAAATTTTCAACTAGGCTCTGTAGAATGTTTAGTGAGAGTTCTGGCTTTTTCTAGCTTATTTTTGTAAAGTCCAGTTATAAGAGTACTATAAACCGATGAGAAACCTGGCGGCAGCACCTCTTAAACTTTTTTTTGAATTATTTATTGCGTACAAAGTATATTTCCTTGATTTTAGCTAAGCTAAATCTTCAACCAGGCTCTGGAATACTGATTGAGAGTTCTGGCTTTCTGTATTATGTTTTTATAAAGTCCAGTTATAGGAGTAATATAATTCAAATAGACGCTGGGTCTCAGAACCTATTATTTATTTTTTTGTTATGTTTGTAATGAACTTTGAAAATTTTCTTGATTTTGGCTAACCTTACTTTTCAACTAGACTCTGTAGAATATTATTTGAGAGTTCTGGCTTTCTATAGTATGTTTTTATAAATTCCAATTATAGGAGTAATTGAATTTGATGAGATGCTGGGCCTCAGCACCTTATTACATTTTTTTAAATGTTTGTAATGAACTTTATAAATTTTCTTGATTTTGGCTAACATAAATTTTTAAATAGGCTCTGTAGAATGTTTGATGAGAGTTTTGGATTTCTGTTGTATGTTTTTATAAGTTACAAATATAGGAGTAATAGAATTCGATGAGATGCTGGGCCTAAGTACCTCTTTACATTATTTTTTAAATGTTTGTAATAAACTCTGACAATTTTATTAATTTTGGCTAACCTAAATTTTCAACTAGGCTCTGTAGAATGTTTAGTGAGAGTTCTGGCTTTTTCTAGCTTATTTTTGTAAAGTCCAGCTATAAGAGTACTATAAACCGATGAGAAGCCTGGCGGCAGCACCTCTTAAACTTTTTTTTGAATTATTTATTGCGTACAAAGTATATTTCCTTGATTTTAGCTAAGCTAAATCTTCAACCAGGCTCTGGAATACTGATTGAGAGTTCTGGCTTTCTGTATTATGTTTTTATAAAGTCCAGTTATAGGAGTAATATAATTCAAATAGACGCTGGGTCTCAGAACCTATTATTTATTTTTTCGTTATGTTTGTAATGAACTTTGAAAATTTTCTTGATTTTGGCTAACCTTACTTTTCAACTAGACTCTGTAGAATATTATTTGAGAGTTCTGGCTTTCTATAGTATGTTTTTATAAATTCCAATTATAGGAGTAATTGAATTTGATGAGATGCTGGGCCTCAGCACCTTATTACATTTTTTTAAATGTTTGTAATGAACTTTATAAATTTTCTTGATTTTGGCTAACATAAATTTTTAACTAGGCTCTGTAGAATATTATGTGAGAGTTCTGGCTTTCTGTAGTCTGTTTTTATAAAGTCCAGTTATAGAAGTAAAAGAATTCAATGAGATGCTGGGCTGGATCTGTAATTTGTTTTTTGAAATTTTTGTAATGAACTGTGAAAATTTTCTGGCTTTTGGCAAACATAAATTTTCAAATAGGCTCTGTAGAATGTTTATTGAGAGTTCTGGCTTTTTGTAGTATGTTTTTATAAAGACAATTTATAGAAGTCATAGAATTCAATGAGTGGCCGTGCCTCAGTTCACCTTAATATTTTTTTGATTTTTTTGTAATGAACTCTGAAATTTTTCTTGATTTTTGCTCAACTAAATCTTCGACCAGGCTCTGTAGAATATTTAGTGAGAGTTCTGGCTTTTTCTAGCTTTTGTTTGTAAAGACCAGTTATAAGAGTACTAGAAACCGATGAGAAGCCTGGCGGCAGCACCTTTTAAACTTTTTTTTGAATTATTTATTGCGTACAAAGTATATTTCCTTGATTCTAGCTAAACTAAATCTTCAATCAGGCTCTGTGGAATCCTTGCTAAGAGTTCTGGCTTTCTGTTGTATTTTTTTATAAAGTTCTGTTTCAAGGGTAATAGAATACGATGAGTTGCTGAGCCTAAGTTACTCTTTACTTTTTTTTTTTAATTTTCATAATGAACTCTGAAAATTTTCTTTATTTGGCTCAAAGAAATCTTTGACCAGGCTCAGTAGATACTTAAAGTGTTCTGGCTCAATGTAGCATGTTCATGTACAGTCCAGTTATAGAAGTACTAGAAACCGATGAGATGCCTGGCCTCAGTACCTCTCAAGATATTTTTTAAATATTTTGATTGCTACTATATTTCCTTGTTTTTAGCTAACCTAAATCTTCAACCAGGTTCTGTGGCATATTAAGTGAGAGTTCTGGCTTCCTGTAGTATGTTTTTATAAAGTCTAGTCATAGGAGTTATAGACACCGATGAGCCTACTTCTTAACTTTTTTTTGAATTTTTTGAAATGAACTCTGAAAATTTTCTTGATTTTATTACACCTAAATCTTCCACCAGGCTCAATAGATACTTTTGTGAGAGTTCGGGTTTTTTGTAGTATGTTTTTATAAAGTCCAGTTTCATTTGTAATGGAATTCAAAGGGATCGAGGCCGCAGTAAACTATTTTTTTTTTTTTTTTGCTATGAACGTTTTGTTAAACCAGTTATAACTGGGCGCTCTGGGTTGTATAAAGATAAGACCCAGTTCACCCTCAATACCTCAGCATCTCACTACACTAATTGATTCAACCGCCAGAACTATCAACAGAATAGGTTTAGGATGCAGAACTTTTTTCCTTCCAACTAAAACAAAGTCAATTTTGAGAAAATCGATGAGATGCTATTATATGTATTGCGAAGTCAGTATCTCATTTTTTCAAAATGCGATTTTGATTGTAGAATTGACGGAACTATTGATAAAACGCATCAAGAACTGTAGAACTATGCGGAATGCCCTTATATGTGCTCTTATTAGCGAAATTCGATGAGATGCTCTGATATGTATTGCGAAGTTAGCATCTAATTTTTTCAAAATGTTGATATGCAAAATTACTATAGTAAAATCGACGGAACTATTGATAAAACGCATCAAGAACTATAGAACTATGCGGCATGCCCTTATATGTGCTCTTATTAGCGAAATTCGATGAGATGCTATGATATGTATTGCGAAGTTAGCATCTCATTTTTTCAAAATGCTGATTTGCAAAATTACCATAGTAAAATCGACGGAACTATTGATAAAACGCATCAAGAACTGTAGAACTATGCGGAATGCCCTTAAGTGTGCTGTTTATTAGAGAAATTCGATGAGATGCTATGATATGTATTGCGAAGTTAGCATCTCATTTTTTCAAAATGCGATTTTGATAGTAAAATCGACGGAACTATTGTTAAAACTTATCAAGAACTGTAGAACTATGCGGGATGCCATTATATGTGGCGTTAATTTGTGAGATGCTAACATTTGAGATGCTAACTTCACACACGTAATTATTGGCATTCAGTTTGCAACGTCCACTGCTAAACATACATCTATAATAATATATATAACAATGAATCCCCATTTCCCTTTGCCACTGCATCACGCGTGAACCTCTCGACCGATTTCGCTTATTCTTTTTTTTGTTGTGTTTGTTATTGTTAGGATAAGGTGCTTAGAAAAAAAAAATGTTACCACATAGGTAGGGTAGGTATGTAGGTAGGGTAGGGTAGGGTAGTTAGGGTACGGTAGATGCATGTTTGGTGTTTTTATGGCAAAACTAAGTTTGCCGGGTCAGCTAGTAGCATAATTCACAGCAGATCTCTGAGTCTCTGAAGTTGGCTCTGTCAACCATTGCGCAACAAACAGTTTTTCATCGAGAGTAAGCGAGATAGGATGGTGCGACAAGCGTAAGCGAGTGAAAGAGACAGTTATACAATGCTTTCTTCACCTTCAACTTTGACACAAAAATAGCTACTGCGCAGGGTCTTGGAGCCAATTCAGAGTTTCAGAGACACAAAGATACGTTGGGAGTATTATACAGGTCAAAGCACACTCAGTGTGTTATTCGGCAACAGAACAAGCGTTTATTTTTAAAATCAAATTATAATTCGCACTCAAAATCACACTAAAAATATTCTCACACTTTATGATTGCGCGACAGTTTCTTAGTCGACGGCACGGACTATTTTGTGCGCGGGGTTAAAATGCATGCTATCTCATCCGACAATACGTGCGAAAGAGATAGATGCTGTGATGAGGAGTAAGAAGCTAGTTCGCTAACGAAAACACACTTTTGCAAATTTGTAGCGAAATAGATGATTATTTAGGACGAAAACGAGCGGGTGAGATTTTATAAACGAAATGAAATTATTTGCATTGTTGAACTATTAAGACGGTACCCTGACCAAAAAATCGGCATGAGATATGAGCGTTCCTATTGGTCTAGCGGCACTGGTGGCGCATGAATTACAGTAGTGAATACGCCCAGATTTTAGAATAAAATCTTTATAAAATCGAATTTTGGTCTTTTGAAAAAAATAATTCTACAAAAATGTTCGTTATTAAATTGTCTATCCATTAGTGTTAGTACAAATAATAATCAATGAACACTTTACGAGGAGATGAATAATATCAATAATTATTTCTCATTTTCATGTTTTTTTGGAAGTAGATTAGTGAAATATATACAACATTTAAAAAAAAACTAAATCTACCATTTTAGAATCAATATTATGTAGAAATTTAAAGTATTTTTATTAATTGATATTTCTTTTTAAATAACGAGTAGATAGCTCCTAAAAACAGCACAAAAAACAGCTTGCGCGGCGTTTTGCTCGGGGTACCGCCTTAATCTATCCCTGTATGGTGACTAACTGTTTTGCAATTTTCTTTTCTTCGTATGGTATTTATTCGCGACCAAAGATATGCGTTAAAATTAGCGTTGAAATATGGAAGTTTCGACGCTCATATATTTTTTTTTTTACTTTTTTGTTTCCGTACAGGGCTAGATAATGATGAGACAAATTGTTTTTTTTTTTTTAACGTAATCCGTCAAACAGTGGAGTAATCGCCAGAATACGTTTGCATGGAAGATTGATCGACTAGGGCAACTTTAACGCGTTCACTGCTCGATCGCAACTAACAAAGTATCAAACTAAACTCCGCTTCGGTCCAGCACCATGCTCTGTTAGGGTTAAAGAGTGGACACCAAATAACAGATCGTAGTAAGGATTTCTATAGTAAAAGTTTATTATCCTTTTCTTTATGTACCGGAAGGTGTGTTTCACTAATATGACGTGGGAGAGACGTGTGAATAACACAGTCATTGTGACCAACAAGGCACTAGAACAGGGATGGTGAACCTATGGCAGGGGGGTCTCACTCCGCAGTTTAGGTACGATCGGCCGGCGCTCCTCCCGGGACGGAATATCGCGTTAGGTTGCCGCTTACCGTTCGGCTCGCACGCTAGCCACTTTATTAATTCTTTGATTTTTGCAGCAAAGAACGATGACTTCTAAACGAACTTCTAATGAATCCTTTAAAAGATACTGTTGTGTTCACAGATGTTTCAATAAAGCAAAGAACAATGAATCGATATTATTATTTTTTTTTTATTCCGAACGATTTAGAAAGGTAGGCTATTTAAATCATTTCATAAATACTCTGTAACTATCGGTAGTAGGTGCATATTTAGTTCGAGTAATCATACGCATCAAACATAGAACAGATTACGTGGTCAATTAGGTAGTAATATTATAGTTACGGTGGCAAGCCGACAACCCTAGCGCGTCACTCCGCGACAGACAGCGATAGAGTTACGCGTTAGAAGAGAGCGGCAGCGTTTAGGTGAATATCGCGTTAGGTACTGAGCGCGTATGCGAGCTGAATTACACTTTGTTGCTTATCAGCAAGAGTCGCTATTTTTATAAATTGTTGCGCGAAGTGACGCTTCTGTACTTGTACTATTATTTATTCTGTGCATTTTTTTATTCCGGCATCGAAGACATAGCCGAAAAACCGTAAGAAAATCGTGTCGCGTGTGGTGCGGTGTCGTGCAATGAACAAACGGTTCATACAAATATATGGAGCTCTGAATCGCGACCACATTATGCGGTGTCGTGTCGCGTCGTGAACAAACGGCCTTACTAAACAACTATTCATAATCTGTTTCCAGCTGCTACCAGAACGCGATGATAACCTGCGACCGCTACACTGTCCCATCCCGATCTCAATGTTATCGCGACCGTACGAAGAGCTGTCTCTATACAGGGTGCTAGACATACTAGGTTCTAGCATCATGTTAGTGCTGCATCGTCGAGAACAGGCGTATTATGCTATGAAGGTAATGAAAACAATACACTGTCAATGTTGTCACTGTTCCGCGTGCTAGACATACTGTACGTCCTTGCTTGAAGTTGTTTGCTCTGAGTACTCTAAGCAAACCATCTATGGGTTCTCTTATAGGATAGCATAGGCTCGCATTTGACCAATATCTCACCTGATGGTAAGCGATGATGTGGTCGCCGGTGAAGCACGCTGGCCTAGAAGAAACCTATTCACTCTTGACTTAAAGACCCCTAGGTTGTAGCTATCAGGAAACAGAGTCTGCGGCAGGGAACACCACTCCTTAGCTGTACGCACAATTAAATTATTCCCAAACGTTTAAAGCGTATAGGCAGTAGTGTATCATCCCATACAAAGAAACGTAAACGTATAGATGGTTCTATCTATCGCCGTGGAACGGAACCGAACGCGATCTATTTACAAAATAAAAATCGGTATAATCAGATGAAAAACGCTAGTTACGTCGGCACGGTTCCTTTGTATGGGATGAGGCATCTGTATGCTAGTATTATATTATCTGTGGTATAGGTTTGATGTCCACCATGTACCGATGGCGCATCGCCGTACGTCTTATCTCAATTCTAACAACATAGTAAGTCAGTAGGTCACACCCTGATGTTATCTTATCGATAAGAACGGTTAATCCTAAAATATTCGGTTTCTCTGACTGCCGTCTACAGATAAGAGATAAGACGGAATGCGCTCTTAAACAGAGCCTCAATGTTGTTTTTGGTGTTTTTAGATGGGATTAGGAAGTATGGGATTACATTGCATTGTATTTCAAATAATATCACATCGGTACATGGTGGACATCTCACCCATACGCACAAAGTGTTTTGCGAATACGTTCATTATGCGTACTGTTTAGGAATGGAATTCCCTGCCGGAGTCTGTGTTTTCAGATAGCTACAATCTAGGGGACTTTAAGTCAAGAGTGAATAGGTTACTTCTAGGCAAGCGTGATTCACCGTCGACCACATAATCGCTTACCATCAGGTGAGATAGTGGTCAAGCGCTAGCCTATCGTAAACAAAAAAAAAAGGTTAGTTGGTTTCTAGGCATCTCTAGAAACACTGAGTCCCATACTGTACCTTTATTCTGAAAAAAAAAAATAGTTTCTTTTGGTATAGACCCATGTGTAAAACCAAGGGAAAATACTAGTTATTAAAATGTTTACTAAGGACTGAATTTTCAATACCCTTATAAATTTTGTTAGCGTAATACATAATTTGGGTTCGAGGAAAACATGTCGTACTGCTACATTTATTCTTCAGATATTAGAACACTGAATGCTGGAATATAATAGGAAAATTCAATGATCATTCCAAACAGACACAAAGCACTAGACCAGTCGATTTGGAGACCCTTGGACAGGGGCGTAGCTACCGCGGTATCAGCCGTATCAATTATACGGGGCTCGATTTATAGGGTTCCTTACCTCGAAAGGAAAAAACGGAACCCTTATAGGATCACTTTGTTGTCCGTCCGTCCGTCTGTCTGTCTGTCTGTCAAGACCCTTTTTCTCAGGAACGCGTGCAGGTATCAAGCTGAATTAATTAAAAAAAATATATCAAATACTCAGGTCTACTGTCTCTTAAAGCTGTGAACAAATCAAACTTCTAAGCCAACGCAATCAAAAGATGCAGCCGTTTATTCCGCAATTTTTCGACACTCGCAAGGGAATCAAAACCTACAGGGTACTTCCCGTGAAATCAGAATCTTGAAATTTGGTACGATGCAACTCTTATAGCAGAGATAAAGAAATAATTGCGAAAACCGTAATGTTTTTGTTACATCATGTAATATTTTTTTTTTAATATTTTTTTGCTGTATTCGGGCAAGAGGGGCCCACAACAAAATCAGATACAGGGCCCCTTTAAGACTAGCTACGCCACTGCCCTTGAATGAGTCGGTGAGGCCTAATTTTAGCAGTGGACATTCTGCTGAATTGAATAGTGATGAAGGAATCACTGAGCCTAGCATACATCCTGTTTCTATCATTCAATAATAACACATATCTAATATATAAAAATAAGTCGGTTTTCTTCTTGACGATATAACTCCAGAACGCATGAACCGATTTCGATGGTTTTGCATTCGTTGGAAAGGTCTCGGGCTCCGTGAGGTTTATAGGTAGGGTAGGGTATGGTAGTGTAGGGTCGGGTAGGTTAGGGTAGTGTAGGGTAGGGTTTGCCGGGTCAGCTAGTACAAACTATAAATTACCTGTTTGCAGACTTAATAAGAAACAACAATCTTTCTATCCACAGGTGATCCAGAAAGTACCGAACAACCTAACAGAATTTGACGAATTCTTCCTTCAACGGACGAACGAAACCCGCAAGCCAGTGCTACCAACCGTAATACCGTACATGGTACCACTACAAGCATACATAGAGACCAACAACTTAATATTCTTAATTCTCTCCTACGCTCCGGGGAAAAAGCTATTTGAATATATTAAAAACTATACAAAATCGTTACCCACAACGCCTGCAAGAGAAGTCAACTTAGAAAACGTGTTTACTGAACCAAAGAACAAAAATGTTGAACCGAATGATAATGTTGGTAATACCAACAGTACCAACATGCTGGAGACTGTTGAACCGTCAAACAATAACGACCTGTCGGTGACCGAGTTAGTGTTGAACTCCCAGAAGTTGTTGTTGACTGTTGATAAGGTGCTGTGCGAGGTTCCCGAGGCTGTGACTGATAAGCAGACTGATAAGGTTGATAACGCCTGTGATACTCCTAGTTTTAAAAGGGTAAGTAGTAATTATCCCTAGGGAACATATTCCCGGGATAAAAAGTATAGTTATAATCTATCTCTGTGCCAAATTTCATCCTGATCTGTTCAGCCGTGAAGAATAACAAACACACTCACAAACTTTCGCCTTTATTATATTAGTGTGATAGTGTGACTAGCTGTTGTCCGCGACTTAGTGGGCATTAGTACTCCGAATAGCTTATTTTTATATCGCGCAAAAATATTGTAGGTTTTCCATACAAACTTCCACCCTCCTTTCCATCCCCTTAAGATGCTTTCCAGGATAAAAACTGTCCTATGTCCTTCTCAAGGTCTTAAACTATCTCCATACAAAATTTCATCTAAATCGGTTCAGCGGTTTAAGCATGAAAAGGTAACATACAGACAGAGTTACTTTCGCATTTATAATATTGGTATGGGTTAGTGTGATGGGAACACTTGAAATACGAAAATAGCCCCCTCATCATCCAATCTGCCTAGCCTTTCCCATCATATTCATATTCTTTATTATACACAAAACAAACATATACAAATACAGAAGGTCAACTATTCCATACACGTTGCATTTTGTTGTAGTTGTATGTCGTTGTTGCGTTCTATGGCCCTTCTATGTTGGGGTCGACTTCCAATCTAACCACAGCTGAGTACCAGTATTTTACATGGAGCGACTGCCTATCTGACCTCCACAACCCAGTAACTGGGTAACACGGTATCCCAAGTCTTGTGTAATATTTTCTAACTTCTAACCGTAACGACCTTCAAAGATCTTCAAATGACAGCCGGACCAACGCCTTAACAAGCTTTCTGATGCACGGAATAAAAAAAAAGGATTTTTACCCCCTTACCCATACTACGAGATTCGTTCAGAGGGGGAGGGGGTCTTCAAAATACCACGCTTGTCACTGGGGTGGGGGAGTGGGCTTCGGTTTTCGTCAAGTAGTCAATATCCTCTAGCCACTCTACTGTTCATAAATAGGCCACGCCCCTTTACATAAGTTTGACTTCTTGATATTTTTATTCACTTGTCTTGGCGTCATGCGGCAAGCACCGTATTAATAAAGATAAATATGAGACAAATGATTATTTTTAACTTCTGTTTGCAAAAAATGATTTAAAACCATATTTAAGAATTACTACGTAAAAACGTGGGGGAAGAGGTCTTGGCATATACTACGGGTGATCACCGAGGGGGGGGAGTCGGAGCTGTTTTTTTTTTAAAGTCGGCCATGTAATGTGGGTACGTTCTCTTATTGTTACAAAATAAGGAGGTTTGATTGTTGACTGTTCGATATGACAAAATTTCGTTTCGTAGTAATTGTGAAGTAGTTTGACAACATTTCAACTGCAAGTGAAGATTTCTTTGAACAGATAGTAGGATATTGGACACCTGTGTTCTTTGTCGGGCAGAGATTAGATTATCTTAAGTGCGAATATTCGTTTTAGAGAGAGTTTATCCTTAGATAGTGTAGATCTTTTTATTGCAGTTTGTATCTAAAGTAAGTAAATAGGGTTGTGGTTTTATAAAGCAAATTATGACTTGAAGACGATAGTTGTAATACAAATGAGCACTTTACCACTGAAATCTTCGATCAAGAATACCAACTAGATGTAGGGTAGCCGCAAGAAAAAAAATATTGTAGCAAGCGCAAGTTCGATCATGCATGGAGTACTGTTCTCATCTCTGGGACGGATCTTCGAAATACCAGCTTGATGCACTAGAGTCGATCGAAAAGCGAGCCAAGAGGCTCATCGGCGATGAGGCGCTGGTCAAGTCAAAGCTCCAGAGTCTTGAACACCGTCGCCGAGTTGCCAGCCTGTCAGTTTTTTATCGGTTACATTTCGAGGAGTGTGCGACGGAATTGCACGATATAATTCCGCCCAGCCCGTTTCATCATCGGACTACCAGACGTACGGCGATGCGCCATCGATACATGGTAGACATCCCACCCATACGCACAAAACGTTTTGGGAAGACTTTTATTATGCGTACAGCTAAGGAGTGGAATTCCCTGCCGGAGTCTGTGTTTCCCGATAGCTACAATCTAGGGGTCTTTAAGTCAAGAGTGAATAGGTTATTTCTAGGCAAGCGTGTTTCACCGTCGACCACATCATCGCTTACCATCAGGTGAGATTGTGGTCAAGTGCGAGCCTATAGGTTATAAAAAAAAAAGAACTACGTCTCGGTAAATAACAGCTCACTTGAGACGTGAGCTCTTATTTTGTTCAGTCTGTCATAGTAAGTATTGTAAATGTAGGGTAGTTAGTATATATTCACGCGGACAGAATTTAGCGTTGATTTTGAACGTGATCCGTTATCTAGTTGGTTATTGTTGTTCGAAGATTAAATAATAGCACATTTCGTGTCGAGCATAAAAAGTCGAGATTTTAACACGAGCGATTTAGCCAACATCGAAACGCATTTATTAGGCAATGTGTTACATGATAGACAAAGTACAGGTCTCGGCGCGGATTTAGAGCGCTGACCTTGAATGCGCAGAAGTCGATTTTTGGGTCTGAGCGGCGGGGAGCGGGGCGTGCAACGGGGGAAGCGGCCGGCGCCGGCGTCTTATTGGTCAATCAGTCGTCCTTCCCCCGTCTCGCCGCGCTCACACGTCTCGTGTCCCCTAGGTACAGTAGCGCGTTATTGTGTTTCTTAATTTTATTATTTTCGTTGCCGATTAAAGATGCCGAAAAAAAAAGTGATAACGAGGCAACCATGAAAAATGATTTACGATGTGAATTGTTTTATAATAAAAGAAACATATCAAGTCGTTGATGATTTAAAACTGGTGAAAAGTGCGACAAAAACTTAAAAATTAACTATTTAAATACATATCTATTATTCACAAAATTTAAATTACGTACAAACAAATAAAAATCGCTCATAGTAATTTTATGCGTGACTGTGACACATGCGCAAATCACCCCACCACTTTCGCCGAGCATTCTTAATCCGTGCCGATAGCTGTAATTATTATTGACCATCGTTAGCATCCTACTACCCCATTTTCATCTTACAATAATCTGCCATCTCGCCCTTATCCCAATTTAATTGCGGTCGGCGCAACCTGTGTTATTCTTATATACTTCTCATTTATTAGTCATATCAATAATCTCTCCCTTTATAAACAATATCTTATTTCTCACGGTTCAACCATCGTTTATTTGGGCGTCCTTTTTTCTTAGGCCCCGGATAGGGTGAGGTTTTTTAATATATGCTCGCGCTTGATCACTATCTCATCTGATGGTAAGCGATGATGTGGTCGACGGTGAAGCACGCTTGCCCAGAAGTAACCTATTCTCTCTTGACTTAAAGACCCCTTGATTGTAGCTACCGAGAAACACAGACTCTGGCAGGGAATTCCACTCCTTAGCTGTACGCATAATAAAAGTATTCTCAAAACGTTTAGTGCGTATGGGTGGGATGTCCACCATGTACCGATGGCGCATCGCCGTATGTCTGTTAGCGGAATTTGTTCTACTTTAGCAAGGTTACGCAATTCCATCGCACACTCCTCGAAACGTAACCGATAAAACCGACAAGCTGGCAACTCGGCGGTGGTTAACCGCTGCTTCCCGATGTCCGATACACTGTGGCCACATAATCGTGCCCGCTATTAACCACGCATCCACTCTGGACAAGGCCTTACACCCATCTAAATTCGTACTCAAAACTTTCCTCATTTTTTTTCTTCATTCCTCCCCATCATATACCATGCCAAAGTTATTGTAATAAGTTCGAATGCCATCTAATTCGTCACACTATAACATTACAGCCACCACTTCGCGGCCGAGATGTGTTGCCTCCATCAGCTGTGTGTAAGTGGGGTGCCGAGATCCTCACCGCTATTGAGAGTCTACACAACAGTGGCGTTATATGCAGGTAACGTTTAGTATAACAAGATGTTATTAAAATAAAAACGACAACTTCCGATGTCCTAGCTATATTCTAAGTCCTTTTGAAGTAAACTGTCTCCAATCCACTCAATTCAGTAGCAAGCCACTCTGTCCAGCAGTGGATTGGGATGAACCATGTTTGATTGAGATAACTGAAAACCCGAAAATAGGTTACCGAATTCATCACCAGCTTTTTGAAATCGGAACAGTACTGCCAGACGATAATAACCAATGGCGAGAAAATTGTTAATGGAACAGCCGATTAAATAATTTACTAAATCAAGTTTATGGCCTTTCAAAGTCTGGCAAAAAAATCGTCATAATAAAAAATCAAGACTAGATAATTGATGATAATAATTAAAATCATGGTTTCTAGATAAACTGTGTTGCCAAGGACAATAATTCAATCAACCGATATAATGACGTGTACTTAGTACTGTTAACTTATCCTCTAGATTTCTATAACTTCAAACTGGAATATCTTTAATTCCTGACTTCTTATAAAAATATAACTGAAGACAAAACTGTTCAGGAATTCAAAATCACAAACATATAAAAACAAAAACAATTTTACCTCTGCACATTATTGAAAGACTTATAATAACACCAATTTTTTCTCCATTCCAGAGACTTAAATCCCTCAAACATTCTACTCGGCGACCGGGGACAGGTGATCCTAACATACTTCATCCACTACCCAGGACCGGACATGAGGCTAGCTAAACTGCGGACAGGGCACATGAACACGGTCAACATGTACATAGCGCCCGAAGTGTATGCTCTCACTTGGGACGAGAGCCCGCAGCTGGAGCGAGTGTGCGACTACTGGAGCTTCGGAGCTGTGCTGTATGAGCTGCTGTGTGGAGTGGTGAGCTATTTGTTATTATAATATAACTGAAGTGTATGCTCTCACTTGGGACGAGAGCCCGCAGTTGGAGCGAGTGTGCGACTACTGGAGCTTCGGAGCTGTGCTGTATGAGCTGCTGTGTGGAGTGGTGAGCTATTTGTTATTATAATATAACTGAAGTGTATGCTCTCACTTGGGACGAGAGCCCGCAGTTGGAGCGAGTGTGCGACTACTGGAGCTTCGGAGCTGTGCTGTATGAGCTGCTGTGTGGAGTGGTGAGCTATTTGTTATTATAATATAACTGAAGTGTATGCTCTCATTTGGGACGAGAGCCCGCAGTTGGAGCGAGTGTGCGACTACTGGAGCTTCGGAGCTGTGCTGTATGAGCTGCTGTGTGGAGTGGTGAGCTATTTGTTATTATAATATAACTGAAGTGTATGCTCTCACTTGGGACGAGAGCCCGCAGTTGGAGCGAGTGTGCGACTACTGGAGCTTCGGAGCTGTGCTGTATGAGCTGCTGTGTGGAGTGGTGAGCTATTTGTTATTATAATATAACTGAAGTGTATGCTCTCACTTGGGACGAGAGCCCGCAGTTGGAGCGAGTGTGCGACTACTGGAGCTTCGGAGCTGTGCTGTATGAGCTGCTGTGTGGAGTGGTGAGCTATTTGTTATTATAATATAACTGAAGTGTATGCTCTCACTTGGGACGAGAGCCCGCAGTTGGAGCGAGTGTGCGACTACTGGAGCTTCGGAGCTGTGCTGTATGAGCTGCTGTGTGGAGTGGTGAGCTATTTGTTATTATAATACAACTTCTCACTACCAGTAAAAAATCTTCGAATAATAGCGGGAACCAACGACTTAACATGCCTTTCGAGGCATGGCTTGACTTTTATAGTAGTTTAATTACGAACATTGTAG
This sequence comes from Orthosia gothica, assembly GCA_949775005.1. Taxonomy (NCBI): domain Eukaryota; kingdom Metazoa; phylum Arthropoda; class Insecta; order Lepidoptera; family Noctuidae; genus Orthosia; species Orthosia gothica. The sequence goes on from OX459052.1 coordinate 6,286,413, forward strand.
ACAAGACTGGGAACCACTAACCGTAGTACGAGTGCCCACGACCAAAACTATGTCACATCGTTTTACGGTCAAAACCGTATAAAGTCGTTAGACTTGATGAATCTGAACCCGGCTAGGCGAGCAGTACCGGCCAGAAAGGAGAATGCCCATTTTGTAAGGGAACTTGGGCCTCTTTGAAAAAATGGTTGTATCTTGATGAATTTGGTTTTATATTGTAGAAAAACATGTTATATTCATAATTAGAAAACATTTTTTATTCATTTTGTGGGGTTCACGAGATATAACGATGTTTCTGTTCCTGAAATGAACCCTTATTACAATGCAATAAGGTGCATACAAATGTCCAAGTGAAGAAACCTGATCTGTTGTTGTCTGTACTTATAAAGTAAAGGACACAGATTGAAAATAACACAAAATATAAAGCCTATTTTTGTATAATATTGAAATCGCAGACACAATACCTCACAAGGGGCCTGTGTATGGGAAATCTACTTTCACAGTGTTATGCGGTCCATTTAATAAAAATTGTTTAAATTAGGTAATGAATATTGTCGAAATTTCAAAATTTTATTTATATCGTTCGTTTTAGCTTCGCATTGGAATTCCTTGCAGCAATTACACAAATGGAGCACAAACTTAAAAAAAAGACATTGATTGTGTTTTATGAAATAACCGTGCATGGCTTCTGGCCAAAACTGTCAGCGAAATGTCTGTCTCCTTAACCATGTCAATAAAATGTTGTGGATCTATCTACCCATTAAACATGTGGGGGTGGCCTTTGCCCAGCTATGGGACAAAGTAGGCTATATTAAAAAAAACTACACCTCTTCCTCAATTACCCACGTTTTCGACGTGTTACTAACAATCCTCTGTGTTACAATCATTCCAGCCGCTGGCGCACTACCACCGCAGCGTGTTCACCTCCCACACGACGCTTCAGCTACCTGATGGACTACCCATGGAGGTCACCTCACTACTCACACAGGTAATATACATCATCTGATTGGGCAACAGACTGATGGCAGTCTCATTATCAGCCAGTGCTGACCATTAAAAAAATCCAACACCTGTAGCCAAGTTGACAATCTACAATCGACAACGCTAGTAGAAAACGAATCAATGTATGGAAATGAAAAACAAAAACACATCTGAACTTTAAGTCACGTGGTCAGACAATACAAATGGAAGGCTTTAACGATTTTAGAAAGAGATTCAATACGAAACGTTTGTAACTTGGCTAGGGGGGTAGGTCAACCTCTTTCGTTAAGATCAAAAAAATAAAGTTCTAAATATTAAATGAAAATAATATTTTTTTGCCAAATTAAAATGTTCTTCTGTAACAAAATAATGCGAAATAACTTTCCGTTAAAGTACGGCACCAATGAGTTTTCGATTTAGGGGGTTTTACTCCTCGTCGTCGAAAAAAACAATACGTATTTTACGATATTTTAAATTGTGTTATTGATGAGGTTAGACAAAGTAGTGTATAAAATTGCACATCATTGGTATTACATATGTATACCTACATTCTGCATGTGAATTAATTAAGTAAAAACAATAAAACAAATTAAAAAAAAAGGAAAAAAAAGCCAACGTCACGCGGTGTTCCCAGGCGGTCACCCATCCAAGTACTGACCGCGCCCGATGTTGCTTAACTTCGGTGATCGGACGAGAACCGGTGTATTCAACGTAGTATGGACGTTGGCGAATTAGAAGATGAAATAATAGATCAGAAGAGAACTAAAAGACATTGAACTGTGTGACAAAATCTTTTCTCTCTATAAATAATAATGTAGGAAAGATTTAGAGTTTCACGCAAGAAATACCCGATTTGAGATGTTTCACGCAGACGAACTCGCGAACAATCGCGAGTTCGTCAGCTAGTTAATAAAATTTATTAAGTAGCAGTTGATAATGTATTTTTTAGTAAATTATTTGTATTCCTAAAAAAAGCAAAAAGCCAACGTCACGCGGTGTTCCCAGGCGGTCACCCATCCAAGTACTGACCGCGCCCGATGTTGCTTAACTTCGGTGATCGGACGAGAACCGGTGTATTCAACGTAGTATGGACGTTGGCGAATTAGAAGATAAAATAATAGATCAGTAGAGAACTTTGAACTGTGTGATAAAACTTTTCTATCAATAAATAATAATGTAGGAATGATTTATTAGAGTTTCACGCAAAAAAAAACATGAAATTACATAACTCGATTTGAGATGTTTCACGCAGACGAATTCGCGAACAATAGCTAGTTAATAAACTAAAAAAAATATTTTATTATGTAGCATTTGATAATGTAAATAAATTTTCCTAAAAAAAGCAAAAAGCCAACGTCACGCGGTGTTCCCAGGCGGTCACCCATCCAAGTACTGACCGCGCCCGATGTTGCTTAACTTCGGTGATCGGACGAGAACCGGTGTATTCAACGTAGTATGGACGTTGGCGAATGTGTAGATGAAATAATAGATCAGTAGAGAACTTAAAGACATTGAACTGTGTGACAAAATCTTTTCTCTGTATCTATACTAATAATAATAATATAATAATATATAATATAATAAAGCTGAAGAGTTTGTTTGTTTGTTTGTTTGAACGCGCTAATCTCAGGAACTACTGGTTGGAATTGAAAAAATCTTTTTGTGTTGGATAGTCCATTTATCGAGGAAGGTTATAGGCTAAATAACATCACGCTACGACCAATAGGAGCCGAGCATAAATGAAAAATATTGCAAAAACGGGCAAAGATATTCCTTTTTGAGAGCTTCCATTGCGTGCGCTGCGTAAACGGTTTAAGTTACGCAAATATCATGTATATAATATAATAATTAATATAATAAAGCTGAAGAGTTTGTTTGTTTGTTTGTTTGAACGCGCTAATCTCAGGAACTACTGGTTGGAATTGAAAAAATCTTTTTGTGTTGGATAGTCCATTTATCGAGGAAGGTTATAGGCTAAATAACATCACGCTACGACCAATAGGAGCCGAGCATAAATGAAAAATATTGCAAAAACGGGCAAAGATATTCCTTTTTGAGAGCTTCCATTGCGTGCGCTGCGTAAACGGTTTAAGTTACGCAAATATCATGTATGATGGAAATGTTCCTCTTTAAAAGTTCTACAAAAAAGTCCGCGACAGCATATGTCTATCTTTTAAGATTGACTCACAATAGCAACTTTTATGTTCTAAATTTTAATTAGATCGCCGCTGCCGGTAGAAACAAAAGTTGGTTACCTACATTCGTATAGTAGTATTTTATTTCTTATTCAAATAAATAGTTCAACGAGTTGGTAGGTAGGTAGGGTAAGTTAGGGTAGGGTAGGGTAGTGTAGGGTAGTGTAGGGTAGGGTAGGTAGGGTAGGGTAGGTAGGGTAGGGTAGGTAGGGTAGGGTAGGTAGGGTAGGGTAGGTAGGGTAGGGTAGGTAGGGTAGGGTAGGTAGGGTAGGGTAGGTAGGGTAGGGTAGGGTAGGTAGGGTAGGGTAGGTAGGGTAGATAAATGTTTGGTCTTTTTATGGCAAAACAAAGTTTGCTGGGTCAGCTAGTAGATAATAATGTAGGAAAGATTTAGAGTTTCACGCAAAAAAATAACATAACCCGATTTGAGATGTTTCACGCAGATGAACCCGCGAACAACAGCTAGTTAATAAAATAAAAACAATATTTTATAAAGTAGTTAGCAGTTGATAATGTATTTTTTAGGGCTTGTGTCGCCTAGCAAAGATGCAACTATTTTACTACTAGGAACATTCGAAATACCTGCCAGAATGGCTAAATGCCCACCAAATTGTGTTTCTTGAAGTATTGCAAAAAAGCTAACAAACGATCGTATTTTTTTCTATTACCGAATATATAATATTGCGTGTCTCAACATGTAACTTTTTTATTGTTTTATGAATTCGATTAAAATATGATAACATAGTTAAATCAATATTTCACTCTCAATATTACTGCAACATATGACTAAGGTAGGTAATAAAATGAATCACTGCTAGGAAAATAAAAAAATAAAAGTTGAAGTTAGGTTTTATTATATCTTTTAGGTACTTATAACATTAATTTATGCTTTAGATTTTTCAATGGCTTTATAAGGAATACATTATTTATAATCAGTTGATCACAGAAATATTAAAAAAAAACCGGCCAAGTGCGAGTCGGACTCGCGCACAAAGTACGGAACGTACTTGGTAAATTGCGGTTTAAAAAAAACTACTTACTAGATCTCTTTCAAACCAATTTTCGGTGGAAGTTCACATGGTACATCATATATTTTTTTTAGTTTTATCATTCTCTTATTTTAGAAGTTACAGGGGGGGACACATTTTACCACTTTGGAAGTGTCTCTCGCGCAAACTGTTCAGTTTAGAAAAAAATTATATTAGAAACCCTAATATCATTTTTGAAGACCTATCCACAGAAACTCCACACGTATGGATTTGAAAAAAAAAATATTGATTCAGTTTCAAGTATGGGGACACCCAAATTTTATTGTTTTTTTTTTCTATTTTTGTGTGAAAATCTTAATGCGGTTCACAGAATACATCTACTTACCAAGTTTCAACAGCATAGTTCTTATAGTTTCGGAAAAAAAAGGATGTGACATACGGACGGACAGACAGACAGACATGACGAATCTATAAGGGTTCCGTTTTTGCCATTTGGCTACGGTACCCTAAAAATTGGCCAAGTGCGAGTCGGACTCGCGCACGAAAGGTTTCGTAGCATTATCGCAAAAAAAAACGGTAAAAAATCACGTTTGTTGTATGGGAGCCCAATTACAAAAAAATAAAATAAAAATGGAATATTATAAAGCGGCAACAGAAATACATCATCTGTGAAAATTTCAACTGTCTAGCTATCACGGTTCATGAGATACAGCCTGGTGACAGACGGACGCGGAGTCTTAAAAACTAACAAAAGAAAAAAGTATTGAATCAACAGAGCTTTTTCGGCTTCCGGAGGTGGTTCCACGTTCTTTAACCTGATTGCTAAACCTAGCAAATAATTACAGATACGCTGTTTCAAGAATGTCACATCACATCATCAGCATTTTAATGTTCACTGTCCACTGCTGGGACACAGGCCTCCTCTCAAAGAGAGAGAGGGCTATAATCCACCACGCGGATTGGTAGATGTCACATGTCTTTGAATTATTAGTTCTAGGACATGCCGGTTTCCTCACGATGTTTTCCTTCACAGTTTTGAGAGCAGTGGTGATGAAATAAATTACCTAAAGTAAAGCGCCTGCTCGGGTTCGAACCCACGACCTACAACTCGTAAGTCGGGACCGTAACCACTGGGCTACCACTGCTTCCAGAATGTAGGACCTGTTTCAAGAATGCAGGACAGTTACATCTACCGATTGTCCAATCATCGCTTTTGGTTGGTATCATTAGTTGCCATTCGTCGAAACTTTCCCAGTGTACTGGACGTAGAAAGTTTTACATTCCATGTTCTCATTGGCTGTGTATCGCTGATTCTGTTGTCTGTTTGACGGGTAGTCTTTTAGGCAATTTAACCCATTGGTACTCTACAGTCCATTGTTTGAGAGTAATGGTGGGTTTTTGGGAATGAAAACGTACAATTATTCTGATGAGTGTATTTTTTATAATAGAGTGGATTTAATTTATATGAAATTAATATATTTTACTTGGTACTTAGTCTTAGGTTTTAATACTTATTTTGGTGAGCATTTAAATTGTACCCTTTTTTATTAAATAAATATTCCAAAAAAAGCAAAAAGCCAACGTCACGCGGTGTTCCCAGGCGGTCACCCATCCAAGTACTGACCGCGCCCGATGTTGCTTAACTTCGGTGATCGGACGAGAACCAGTGTATTCAACGTAGTATGGACGTTGGCGAATGATGTGACGAAATACTAGACCATTATACACAACATTATTGAACTGCGATTAGGTTAGATTGACTGGTTGAACTCATGGCTAAATAATAACAGCCGCAAGGGTCGGTCCGTGGATGGGTGACCATTTCAACATACCGAGTTTCCTCCATGCCTCGGAAAGCACGTTAAGCCGTTGGTCCCGGCTGTAATGAAGATCTTTGACAGTCGTTACGAGTAGTCAGAAGCTTGATATCTGACACCAGTCTAGCCAAGGGTTACTGGGTTGTGGAGGTCAGATAGGCAGTCGCTCCATGTAAAACACTGGTACTCAGTTGAATTCGGTTAGACTGGAAGCCGACCCCAACATAGTTGGGAAAAGGCTAGGTTGATTGATTAGGTTAGGTTGACAACAAATAGGTACAGTCGAAACGTTGAGTTGAGACCTTAGTTTTTAAATTGTTCTCTATAACAAATCTGGATACATATTCTTCTGACGCTATGAAAGAGCTTCCTGTATCAAAGGTCCAAATAGCACAAGTCATTTTGATATATATTCCCATTTGAATATATATTCCCGGGATAAAAAGTATCGAATGAAGTAATAAGACAACGTTGTGGTTTAAAAGAAGATGTAGTGACTAAAATTGAAAAGAGTATGTTAAGATGGTTTGGCCATGTTGAGAGGATGAATGAAAGGCGACTAACGAAAGATATTTACAAGGCAGACGTGAATAGAAACGCCGGGAGGGGACGCCCTAGGAAGACATACATAGACCTTATAGGTGATGTTCTTCAGAAAGGCCAAGTGCGCAGTACCCATAACCGGCGTATGTGTATGACTAGATGTATGAATGTGTGTGAAGCAAAAGAAGTATGTAAGGATCGTAGCAGGTGGCGTTCTGTAGTTTCTGCCTACCCCCATGGGGAAAAGGCGTGAGTTTATGTATGTATGTATGTAAAAAGTATCCTATATGCTATTCCAGACTATAATCTATCACTGTGCCAAATTGTATCTAGATCCGTCCAGCTGTTTGAGCGTAAAGAAGTAACAAACATACAAACAAACACTCACAAACTTTCACCTTTATAAAATTAGTGTGATGTGATAATAGGATAACTCAATTTATATTTATTTAATATTCAGGGTCACATTTTTAGGTCAATTAGTAATTATATAAATACTAGCTTACCCCCGAGGCTTTGCTCCATACAACTGGCTACCTACCTACCATAACTACCCTACCCCTAACTACTGAAAAAAAACAAAAAAAAAACATGAACCATCTACTAAATACCATAGACTCTTTCCGTATTTTTAATAAACCACTCTTTGGTCCGCGCGCTCTGTCGTTTGTCTATGGTTTCGACAAATGATCATTGAGCATCGCGTTTATATATTTGTATTATACTTACACTTACTTTGACCCACCTTCAGTGTTTTATTCTATTTTGTTTGTTATTTATATATTCTTCTATTTTATTTTATTATATAAGTCCTGTTTCCGTAAGCGTGTCCGTGGCATCAACAGTGGGCCCTATCAGAATATCAGCGCAGCGTTATTACCTTTTTTGGATATCGCTGCACATGCTGAGATAGGAGCCTTTTTGGTCTCGCACAGGGTTTTTTATTTTATTATTGTTTAAGTGTATGCTTATTTTCTCGTGTCTCCTGTGCGGGTCACAAATAAATATTTTTCTTTCTTTCTTTCTTTCAAATAGTCCGAACAAAGCCTAAACATTTGGTTTGGATAGGTGAGCCCGTTCTTGAGTTATAAAATTACAACGAAAAGTGGCATTGATTGTTATATATATAGATGGTGACGTTCCTTTTTAGGGTTCCGTAGCCAAATGGCAAAAAACGGAACCCTTATAGATTCGTCATGTCTGTCTGTCTGTCTGTCTGTCTGTCTGTCCGTCCGTATGTCACAGCCACTTTTTTCCGAAACTATAAGAACTATGCTGTTGAAACTTGGTAAGTAGATGTATTCTGTGAACCACATTAAGATTTTCACTCAAAAATAGAAAAAAAAAACAATAAATTTTGGGGGTCCCCATACTTGAAACTGAAACAAAAAAATATTTTTTCCATCAAACCCATACGTGTGGGGTATCTATGGATAGGTCTTCAAAAATGATATTGAGGTTTCTAAAATCATTTTTTTCTAAACTGAATAGTTTGCGCGAGAGACACTTCCAAAGTGGTAAAATGTGTGTCCCCCCCCCGTAACTTCTAAAATAAGAGAATGATGAAACTAAAAAAAATATATGATGTACACTACCATGTAAACTACCAGCGAAAATTGGTTTGAACGAGATCTAGTAAGTAGTTTTTTTTTAATACGTCATAAATCGTAAACTGCAATTTACCAAGTACGGAACCCTTCGTGCGCGAGTCCGACTCGCACTTGGCCGGTTTTTTTATTTTTTCGTTGTACGCTTATTTTTTTTTATTATTCACGTATTGTGGTCCACCGGCCACCCTAAGAAATTATCTTTTTTTACTGTGACCCTATTTTATTACAAGCGTTTTATTAACTTGCAATGTATATAAGTATGTGTGTTCGGGTCAAATCATGCAATTAAATTTTAACGCAGTTATCCTCAACCGATTAAGATGAAATTTTGCATACACGTTTGGTTTGGATGCCATGCACGGGAAGCAAAAAATCTTGTTTAATAAGATTTTTTTTTTATTGGATAAAAAATAATTAACTTTATTTATTTTTTCTATAATACTTAAACGATTTTACATTTGGTTTTAGCCACACAACAAAAACTTTACAGGGTTTAACTATTGTGATGACGATCCGTTTATTTTAAACTAAATTACAAATTGCAGTGCTTCAAGTTATTAATATATTAAATTACAAATTTAAATATTTATTAAATTTCCGGGCATAATTTTTATATAACATAACAATCTCGTTGTTATGTTATATTATCAGGTGTCTTCTAGATTATTTTTAGTAATAAAGTACTAATGAGGATTTTCTGGAAAGTTCACCTTCTAATCCCCTTTGGCGAGAGATCTTCTACTTGGAAAACGTAACTAATGACATAAACATGACGTTGATGTTAATTTAACTAATGTCGGCTAACTTAACCCCTTATCTGTAAAAATCACCGTAGTGGCAAAAGACCGGTTAAGCGGTTTGTTAGGTGACTGGACCTGACATCACAGTGCTGCCACCTGGTGCATTTCAGAAAACCCTCATTGGCATTCTACTCTACCTCAATTGAATAATTTGTATGTTGTGCATACCGATCTTCTATTTTGTTTCGTCTTTCGCCAACGTCCATACTACGTTGAATACACCGGTTCTCGTCCGATCACCGAAGTTAAGCAACATCGGGCGCGGTCAGTACTTGGATGGGTGACCGCCTGGGAACACCGCGTGACGTTGGCTTTTTGCTTTTTGTTATAAATTTAATTTTATTAACTTTTTAATTTACTTTGTTGTGTGTAACTAATTTATTTTGTTATGCGAGTTCATCTGGTTATGCGCACAATTTCAGGGTTTTTTTTTTGCTTGAAGCTCTTTCATACACTAGTATTTTTCTAGAGAGAAAAGATTTGTATTTTGGCCAAACAGTTCAATATGCATTTAAGTTCTCTACTGATATATTATTTCAACTTTTCATTCGCCAACGTCCATACTACGTTGAATACACCGGTTCTCGTCCGATCACCGAAGTTAAGCAACATCGGGCGCGGTCAGTACTTGGATGGGTGACCGCCTGGGAACACCGCGTGACGTTGGCTTTTTGCTTTTTGTTTGGCATTTTTATTTTATCAACTAGCTGTTTTTTGCGAGTTCATCTAGTTATGCGCACAATTTCATGGGTTTTTTTTGGTTGAAGCCACCTTCACTAATATTTTTCTAGAGAGAAAAGATTTGTATTTTTGCCAAACAGTTCAATATGCATTTAAGTTCTCTACTGATCTATTATTTCACCTACTCATTCGCCAACGTCCATACTACGTTGAATACACCGGTTCTCGTCCGATCACCGAAGTTAAGCAACATCGGGCGCGGTCAGTACTTGGATGGGTGACCGCCTGGGAACACCGCGTGACGTTGGCTTTTTTTGTTTGGCATTTTTATTTTATCAACTAGCTGTGTTTTGCGAGTTCATCTGGTTATGCGCACAATTTCATGGGTTTTTTTTTTGTTTCCTTCACTAATATTTTTCTAGAGAGAAAAGATTTGTATTTTTGCCAAACAGTTCAATATGCATTTAAGTTCTCTACTGATCTATTATTTCACCTATTCATTCGCCAACGTCCATACTACGTTGAATACACCGGTTCTCGTCCGATCACCGAAGTTAAGCAACATCGGGCGCGGTCAGTACTTGGATGGGTGACCGCCTGGGAACACCGCGTGACGTTGGCTTTTTGCTTTTCTTTGTACAAATACTAATTAAATAAATAACAGACGTATTGATAAAATATATTGTATCTGTACAAAATATCAATATTACAGATCAAATGAAAGCAGACAATAGTGTTATTATTGTAAATAATATAACTTCTTCAAGTGCACCAGTTTTTATACAGAGTTTCATAATAAATAATAATTATTATGTTAACTTTTTAACAAAGGAGAGTATTATTATAAATCACTAACGGTCCGCCCCGGGTTTGCTCGTGTGGAACAATTTGTCATTATTTTTATTAAACAACGCACCAGCCATGTTATCTGTTCAACACCCTTAGTTTACTGGTACATAATGCCTCAGGTATTAACGCCATTGTACCTTGTATGTTTATGTGTATGTAAATAAACATATCGTCTGAAATAATTTACTTTTCATATGGCGGAAGTATTTTAAATAGATACAATAGCTGCGAAAATCCAAAGAGTACCCTTCATATAATTTATGGTACATGTCACCGGATTATTTAAAACACCGTAAAAAATTGTTAGAATATATAATATTTCTATTTATTATAAATTACATTAAATCCCATATGAATTCGAGAATTACCTATGTATAGTAGTCACAGCGAATCTTTGTGTCTCTGAAGTTGGCTCTGCGAAACATTGCGCAAGAAACAGTTTGTCATCGAGTATACTGCGTAGTGTAAGCGAGGTAGGACGATGCGACAAACGTTAGCGAGTGAAAGAGGCAGTTATACAGTACATTGAATTTTTCTTATTATTTTTTACTTAATGATTTGGAATTTGAATAATTTTATTATTATCTTGCGAAAAAAATGCGAAATTTACAAATCTTATTTTTGTATTTATATTGTCAATGAATTATATTTGTGTAATTGTTTCTTTAATTTTATCTTGACTGGAGTGATTTAGAAAGAATTTGGATTATTATCATTATTATAATTTTGTTTTCATTTTGTTGTATGTGGGACATTATTAATCTGACTTTTTAAAATGTGATTCAATTTTAATTTGACATTGATTTTGTTTATATTTTTTATATATTCGACTGGATGAATTTAAAATGGAAAGTAAATTATTAATATACTTTAAATTTTCTATTCTAATATAAGTCATTATGGATCTTTTTATTATTATTACTGAATTTTATATTTGACTCTATTTATAAAACAAATTATTTTAATTATTGAATAGTTTTTTATGTTTTCACTCAATTTAATCGATCCTTTTTTAATGGTTCTGTTCTATCAGCCAACTTCAGAGACACAAAGATCCATTGTGAGTGTTCTATCCGTGCCTTATCGAGAAAAACGAGTTGTAAAACTCACGCGATTTAATCTTACGGTATCTGCAATAATCCGGTGTCATACACAAACTCACAAAATACGCAACACCTCTTTATGATAAGTATAGATTATTTTAGATAACTGCAATAATAAACTATTATTGGAAGCCCTTGAGACGTGTTCCCCTATTTCGACGCAGTTCCCATCGGCCCATTAGCTCAGTTGGTTAGAGCGTCGTGCTAATAACGCGAAGGTCGCGGGTTCGATCCCCTCATGGGCCACATATCTCTTTTTGTGTTTTTGAGACTGTATAAAACATGAAACTTTTTTGTGAAAGATTGTTGTAATTTGTCTATGTTTTAAACAAGATTTTTCTAATTTAAGTCCTTGTTGCAACTGTATTTAGGAGTGTATAAAAGATGAATGTTCTGTGAAGGGGAAGGGAAGGCTTTTCAGGATTACAAAATGATTAATCTATTTCAATGGACTATCCATTGAATAATACGGATCAATCATAAGACTGTCGAAAAAGCCAACATAAAAATACTATTATTTTTTCACCTGTATTTCTACAAGCTTTTATCTTGCAATGCATGTAAGTGTGTTCGGGTCAAATCTTGCAATTGAATTTTAAATTTTATCCTCCACCGATTCAGATGAAATTTTGCATACACGTTTAGTTTGGATGACAATGCATGGTGGTAGCTAAGGGCCGATTTCACCAATGATACTAATCGCGATTAGTTCAACTAAACTCAGTTTACGCAACAACAGCGTTCTGATTGGTAGTTTCTCAGCGGTCTCAACCAATCAGAATGCTGTATTTGCGTAAACTGAGTTTAGTTGAACTAATCGCGTTTAACATGATTGGTGAAATCGGCCCTTAGTGACATTCTAAATCCAATATGGCGGATGGCCCAAGATGGCGGACTAGTTATTTTTGTGGACTGCTATGATATGGGTATCAAATGAAAGGGTTTGCTGAGAAAAATACGAAAAAAGCTTGTTTAAAAAAAGATTTGTAATGAATAATTTTATTTAGTACTTTTAAGGGTTCCGTACCCAAAGTGTAAAAACGGGACCCTATTACTAAGACTCCGCGGTCCGTCTGTCTGTCTGTCCGTCTTTCATCAGGTTGTAGCTCATGAACCGTTATAGCTAGGCAGTTGAATTTTTTGCAGATCAAGTATTTTTTTGCCGATATAACAAAAAATACTAAAAGCAGAATAAAATAAACATTTAAGTGGGGCTCCCATACAACAAACGTGTTTTTTGCCATTTTTTTGCGATAATGGTATGGGAACCCTTCGTGCGCGAGTTCGACTCGCACTTGGCCGGTTGTTTTTAATTATTTATAGAATCGGTTTTGAGCACTAGCTCACCTGATAGTAAACCACGATGTGGGTAACAATGAAGATATATATGTCGCAAACAGGACGACTTCCTTCCATATACCCTCAATCTTGTGGGCTTATTGTGGGTAATGCGTGCGCAAGGCGGGTAACTTTTGTCGGTCTTTTGCGGGTAAAGTGTTGTCAATCGAATAAAATCTGATTGAAATTTGAATCAGAAGCTAAATGTTGCTGAAGCTAAATTAAACTGAATTAATAAGTTTACAAGCGATATTTCTTCGTTCCTAACTATTAATCATTTACCTTCCTCATATATATACCTATTAATTTTTGACTTAAAAAACAATATGTCCATATGTTTTGAAAACTTTAATATTCTGTTTATTACAGCTTATAATTATCTGACAGATTACCGGATCCAGGTGAAGAGAGTTACTTGTCGTTTTGCTCCGCAACTGATCAAATCTTACCTGTCCAATTAGTCAGCCACACAACTGTTTTTAACCCCCGACAGAAAAAGAGGGATGTTATAAGTTTGATGTGTGTACCTGTGTGTTTGTGTATCTGTCTGTGGCATCATAGCGTCAAAACGGATAAACCGATTTTTATGTTTGAAAGGTGACTTTATCGAGAGTGTTATTTTCTATGTTTGATGAAAATCGGTTCAGCCGTTCAAAAGTTATGGGCGTATTACTGTTTGATACGCGTAGTTCCCGTTCCCGTGGGAATACAGGGATAATAAGTAGCCTATGTCACCCGGGGATAGTGTAGCTAGCCAACGGTCAAAGAATTTTTGAAATCGGTCCAGTAGTTTTTAGGGTTCCGTACCCAAAGGGTAAAAACGGGACCCTATTACTAAGACTCCGCGGTCCGTCTGTCTGTCTGTCTGTCGCCAGACTGTATCTTATGCACAGTGATAGATAGACAGTTGAAATTTTCACAGATGATGTATTTCTGTTGCTGCTATAACAACAAATACTAAAAACAGAATAAAATAAATATTTAAGTGGGGCTCCCATACAACAAACGTGTTTTTTTATCGTTTTTTGCAATAATGGTACGGAACCCTTCGTGCGCGAGTCCGACTCGCACTTGACCAGTTTTTAAGTTTATTCGTTACATACAAAAATACAAATCTTTCCTCTTTATAATATAAATATGTCGGGGTTTTTATTAAATTTTACTTTTTGATGTGTTTTTTCCTCAATTCCTCTCAATTTTCAGCTCCTAACCTACGAGCCATCAGAACGTCTAGGCGCCGGCAAAGACGGCATCGAAGAAATAAAGCGCCATCCGTACTTCAAGCACATCGACTGGCAGTACATTTACGATAGCTGGAACGTGCCCGACTAGTGGAATTCCCTGCCGGCGTCTTTGTTTCCTGATAGCTACAATCTAGGGGTATTCAAGTCAAGAGTGAATAGGTTACTTCTAGGCAAGCGTGCTTCACCGTCGACCACATCATTACTTAACATCAGGCGAGATAGTGGTCAAACGCGAACCTATAACAAATAAAAAAAAAAAGACTAGCTGACAGGAGTCGGGTTTATACCTAGTATACTGCGGGACACGTAAGTTGAACCAAAATGTATTATCGTTTTACTGAAATTAAACGATTTAAACCGAAATTAGTCTTTTCTTTATGATCTAACCTTTGACAAATGGTTTATTGTAAACGGTTAGGTCGTAGAAAAGGGATTTATTTCGGTTTAAACGGTTTAATTTCAGTAAAACGATAATACATTTTGGTTCAACTTACGGGTCCCGCAGTATATTCGGGTTTAAACCTGTGGACTTGGACAATTTTACTCGTGTTCCTTCGCGTTAAAGTAAATGTTAATTTGTATTGAAACTGGATAAGCAAAAGATAACTGTTACCCTCAGTTTCCCAGCTCAAAATTATCGTCGAATTAATGTGACAAATTGTCAAGCAGGCGTTATCTGCTGTGATTGGCTGTTGAACATTCATTCAACCAATCACAGCAGATAACGCGTGTTTGACAATTTGTCACATTAATTCTCCGATAATTTTAAGCTGGGAAACTGAGGGTTAGTGTCCGACCCAAACCGAATTTCAGTTATTTTTAACCGACTGCCGAAGGAAGGTAATGTGTTAATCATTCTATGTATGTATGTATGTTTGTTCCTATATGTCGTTCCAGAGACCAAACGCGTTGGCTGATTTTGATGAGTGTCATAGGCTACATAAAAATTGGACAATCGAAAAATTGCGGATTTTGGGTGCCATATTGCCCAAGTTTTTTTTTCTTCCAAACCCATCGTGTGGGGTATCAAAATAAAGGGTTTTAAGAGGTGATTTCGAAAATATATAACACTTATATGTTTAAATGTTAAAAAATAAAAAATTATCAATAAAAAAGTTAAATGAAAAAATCAAAAAACCCGACTGCTTAAAAAGCCACCTAAAAAGACGTAAACAAGAAGAAAATCATGCTGTGCAGGCGGAGGATACACCAGATTTTGGTCAGCTAGCCCGCGAATATGTATCCTCCGACTGCACAGCATGATTTTTTCCTTGCTTACGACTTTTTAGTTCGCTTTTGAAGCAGTCGGGTTTTTTGATTTTTTCTTTTTTGATATTTTTCACTTATTGGTAGGATAATAAACGTAAAAAACCCTCATTTAAGAAAAAAAAATTCGCAGAAAATACTCAATTGGATGGAATTTAACGTGCCGAACATGACCGATCACAGCTCGAGTGTCGGCAATTTTGCCGCCGAAACCGAAATTCAACCGAAAGCGAACTTTCGGTCGGACACTAATAACTGTTATAAGTTTGAGGTGTGTTCCTGTGTATCTGTGTGTGGGATCATAGCTCCTAAACGTATGAACTGATTTCGATTTAGTTTCTTTTTGCTTGAAAGGTGACTTTTTTGAGAGTGTTCTTAGTTATGTTTGATGAAATCGGATCTGCTGTTGAAAAGTTATGCGCATTTTACTCTTTTTTTGCAAGACACCGTGTTATAATTACGCGTGTCGATAGATTGTCGACCGTAACATTTCTATAAGATTTAAGCTGTTAACTTTGGCGGTCCCCCGACACGTCTAAGAGGCTTATTATTTACTTTCTATGGGTTTTCGTGTCGGGGGATTTTATATTGTTTTTTATTTTTATATGCAAATTGACATTTTTGTTTTGTTTTTTTTTCTGTGTGGTAATAAATAAGAGAACCTTTACGTTAACGCGTTTGAGCACGAGTAAAAATACACACCGGCCTTAGGTTGCCCATTCTTAGAAGTGACGTCAGCAGTGGTGCAAAGACTTGGTAGTGAGTGTAGTGGGTGCTATGTGGGTTTTGGATACATTGGAACTTAACCCTTTTAGTGCCCGAAACGTGAATCCACGCGAGACACAATGGCTTTTTAATTATTTTGGTAATTACGGTTTAGTGTAAGATTTAGGCCTTTTATTGAATTCAGGCTTGATTTTTTTATAATGCCGCCGCCATTAGCGAAAAGGGCACATCGGACCAAAACCAAAAATAGAGGAAATCTAAAAAAAGAGAAATGTTCTATGTTTGTTCGTCTGAAATAGATTTATTGCTAGTGTTACTCGAACAATGAAGATCGTAGAAAAAAAATAGTTACTAAATGCACCTTGTATTATTATGTAATTTACTTTTTCATAAAAATCAATGGATCTCTTCTATATGGATGGCAGAGTTTTGGTAATAAATAAAGAAGCAAATTTGCTCCTAAGCTGCCCAGTAATCGATGGATACAGGGCAGAATACTTCGGTGACCCAGCTACCCTACGAGAGATAGTCAGCAACAACAAGGCGCTGGCCTTCCTTGAAGAGCTGGGGTAGATCGAATGATCATTTCCCACCCGTACGCAAATTACGCGCTTAGACGACAAGTTGCGGACACCAGCCCGTTCTATCATAATCATATCAGCCCAAAGACGTCCACTGCTGGACATAGGCCTCCTCCTAGCGTCGACACATTGACCAGTCCCGTGCGTCTCATTTCCACCGGATTCCCGTAACCATGCATTACCATAAGCTCTTAGGGGAAGGTTATATCGAGTGTGCATGAGGAACAGATATAAGTGGCTTGTATACATCTGCAGTCGCAGCATGATAGTTTGGCACGTCATGATACGGAGACTGGTCATCTAGTGAGAGGCCTTCCAACGCTACATCTTCCAGTTCGCGGTCGCCATTCCAGAACTTTTCGGCCCCATCGGCCATCCGTTCTGCGAGCAATGTGCCCTGCCCACTGCCACTTAAGTTTGGCAATTCTTCGGGCTATGTCGGTAACCCTGTTTATAACAGCCCCCTAACGTTGTCAATATTGGCCCAATTTGTCCAAAACCCACAATAATTATCTGAATATTACAGTAAATTAGATCTGTATAGTACAACCAATATTCCTATGTTTGTCTGATAAAGAAAAATATTAAATATACTACATTTTAAAATTAATTATAAAATGAATTGTTTCTAAGTCGTCTAGCTTATTTTAGATATATTTTCAGTTTGTAAGTTATTTTATTGTCAGTTTCTAATTGTAATTTATTCTTTATTATACGTTATTTCAAGTTTTTCTTTTGTTATTTTGAATTCTATAAAAAAAATATTAAAAAAAATATATATAATAATAAAATAAATTTAAAAAAGTACACATCATAATTATTATGATTACAAAAAAAAAATGAGAAAAAAAGTTCGTTACGGAATAAAGGGAATTTGTAATATCTATATATCATTCCTACTGTACTTCATTTCGTCAGAGATGTTTTAAGTACAGTACAACTATTTTATTATTGTCCCTCGGCAATCATCGCATTGCCGAATATAAATAATTGCTAATTCCATGTCCTTCAATTATTAGATCTATCGTGTATGTGAATTCAGAACTCTAACTTCATAAAATATAGCTTGATCTGTGCGACAGCTGCCAGTATCAATACAGTATTAATAGCACTTGACAGGCTAACAATAACGTATACGTCAGTTTGACATATGACGCAGAGATCAAGCTATATTTTATGAAGTATAAGTACTTTATTGGTGTTTTGTTTTGATTTCCATGTGATCAATATAAAGCTGTAATACTATGTTCCTATTTTCTTTAAGCAGCTTAGGTAAAAGAGTATTAATGACTCTATATACTTCCAAGTTGATTGAGATCGTCCGGTCTGCACAAAGTGCAAGAGGCAACTGATAGAAAGCCGACGACTGACGGAACACGAAGTTTGCCGAGGGACATTAAAGGAAGTAGTTGTACTGTACGTATCATGTTATAAGATTTCATTAAAATAGTGTGAAAATGGACGTAAACTTGTGGAAAGTGAAACTGTGAAGCTTTAGTGTGATTTTAAGTTCCACAGAGATTCAATAATATATATTTTGTAGACACATTTTTCACGTAATTTAGCGTTATATAGTAATTTCTTATCACTTAAGAATTTCATCACAATTTGAGGTAATTGGCCCCAGTATTAAACATGACAATATTGGATAGAAGTTGAAGATGAAAAAATGCAAAAGCACTTTTTGTTTATTTTTGCAAAACATTCCAAAATTGAGGGTGAAACTGAAAGATGGGATCATATTTTAAAAACTGCTTCCGTGCTTATAAATAAATAAATCTCTTCGTTTTTATAAAAAAAAACTGATTTACCATACAAATTTGTCGTCAGATAACCAAAATATTATCACACTAGCGGACGCCTCGCGGTTTTACCCGCGTAGTTCCCGTTCCCGTAGGAATACAGGGATAAAATTAGCCTATGTCACCCGGGGTAGTGTAGCTTCCCAACGGTGAAAGAATTTTTGAAATCGGTCCAGTGGTTTTTAAGTTTATTCGTTACATACAAAAATACAAATCATTTCTCTTTATTAATATTAGTATAGAGTATAGACTAGCTTCCAGCAGCGACTTCGCCCGCTTAAAAGTCGAAACTATCCGTCTAGCCGTTTGAGCGTGAAGAACAAACATACAAACACACACTCACAAACTTTCACCTTCTTAATATTAGTGTGAAGATTTGTTATGAGCAGTTTTTAAGATATGATCACAATTTCCGTTACATCCTGTATATTATTATTTGAATTTTATAAAATGAAATGACATAAAATCTCACCAATTTTTTATTTCTAAGTATTTTTTTAGAATTTCGAATATTTGAAATTGTTTATCATTATGTATTCTATTTACTGTATATTTAAATTGTGAGCATCTAGTCTGTATGTTGATATCCTATAGTTACTTAAGTATGGTCCACTTAACACCCAAATCTTAGTAACTCCGAGATATTAGCTAACACGGCCAATAGGGATGTTTTCTGGGTAGAAAAATGATAATTCTATTTAGTCCGTCAGTGAGATTATCAAATAATAATTGGACCCGTATTTTATGCTTTATCAAATAAATAAAAATTTACAAAGATAACGCGCAACAAAGTTCAGAAGTGGGGGCTTGTGACGTCACTTTGTCAGTATAAAGTGTAGCACACCGTGACGTCACGTGATATTTCAATGCACTGTATCATCGTCATTTTAAGGGTTCCGTACCCAAAGGTTAAAACGGAACCCTATTACTAAGACTCCACTGTCCGTCTGTTACCAGGCTGTATCTCATGAACCGTGATAGCTAGACAGTTGAAATTTTCACAGATGATGTATTTCTGTTGCCGCTATAACAACAAATACTAAAAACAGAATAAAATAAATATTTAAGTGGGGCTCCCATACAACAAACATGAACGTTTTTGCCGTTATTTTGCGATAATGGTACGGATACCTTCGTGCGCGAGTCCGACTCGCACTTGGCCGGTTTTACGTGTACATGGCAAAAAAAAAAATACGTGTCCAATATTTTTTATTAATATACCTGACGGACTAAAAGATATTTTTAGTCAACATCCTTAGTTAGTATGTATGACATTTTTGTTTTTTACCCTCGTGTTAGCAACGAAATCTAAGTTAAGTTTTTAGTGCAAGTGGGCCTAAGAGTATTATTCAAAATATTTATTAATATTGAAAGTAGATTTTAGTACAAAAATTATAATCCTTTATGTGTGTTTAAGTTCAGCGTAACCGTATTGTATTTTGTGTAAGTTGTAATTTTGAAGACAGATATATTTTAGGACATAGTCTTAAGTATTTTGTTGTTTTTATACTGTAAAAATAGTTATTCAATTGCAAAATGCTTTGAAAAGTAGAGGGGTCTTACTGTGACGTGTTTAGACTATCATAGTTCCACTGTAGAATCATGATGGCGTTGACACTATAATATTCCGGCCCCAGATCTATGCTTTGTGGTTTGCTTGTCACAGATAATATAAAGGTCATCTTAAAACACAGATTACCGCTAAATAGATACGTACTACTTTGTTTGATTCCAAGTTCACCAAATTTGGCGGAAGGCACGGGTTGCGCGGGGGGTGACAAGTGCGCCGTGATTGGCTATTTCACGGTCACGGTACCTGTCATAGTGATGGGACATGTACATTAAATGTCCATAAAAATCTGCCTAGCTTTTTTCCAATTATATTGGGGTTGGCTTCCAGTATTACCGGATTCAGCAGAGTACCAGTGTTTGACATGGAGCGACTGCCTATCTGACGTCCACAACCCAGTAACACGATACCCCTTGGCACGACTAGTGTCAGATCTCAAGCTTCTGACTACCTGTAACGACTGTCAAAGATCTTCAAATGACAGCCGGGACCAAAGGCTTAATGTGCTTTCCGAGGCACGGGGGAAACTCAGTATGTTGAAATGGTCAACCATCCACGGACCGACCTCGACAAGCGTTAAGCAACGCTTGAACCTTGATGATCGACCAGTGTGGCTGTTATTATTTAGACACGAGCTTAAATGTCGATAAATGAAGTGAAATTTCTTAGGCGGTGATTTTATAATAATTATATTTAAAAAAAAACTTAAAATGAAATTAGATATCGCTTGCGTCCAACGGCTCTAATGTCTGGTCGACACCAAAGAGATCAAACCGTACACCGAGTTATATCAGCCTAAATTTGCTTATGTGTGGTGCGCGTAAGTTGTCTTCTATGCGGAATCTATTGGGAGGTAATCTGTGTCAAAAAACCAAGGGTTTTTTTTAAGAATAAAATTGGGCATTGCTTTATAAATAATTTAGACTATTGTTTGCCAGTAACAAATACGTCTTGGAGAAGTCAGAACCCAGCCATGTTATTCAAAACACGAGTTACCAACACTGCTACCTTGTAAATCTAAATATAGTACAAGAAATAATTCTTCGGTCTTCTAAATAATCACATAATTTATGACCGTCTTAACTATAGTATAATATAATTAAATATAAATAATTATTTATAATTATTATTAATAATAATATATTAATTAATTATTAATATATTTTATTATAATATATATTAGTTATATATAATATCTTACTCACCATACATAGCAGAGATCATGCTATGAACGTGTTAAAGAATTATGATCGCATTAATACATAATAGGTACAGCTTCAGAGCGATTGATCATTATGAAATAGTACACATCAAAATAAAAAGTACACTCGAGTATCGAAGATCGTCTTGCCTTAAGTTCCTTAAAATAATCAGAAGATTGAAGTGGCTGATGAATGTTTATTTTTTGTAAATTCTAAATTGCCCGATCTCATTTTCGGCTCCAAGTATTATTTCAAACCAAAATTGTTGCATTTAATTTGAACTTAATTAATGATACTTACATAGTTATTACGTTCGAGTGTGATATTTAGAGGTTACCCTCTTACAGGAATTGTATGATTGAATAAATGATTAAACGAGTAAGAAAAGTCTTTTCATTCTCATAAATCCTTGAATCTGTTTTATTTTGCACTCAGAATAATGAGATTCACTTCGCAAAGAAGTCAGTTGACTCACGCTACTGCCAGAGGCTCTAGCCTATGTAGCGCCCGTGTGCAATCATTACCCCAGTATGTATAATGTACTCTGTGGCTGTGCATTACCCTAGCGCCCTCTAGTAAGCGCGCGGTCAAAATGGAATGGGTACAAATATCAGCACATAACCACAAACTGTCAAATTACCCTAATGGATAATATTGTTTGAAGAAATTTGACTGTTTTGGATGCCATGATGTGCAGTTGACTTATATTTAGAATTATACAGGGTGTTTACCATAACTAGCCAAAACTTACCCATGTACGTTTGGCTAGTTATGGTAAAAACCAACAACAAATATTGACAGATTTGGGAAACTGATTATGAGTCCCACTGTACACGGGTAAAAAGTATTTTAAGGTAGGAAGGAGTGACAAGAATAACAAAATACAACTTGGTGGTTATTTAAACGCTCTGACTCCGGTGAAAGTCGCAACAGTTGTGGCAGCTAATAACAAATCTTACTTAATAGGTATATTTTAATCAAAAGAAACGCCGATTTACTTCTTATTTACATGTTTACTCAAATATAGTACTTAATCCATTGCGTCAAGGCGCCAAAATTACGTGTAGTGGTAGAACACAAAGTGCGGTACGCGCCACGCATACACACGCTTTTGAGAAATGCCGCGCGCGTGACGTTCTTCATTGGCAATTTGAACTTTATTTTTTATTCTAAACAGCCGAATTCAGGATTCGCATTATAATTGTCGGCGTGTTTTCAAACGAATTAAAACAGGTGCCGACACGTGCCTTTGGTAGCGATGCGACACTCACTACTAAACCAATATAATCTGTAATTATCTGTTTTTAGGTTTATTTCATGTTGAAATAAAAGTTACTGTTGTAAAAGCCGCTCATGGCCCGCCTTGCTTTGCTGTAATTCGACATAATTATATAAGAAGAGCTCCAGATGCCATTCATAATGTATGCAAATCGGAGCTCTTTTTACGTGGGTCATTGAAAGTGTCGCGGCCGGGGCCGCGCTAGTTGCGCTCGGCGCCCCCTAGGGCGCTGCGCCCGTGTGCTTCGAACACCCTGCACTATAAGTAAAGCCGCCCCTGGCTACTGCAGATAATCCAACAGAGAACCAATGGTCGCAATGCAACGATCAGGGGATCTAGACAAAAGCGATGGTGTTGAGTCTAGCAGCGTCATCTGTCGTTTCTTATTGGCTTTACGATCGATAGACAGTTTTTGTATGGCCAAATCGAAAAGCACCCTCTTTTGGCGCGACCAAGCGTTCGTTTTTGTCAATTGTCATACAAATGAACGCGACGGTCGCGTATTCGCGCGTTAATCGCGTTGTTCCCACTTCCCAGTATATAATAGATAAGTAATCTTTGGTTGTTCCTAATAGGACGACGCGACGCCCTAAGATAAAAGGGTGAAAGAAATTTCGTTGGAAAGATTTCAATATTATCAGTTTCTTTTTATTTTCTTCTTTTCTTTATCTTATATTTTGTAATCTGGCATTCTTAAGAGCTGTGCAAGTACTAGCACCTGACCAATGAGGAGCGTTTACAATTTTACTGTCACAGCAAAACAGATGGATTGTATACTGGTCACCGATTTGTCGTCATATTCTATTCGAAATGTTCAAGTCAAAATCGGGAGTTTTTAATCTCGCCAGATAGTTCTTACTTACAGTTACAAGAGCTGCCGCTTTTGTCAACACCAGTTGGCGCCACTGGCGAGTAAGGTGATGATTGATCATCAAGCAAATTTTGAATAAAATAAAATTATTTCCAATGCCGTAGCAAGAGTTTTTAATCTCGCCAGATAGTTCTTACTTACAATTACAAGAGCTGCCACTTTTGTGACCACCAGTTGGTGCCACTGGCGAGTAAGGTGATGATTGATCATCAGGCAAATTTTGAATTAAATAAAATTATTTCCAATGCCGTAGCAAGTGCGATTGAATGTAACATCGAGTAAGCCGTAGTTTTGCGCAGCCCTTTTTTTTTCGAAAAAAGGAGGATATCATTTTCTGAAAGATAAAACTTAGTGGTTGGTAAAACCCGTACCTATCTTAATCTGCCTTAATTGGAAAATATTCACAACAATTTAAAAATAGTAAATAAACTCGCGCTTTAAGCCAAAATACTATGACATTTTGAAGACCTCACTCTACACCAGCGCCCCTAGCGGCTAATTCAAACGCGATAGCCCTCACCTCCAGCGTTGCCAGAACGTAACTTTTGTTACATTTTACGTAACTTTTGACCGTCTCACGTAACATCCATGTAACACGACTCAAAATGTAACTTTTACGTAACTTTTAGGAATTACTAAAAATATTAAAATATTGGTCCACAAACAAAAAATAATCGTGAAACGGAACGCATCTAAGAAAGCTTT
This sequence comes from Orthosia gothica, assembly GCA_949775005.1. Classification (NCBI taxonomy): domain Eukaryota; kingdom Metazoa; phylum Arthropoda; class Insecta; order Lepidoptera; family Noctuidae; genus Orthosia; species Orthosia gothica. Next base: position 6,310,562 of record OX459052.1, read on the forward strand.
TGTTCGTCGTGTTGTCGCAACAGTGCCCTGACTTTATGCACTCACTCACTCATGTGTATTTGTAAATCTTCTAACCCGCTTACTACGGCGATGAGCGTCGTGTTTTGTTTGGTAAAGTTTTATTATCCCCAAAGAAGAGTAAATAAATACGAAAGTTAGTATCTGTGGATGTCATTTTATTGGATTTATTTCGTCAATAGTGTAGTGATTGGTTTGTTTTCGTTTTGTTTGTGCTAACATTACTTGGTTAGTAAATTTTATATAAAATGTAGTTTTAATTTAATAATTAATTATTTAGGGGATCAGTAAATCAACAACAAAGTCGTATTTGCAACTGAAATATGTTTATTTTTATATCAGTCGTCAACTAAATATCAAGATTATCAAGTCAAATAGCATATTATATGTGTGCCATGCACTGCACATTTCTTCAAGAAGTAAATTTAGCTATTTATTGCTCATTGTTAAGTAACTTTGGTTTTGTTTACAAGAACTAGAGTGGGCTGAGTACCTACCAGCCGGCGTAACCTAGATTTGATTATGTTTATCGATCTTTTCGCTAAAACGACCAAGTAGGTACCTAGCTATATAGTTGTTTCTTGTTGTAATTCGAATGTTCTAAACTTAACGCAACGGATTTACTCGTGGTAGACGCGGGAGAGGGCCCGCACGCGCGAAAATTCAAATAATGGGCTTGTTCTGCTAATTAAAAAGTAGAAAAAATATGAAATTGTAGTATTTTATTATTTTAGTGTCGTTTCCACATAAAATAAGGTAACGTAACTTTTCTCATGAAAATGTAACTTTTTGAGAGGTCTCATGTAACATTTGACTATCTGCCACTGGCAACAAGTCACCTCATTATATTAATATATGTACATGGTACACCTATCTAATGTTGATTGATGTGCTAAAAACAATCGCGTGCAGAGAAATGATGTTTCTGCAAATACTGCCAAGCCACGTAATTTACTGTTCACACCTAATAATTGTTTAGCAATTACCAAACAGAAAATGTCAGCTAATTTCTCTTGTAAAAGTATCTGCACGGTAATGATATCTGCTTACATCTTCACATTATATAACCACGGAAGTAGTAATTAACAGAATTTGCAAAGTTCTTAAGTCGCGAAGTTGAAAATTATCGACGCCTCATTGCGCGCCCAGTCACGTATGTTGACGGAAGTGAATAAACTAAGAACCTAATAACTACGTGAGTGACAGTCACTGGTTTCTATTGTAGGTAGGCGCATTTGTGACTCACTGGCCTGAGACCTAAGGAATGTGCTAGAAAAGTGATTAGATTCGATCAACTTGCTAAGTACACCGCAGTATCTTCGAAATATTGTGTAGATGTTTTAGCGATGGTCATTATTTTAGAATAACGCCATCTATCGTCGAATAGCTGAAGTAAGGATTTATGAGTTCAAGTAAATAACTTTTTAATAAATAGTTGCACTATTATTATGGAAGTGGCAAAATACCTTTAATTTAGGTATTGATGATTAAATCGTCTCATTGAGTACTACATTGATCATCAAGTTATAAATATCAATGAAATAATTTCCGTGTATCTAGATGTCGCTAGTTGGCGTAAAAGAATGTTAAAGATTTTTATTTTAGATTTCACAGTCGTCCGAATACATTATTATTTGTATAGTAAATGCCGTTATCATATCAAAATGTCAAATCTTGAATTGGAAAACAATAGAAAAGTTCAGCAGGTGTTACATCACGTACGATGATAAAATATCAAGATTCTGCGCGGGCTTTCGGGCCACTCAACTATGCACTGCACATACTACTCGAGGCCACAGCATTTCTTCTAAGGTGATCAAGTCAGCATTTACATAAACATGCCATTTTAACCATTATTTCTTGAGCAATAGAACTCAAAATATCTCCCGTAAAAAGACTCATTCATTTCGTGACCTGCTAAATAAATATAAATCTTAAGTAACCTAATGGTGATATCAATTTCCTTTAGCAATCTCACGTCAACACTTCAAGAAAAGAACTACAGTCAAAAAACATTCTGAACCTTAACATTACGACGTAGGGTAAATACGCCAAACGTCGGCCACCCCCCAATGTTCGGCCGTCTGCACATTTTCAGCTTGCGTTCATTCAAAATATAATTAAGTAGCAATTTTGCCACTCGAATTGCAACCTTAGTTCATACTCTATAAGTACAAACCGTTTCTATTCGATTACGTCACTCACTCTTCGCACACTGAGCGTCAATAGCGATTGCGCCGTTGCAGCGTCAAATTAGCAGCTAAAGTAGCTTACTAGCTGTGAATACCCGCATTTCGGGGATTGATATTACAACGATAAGACCTTTATTTTTTTGTTTTTAAGCTTTGTTATCACTAAAAAGTTTGTTTTATTATATTTTGAGATAGTTTTCTCAACGTTTTGCGTATAAGTTTACGGGAAAAATAGGGGGCCGCCATTAGAATACCAATTTCGACTTAAAACCGGATTCTCGGCCGTGGCCGACTTAAAATAAATGCAGTCTGTTTTATAAATTCCGATTCTACCAATTCCATTGGCTCAATAAGAGAATTTGCAAAGTTTATAGGCAAATAAATTTATTTTACGTTTAATCGTCAAATTCCGGCCGGGGTGATATTAGTTGAATCTCGAGAAATAAGGTACACAAAACAGGGGCCGACATTAGAAATATTAAAGATCATAATGTCGGCCAGCCTCGAATTACAGCGTCACTATACAGGCTGGTTACATTTGTATTTTTTCATTTATTTTGTGGGTAGTCATATTTAATTTATTTATCAAACTTATTTTCACAAAATTGAATATGTGTTATTATAATTTATTAATATCATAAAGAAGATAAGTTTCTTATCACATACTTAGTTATTATATTTTTTTTACTTTATTATAATTATAGTAACATTGTTTAAGTGCAAATAAAAAAAATCTTTACTATTAAACAAATACAAATGTTTACTTAGGTGATATTAGACTGCTGCCAAAATAAATCATATTAATATATTATTATTATTTTTCATTGTCTTAATTTAAAACACCCTATACCTGACCGACATTAGGGAAAAACGCGACCGACCATGGGCCGCGAACGGCCGACTTTAGGGTTTTTTCGTTCTCGATGCATTTAAACCTTAATACTTTTTTCTTTTAGTAGAAATGCCAATCTTATGCCTATAAAGATGAAATAGATTTAACAAACTTTCCAAAACCGCATCACAAGCATCCTTTTGTTGCAAACTGATGGCGCCAGAGCGATCCCTAGTTAGAAAAGCCGTTAGGGGGCCGACATTTAGCGTATTTACCCTAATAAGATTGCTTTTACCTCGGTGACAATGAGAAACAATCGTATTAGCCGGTTCTACAAGAACGTATACTCAGTGTAGCTTATTTACGACAGCTGACGACCATTCAAACTCGTTTGTGTAATAACTCGATCTTCGGTGAATGCAAGAAGCCGATTGGCGCAGACAGTCGCGCCGTCGTCGAAGGAGCGCTTGTTTGTTGTGCGCATGCGCGGTGACGCCGAAGTGAACGTTTCTAAATTTGAAAAAAAAAACTTTTGTGAGTGTAAATATCGATTAAAATTGCTAGATTAATCGATTATTTAAGAATTTGTTGTGAAAATATCGAGTTTGAGTCGACTCAGTGAAAACCTATCGGAAAGGAAAGGAATTTGATTTCATAACGTGGAAACGGGTTCGCATCCCATGGATTTTGTAATAATTTTATAAGATTCTACTACGATCGAATGTTAGTTGTTTACGTCTGAAACCGTGGATGTTTGATTGAAGAACATCGACTTTCTTACTGGATTCCAATTGGAAAGGTGAGTTTTAATTTCAACATTGCTTCACAAAAATTTTAAAATGTTAGAAAGTGCAACTCATTAGAATTATGGAAGTAATTTGAAAGTGTATAATTAAATTATACTTTACTAACTCATTACTGCATAGGTACTTACTGTGTGTTATTTTTAATTTCAGAGATAATAATAATATGAATTAAAATGTTGGTAAACATTCTCCTAATTCTCTTACGCTACGAAGGTCGAGATTAGAACTATTATTTTATTCAATAAACCAATTTTATGGCTACTGTCAGTACAAAAAGTTAATGGCTGATCAATCAGTTTGTTCTATATATGACAAGCACATTCGAAGTATTTCGAAGTTAAAAGAGAAACGTACCTATTGACCATGAATTTTGATGAATAATACAGGATACAATAATATTATTTTGAAGTTGCAATAGGTTGTGTGCAAATTTTACTAAACATTAATTAGAATAACATGAAGGACTGTTGAGAAATATTTAATGGCTAATAAATTCACGCACCTACCAAGTGAAATGATGAAAAAAATAGATTTATAACACTGCCTTAGAACTTGCAAGCCTTGAAAACGATTTTTTGTAGGTATATTTTTTTTAAACTGTGGTGGATATGTCTAGTAGATGTATTATCGATCTAAAAGGTAAAAATCTCCAGGAAATAAATACTATCGCACCAAATCACTTCTTGGTTATTCTTGTCACGCACCTTTGGAGACAAACACCCATAAAATGCTTGTTGTCATTTTAGTTGTCAGATCCCAGTATTCATGGAATTTTTCAATACTGAGATTATACTGCTTGATAAATAACATAATTGTCAATGATTTGCGAAGTTTACGACTCATGGCTGGTAATAATTCTTGTCAATGGATGAAACAGATATAAGATTTAAGAGCAAATCGCGTGATTATTGATGCTCGGTTGAAGAGCATCCATATCAGGCGTGCGTGCAGCGTGCATAACGTGCTGAAAAGCGAAAGAGATATCTTCTAAAAACTTACAAGTGTATTAAAGTTGCTAGTTTTGGGAGTGCAGTTAAAACTGCATGCGAAACCTGAATCCCAAAATTGCTGGACTGAATGGAATAGCGATGATGTTCAACTGGCTAGCATTATCCCATCAATGTTACAGCATTTCATGGCTGGGACTGAAACTTAACTAAATGGCAAATGAACCTTTAAAGCATGTACAATCTTCCGTAACCATTCGCAGCAACTACTACCTAGTAATAAAACAAGCGAAATTAGAATTTCTCTAGCTTAGCTTTAGTACGATTAATCGGATACTCCGAATTTAGGTACACAATTTTTAATATTATCTACTCTCACAGCAAATACACCTGTACCAACTATTTATGAATGCCCATTGATAGTATATTGCTAATCCCCCCTCAGTGCCTTGGGTTAATCTGCTTTCCGATTAGTCCTAAGCTTATCTAGCTTAGACCATACATAGAATCATTAAAAATGTAATACGAGCTCAACAACATACTTAAACTTTTTGCATCACTAAAGTATTTGCCTTCAAGCAGTGAAACAGCCCAGCCTTTTTAGTTTTTTAGCCCAGCAAGAATAAAAACTTGATCAAAAGCCCAGTTTTTTAAACACTTATGTACCTGCGGCCTGTGGTCTGTGGAGCATTACGTAATTATCACAAATAATATATGAGTCATGCATTATTGATATTTCCATTATCCAAACATTTGTGCAAATATATGTTTACGTGTTGTTTGTTTTTCTCAATGACTACTGACTGAGATTATCATGTGATGAATCGATTTGTTTTATAATTACGTCTTACTGGCTCAGTTTTATAAAATAAAGGAATAAGGATGCAGAATGGAACTGAATGTGGATATAGTTCTCTCCGTACGCAAAATACGCGCTTAGACGTGAAGTTGCGGACACCAGCCCATCTTAACTTAACTTAGTTCTCGCCAAACTTCTTTGCCGCCCTGAAGTTGGTGTTCCGATGCGCATCGCACGGCGCGGTGCTTCTTTTGTATGAGATTTACTAATACGCAGCCATTTTTAAAGTCAAAGCCAAATATATTTATTCAAATAGGCCAATAAGCGGCACATTTGAACGTCAACCAATTAAAATTAAAATTTACATGTAATAAAAATTGATCCTACCGTGCATTCGCATACGTAGCTTGTAATGGAGAAGAACGCACAAAAAACTCCATTATAGCCAACTTCAGGACGTCCAAGAAGTTTGGCGAGAACTATACTGCTGCTACAATGGGCTGGCAAAATGACGTGCAAATCCCGACATGAACGATTAAAATTGAAAAAGAGTTTCATTATAATCTGGTTCAGCAAGATGATCTCTTCAAGTGGCAATATTTTCTTTTCCGTCACCAAACAATAAACAAGACTTTTTAACTAGCATAGCGACATGTGTAAATTTTGTTATTCACCAAAGTTTAACCACTTTCCCTTATGTAACCGACTAGTTTATGTAAATCGGAGTCGCGTTAATCTTCTCCGCCACGCCTCGCGCGCCGCTGAGATGATATCACGTGTGCTTACCTGCCTTTTGGGTACCGTAGTGGAAAACAGAACTCACAATATTGCGAAAATTGACGCTAATCATAAGTTTGAATGCGTAATCCCTATTTTCTTTTAGGATACAAGAAACGTTTTGACAAGATCTGTCACAGCCATTGAAGTAATAATGTACAACGCACGTCACAGCAATATTTCAAGTTGTCTATTGAGAAGCGCTGGCAAATTTTAAAAACTATGTTTTTGTTGGCCCTACCAATAAAACTGAGCCTGAAAATAAGACAATGGATTAATTTCAAATGTGGGTCAAATAAACAATGCATTATAAAATACCATGGAAGATGGAATTCAAGTATACGGAACCATTACTCAATGTTTGCCTTTATTATGGTTGAAGATGTGACATTAGGCAATCTACATATTACGAAAAAGCCATTTGTATGCAAGAGATGAGCTTAGGGCCAGCGATATTTCATAAATTATTTATTGTAGTTTCTTAGAAATCGTTGAAAATAACGCAGTGAATCGTATGAATACGAAGCTTTAAACCTGATCCAAGCTTGGAATATCATGATACCAATTGCGATTTCTTAGTACATGACTTTAGGAATGTTCAATTTATGTAATAATTGCCTTTTGCAGTCTACTGTTGGATGTTGAGTATTTGGCCTAAAAAGTATTTTCTAATAAAGCCAAGTCGATTAGGCGTGTAGTCAGTTGATACTCAATTGATTACATTCATCCATGATGCACAGGTAAAAAAAACACAGCCATCAACAAATTGTCTATGCTCTTTTCTTTTCTAAGACCAAATAAGAAGTACCTTGTGAAGAAAATGTTTGCACCTATTGCTCTTCTATTTACCTAGTCTTAAAAAATCGAAAGTAAGTAAAGAAAACGCTCTTAATTTTCTCGACTTGCTAAATTCCGTTTGCGCAATGGTTAGCAGTTTTCTGTGATTTCTCTTGTCTTCAAACTTTCCAACATCAATAAGGAATCGGGTCCAGTTGATTGAAGGCACTACCGGCTTCCTATAAGTCTGCTGTTACATGAATATATGTAATTAAAACCTGTAAGTCGCAATATCACACTATTTAATAAGAATAAGCGATAAAGCTATTTTTCGGTTTTTTATAAATGCTAGCCATTTTTCTAGTTAGCAAATATCTATACAGTAGTATAGGTACGCAGTATCTTTTCAAGACTGTCCTGTAGATTCAGTCTACATGGCCACCTTAACATTTTGACATTTCTTACTTCTTCTTTTTTTACAAATGGCTTTTTTGAATTTGACGTTCAGAAAGTACAGATCAGATTCAGCCTAGTAATTACTTTTGACGGAATACCAAATATTATGATAAAATTCTCGTAATGCTTAAAGAAGTGTTAGTTCCATCGCTGTTGTAAAGCCAATTGATTGTATTCTGATGGATATTCTCAGGCATTCAGCCGATCTCCCATACAAGTCTACACGGTCAATTAGTGATTGTTGATTGTCAAAGAAAAAGCGCGGAACACCGCTGTATGAGGGGACCATTGAATAAAACTTAGAAAAAACGGCAGTCGATAACCTTTGCTTGAATAATACATGCATTAAGTAGCTATTACCTGTTGGGCCGTGACAGCTTGCGTAATTATACCAACATTGTATCTGAACACTCAACCCTTTGATGCGAAATTAATAAAACAGTGTTGCCAGTTATTCCCCTTCGGCTGTACCTACTCAATGTAGATAGAAAGAGGGCTGGATCTGACTTCTCCAAGACGTATTTCTTACTGGCAAATAATATTCTAAATTATTTATAAAGCAATACCCAATTCTAAAAAACCGGCCAAGTGCGAGACGGACTCGCGCACGAAGGTTTTCGTAACATTATCGCAAAAACGCAAAAAAAACACGCTTTTTGTATGGGAGCCACGATTAAATATTTATTTTATTCTGTTTATAGTATTTGTTGTTATAGCGGCAACAGAGATACATAATCTGTGAAAATTTCAACTGTATTTCACGGTTCATGAGAAACAGCCTGCGGGGCGAGCACGGCATACTGTGACACACATATTTATCACAGTTTGGTTGTTTGGTTTGAAACATAGACGGACAGGGTCCCGTTTTTACCCTTTGGGTACGGAACCCTATAAACACCCATGGTTTTTAGATGAGCCTTATATCTTTCCTGTGGTAAGCAAAGCACTAAGCATAGATCTGGGGCCGTACCTACTAAAAAAGGTCAACGCCATCATGATTCCGTTGTCAAAAAGAGATAGTGCTCTTCGTTCTTTATAGTTCCGTCTCTTTCTCGCAGTGGAGCCAAGGTAGTTTGACACGACAGAGTTTTATACTCTTTATTAATAAAAACAAACTAAAGTATAGGTAATAATAAATTACAATCTAGCCTTAATAAACTAATAACCAATTTAACTTTAACTTATTATTATATTGTATTATTTTATGACTAAGAATAGTGTCAATTTGCACTTTTATACAGTTCGGTAGCATTTTCTTACGAGTTAGTGTCATTTAATTCACGTGTTACATCATAACACGTATAGCACAGTTTTGTTGCTATAAGTTTTTCCCTTATTCTACACTACACTAACTCAAATGGTTTAGTTCTCTTTAGCCTACGCACTATGTCCGTGTTATCTAGGAGCTGCATTACTTCCACATTCACATGTCGATGAAGTCTGTGTTCGTGGGCTTCAGCAATGTTTTGGATAACGGTTGTGACAGTAAGTACTTCAGACATTCTGAATTGATTATTTGAGAACGTGTCAAACCTTAATTTAATACCAAAGTTTCAGAGATTTTCAGGCTAAAATCGCTGACAGATACTCGACTTTGAATTCTTAATTCGGGTGCTAGGTATAATCTCTTTCGTTTCCTCCCACTGGCTTGGTAGCGACTGTTGAGATATTGTACATTTGTATTGGCAACACTGAGTTGCGTTTGTCTATGAAAGTGTATAGTAGAAATGTCAGATGGCGTACATGTCTGTAGAAGAATGCTAATAATTTATGTAAAAATGATACTAAGAAATAAATCTAATAAGACGACAATATTTTATGCTGTTTAATTCAGTATATTTTCAGCGTCAATAAGGAATTATTTAGAAACATGTGCTCTAGAAAGCAACATTCTACGCTAAACATATTTATAGAAATTGCGATACCTACCTAATAACTACTTGAAGTGTAGCAACATAATGACGATACCTAGTACATTAGAAATAGAAATCGATAGTTGTAAATGGAAAGGTGTCAGAGACTGTTCATATTAAATTGTACATAATTGGTTGCTGAGGGTGCCGATTTGGACTCTGAGGTTGCTTAAACATTAGTATTTTAGCACTAATACCCTTATTTTTAATGATCTCGACATTTTCGACGCTGTTTATTTATTTATTTAATTTTATTTAATACGTTTAATTTTATTTTTACGTACTGTTCGTTAGTCTCGCTAAAACTCGAGAACGGCTGGACCGATTTGAATAATTCTTTTTTTGTTATATTCGACAGAATACAGGGAAGGTTTAAAAGCAAAACAAAAAAAAGTTTGGTTGGATAGGGTAGGTAGGTAGAGTAGTGTAGTGTAGGTAGGTAGGTAGGTAGGGTAGGGTAGGGTAGGGTAGGGTAGGGTAGGGTAGCGTAGGGTAGGGTAGGGTAGGGTAGGGTAGTGTAGGGTAGTGTTGGGTAGAGTAGTGTAGGATAGGGTAGTGTAGCGTAGGGTAGGGTAGGGTAGTGTAGGGTCAGGTAGGGTAGGGTAGGGTAGGTAGGTAGGGTAGGTATGTAGATAGGGTAGGTAGGTAGGTAGGGTAGGGTAGGGTAGGGTAGGGTAGGTAGGTAGAGTAGTGTAGTGTAGGTAGGTAGGTAGGTAGGGTAGGTAGGTGGAGTAGTGTAGTGTAGGTAGGTAGCGTAGGGTAGGGTAGTGTAGGGTAGGGTAGTGTAGGGTAGTGTTGGGTAGAGTAGTGTAGGATAGGGTAGTGTAGGGTAGGGTAGGGTAGTGTAGGGTCGGGTAGGGTAGGGTAGGGTAGGGTAGGTAGGGTAGATAAATGTGTGGTGTTTTTATGGCAAAACAAAGTTTGCCGGGTCAACTAGTCAGTTGATAAACAGCTCAAAATAGTTTTGTAAATAAAGACGGAACCACACTTATGTGGCGTGGCGTGTCGTGGTGCCTTCTGGCGCAGTTGATTGGCTACAAAACACGTAGCGTTATGACGTAGGCTGGAACAGAGTCGTTTGATTGGTGGATCCTGCGCCACGCCACGACACGTAAGTGTGGTTCCGACTTATGGCTCTTTTTGTCTAGAAATTAGGATTATAATGGTGTGATAAATTTAAAACGTTAACATTTAAAATAATATTTTTGCCCATACACAAAATAGCCGATGTAACTTTATTTATATATTTTGAGCATAAAAAATTCTTTGGCTAGGGTGACCATTTTTCAGGATAATTGTAGACAATCCCATTATTTTGTTTAGTATTATTTTTGTATCTTCATCAGGTAGTCTGATCTAACGTGATTATAATAACAGATGTTATAATAACAATTTGATGAGATCATAAGATCAACTTTAGTCATCTTCGTAAACTGAAAGGCATCTACTAGCACTAACACCACTTTATTGTTAGAACTATGCTAGTATTATATTATATGTGGTTAGAACATAGACAACACATAAAACAGTTTTCACGATTGATTCAATTAATCTTTCTTCTACTTTGTAGACAACAAAAAACGGCTTTTTCGCTGAAATGTGCGACCTTGAGCTATTTAATTGCAACTTATGTATGAGAAAACTAAAGAATGCAACAACACATAATATTACGCATTTTTTCCCTATAGTACACATTTTGCCAGATATATTAGGGAACGAGCTTATTGACAGCAACTGAGCACAAGTCCAGGATCCAGACTGCTACTGAGATGTTCCTGGTGGAAAACTCAATAAGGCTTTTGAGATTTTTAGCCGCGCAGATTCGTGCGAATTTTTATTCGCGTACTGAATCTTATCTAACACGCACTGCGTATAAAATACCGCGCGATTTTTCTCTCTTCCTACCTCAAAATATTCGCGAATTTAACCCGCCTCGCGGTGCGGTTGATTCTGTGATGAAACACAGATTTCTTGAGGTATTATTTCCGCGCAACTTTTTACCGCAATGCGTGCGGCTTCATAAAATTCCATGTATGTGCGGAAAAAACCGCAGACCGTGCCTAAGCCTTAACACTGCCAGACCTGGAAATCGAACCCAAGCTCTCATATTCAGCAGTAGTACCTGGGCCGTGACCACTAGACCAGAAAAAAAAGTCTCGGAACTCAAAGTCCGCATTACAGCTGCCAACTAGGCTGTATGTTACTTTCCTGCGTTATTTAAAAAGTGAACGCGGAAAACGGTTAGCATTAAACTAAGTGCTATGTATGTTAGTGCTAATTATAGTAAATACTGCTTCTTGTGGGAACTTCGACCAGGAAACGCTTGAGGAATGAAGGCGCTATGTGATTAGAGCAACAACTGTAATTTTGCAAATCGGTCTGAACTTTAAATTCATTCTACGTACAGCAATCCCCAATCTTTTTGGCCGCTCTGAAGTTGGCTACAATGCCTGCGCAGTAGTAAATCTCATACTAAAACTTGGCGACACTGGAGGGGGAAGAGGCCCTGAAGTTGACGTCTTTCAGCAAAAAGATGATGATTATGAAGTTCGATTTAATTTTATTTGCTTGTAAATGGAGGACGTGGCATTACATTGACTATTTGACGTGGCAAGGAGCCAGACTAATGATGCAATTTCTATGTAACTTGCATTGAGAAGTAGACCTAGAATAAGGTGTAGGTTATCCTTAGAAAAGCCTGTTTCACTTTGTTTTTCAAGCCAAACTAAACTACTCGCGATGACCGGAGGTTTTCTTTGTCAGCAACACCAAAAACTGCTAGTAGATACGACCTTATTTGGTACGAAACCAAGCCTTGGCTACGGCTTTATTTACAGTACACCCAACAAAAGTATCGAATTGTAAGGTGTGGCTAGCAAAAAAATCAAAATTAAAACAAACAAGTTATATTGTGCAACTTATTGTTACCTATTCTGTTTCTTTCTCATAGAGCCGCCAGCTCGAAGCAAGTGCAACAATGCCTCGCTGTGAGTTACGACCATTATGATTGAAGATGTGTGCCTCTGATAACGACGAGTTTATTGCGAGTCTATTGCGAGTTGTTTCTGAATAGTGTAACTTTTCGTTGGATCGTTGGAAGTGTTTGTTTTATGGCTGCTTGAAGGTTGATGGCGATCTCATGGCTTGAAAGTTGCCATGTTAAATTTAATTATTACTACTCTTCAATGACAAGACGCCATTTTAATTTATGAGGTCCATCAAAGTAGGTAGGTTAGTAAAAACTAAAGGTGGTAATATTATGTCTAATAAAATCCTCCAATATCAGCACGAACTACTGAGAAAGCTCGTACCGTAGTTAAAAATTGAGTAAGTCATCAAGATAGCAGGGCCCTGAGGCTCTATCTCCTAAAGTTAACAAAGGACATTCCATCACCGAAAGCGTAGCGATTGCGATTGGAAAAATGACAAAACATTTAGGATTGTCAAGTGATATCGAAATGTCAAGTTACCAATCCCTTACGTTTTGGCGTTTCGACCATAGCCATCGCTGTTAGAATGACACTTTTCTTGTATGTAATCAATGAATAGAATAGACACTACAATAAGATCAGATCGAATCTTCTTCTTCGTCGTAATCGATGATTCCTCTATTATATACGTTTTGACCATAATTCAGGTACGGCAATAGCATTTACATTTGCCTTACAAAGGTCCTTCAGGGTGCAGGTGCTGTTGCACAGAGAGCACGATAGGAGGTGGGGCATTGTTTGGGACGTAGCTCCGCAATCGCACTGCGGGGCATTGGAATACCCCCATCTAACTAAGTTGTGCCTGCAGCTACCCACTTGGCTTCGGAGGCGGTTTAAAGATTTCCAGTTGGGCCATGGAAGTTGGTAGCCTGCAGGGACCTTTTCTGCAGGCTTAATCAAATCTATGTTAGTTTAATACTTTAATACTCTTCCAATATCGGCATGAATAACTCATGCCGTATTTAAAATTAGTCTAGTCAGTCTATTCGTCAAGGTGGTAGAAGAGCGGAACGCCCAGAGTGACCAGGATACACCGTTTATGGCGGGTAGGTTTTGTTTCACTCATAAAACCACAAAACTTGTTCTGTGGTGCTTCTATTCCAAAATAACGCTTACATTACACTGTGATTCATCAGAGCCCGGTTCGCGTCCTCGACAGTAAACATCAGTTATTTAAAATAATGACCATTATAACTTATCATCCGTTTAAAAGTTGCAGAAGTTAACCGCGCAGTTTATGGGTTATTACGTTGACAGACGACAGATTAACCCGTCAAGAAAACTCGCGAACGTGCTCAATAAGTTTTTAACTTAACTATGAAGTATTTGCAGCGTAAACGTTAGGCAAATTGTGAAATGTCGCACATACATAAGAGTTTTCACATATTAGTGTAGCGGAACTTAAACGAGAGGCTAACTAGCAAGCCTGTATACTCTAGCGACAAAGATTACACAAGACCAAGCAGTTTACTCGCTTATTTTGACGGAGGCCGCATAATGGGCAGGCGCAGAAGTCAAGTTAAAAGCGCATCTATACTTCATAAAAAGATAACTTGATCTCTGCGACAGCTGTCGGTATCAATACAGTAACAATAGCGTTTGACAGGTAATTATCGTATACGTCAATTTGACATATATGTCGCAGAGATCAAGCTATATTTTATGAAGGTTTATAATTTCTATATTTGAATAGGCTTAAAGCCCGGCAATGTCCGAAAAAGTTCAAACGGATTGTTACCCTAAACCCTAAATGCAACGGCATCGTTATAATCCACAGACTACTTAGATATACTAATCCATAATTATTTACGTATGTTTTAAAAAGTGGAATCATGCCCAAATTTATTTTTTATTTTGTCCTTATTTCATCCAGAAGGATACATTCCTTAATTCACCCAGAAGTTGTATTTGCCTGTTTTTTATCGTATAGCAGTTCATAAACTTGCTGACAGTCAGCCTGTCATAAACTCTACAAAGTTGCCCTTCTGAACCTGTCAGTTCCTAGCGCGGGAGTCCGCCATTTTTTGTAGCTCGGCGCATGCGCGGTGACGCAACTCACCGGTATGCGCGGAACAGGTTTGCGACCGCCAGCTAATCCGGACATTGGGAGTGCGTACCTATACCGTAGGCGGTGGAACGTGCTTGCAACTTAGGACTGTTTAGTGAAAGAATATTGATTAAAAACTGATTTCTAGTCTTCGCAACAGGCTATTTTATTGTACGTCACTTACCTTAGGTACATCTTTGACATTTCACTTTGACATCTGTCAAATCCTATTTTTTTAATGGGTGTCCATATTGCGCAATACTGAAAACTGGACATTCCACATTTTATTCTTAATGTTTGTTTGGCACAAACATTGGTTTATAGACCTTTTTTTTGTTAATAACTCTACAATAATTAACAATATTAGCTTCATGGCGGTAGATATTATATTACTTTGTTTTTAGTGACAGTCTGGTTCATACCGTAAATGCAAGGCAGCATTTTTTCCTCGCAAGATTTAGTAACGACATAGAATGCCAACTAATGGCGAACATAGCAAAAGGAATTGTGTCAGCATTTTAATTAACCGAGTTTTTTACGTTGGCAAGCTCGATACTATTATAGAGAATATAATGGCGTTGGATTCTGCAATGTTTAATTATTTATTTTATCTTTATGGAGTTTTAATGGCTTTTATATTATGAAACATTTTGGCTTTGAATATGGATGGTAATAAGATAATTCCCCCACGGAAGTCCAAAGATACGATGGACGGACTGTGTGAAAAACCGGCCAAGTGCGAGTCGGACTCGCGCACGAAGGGTGCCGTACTATTATCGCAAAAAACGGCAAACACACGCGTTTTTTGTATGGGAACCAGCTTGAATATTTATTTTATTCTGTTTTTAGTATTTGTTGTTATAGCTAGCGGCAACAGAAATACATCATCTGTCATCAATTTCAACTGTCTAGCTGTCATTGGGAGCAAAAATGTGATAAAATGCGTGACTTAAGCATATCACAGAGGCCGTGCTGCAGACGGACAGTACAGTCTTAGTAATAGGTTCCCGCTTTTACCCTTTGGGTACAGAACCCTAAAAATGATACCTTGAAAAGGGGCAGACGAAAGTTACGTTGGATGGACTGCGTATAAGATTATATGTCTAGAAACTAATGTAATAACAACTGAGGTGGCGACTAATAAGGAACTATGGAAGAAGAATGTTGGCGTATATCAAAAATAAATCAATACCATTCAACACTATAGCCTTCTCTGTCTAACTATAAATAATAAAGTTTATTATTTGAGCACTTGTCAACACTTGAAACTGAAATGCCAGCTGGTCACGGTCACGGTACTGTATTCCGTCAACCTTAGTAGGAACCACATGTGCTACACACACCTTTCCGATGTATATAACAAAGGGTAATTAAAGGAAAATTAAACATATTGCGTCAACCCCGAACAATTTGAGATAAGTACATGAGAATGACTTTGATGCTTGTCTTTAAGCGGCGTAGCACTCATTTTAATCTGATTTTTACCTTTTTGCTGAGTTTTCATTCAAACATATTCTTCAAATTGAGTTGTAAAATTTCCATACACCTACTATATCCTGAACATAACTCAAAAGGCGCCAAAACCGCGGCCTTACAATTTTATCTCGCAACATTAATAGTTAATTAATATTCATGTTACATTATTATCATCGATACAAGTTGACGCGTACCGTTGTCCGGTTATTGATAACTTGACAAGTTTTTTTGACAGGGTTTTTTGTAACGCATAATTAAGATCAGAGCTACCTGTGCCTACTCTATTTAAACAGTACCTGTTATGCAGGAAGCTGGGTCAGAAAATAAATTACTTTGATTGATTTTATCAAGTTTAATGCTTTTGCATGTTGGCTTATCCTAATCCATACTAATGTCAAATTTCCAAATATTGTATGTTACGTTTTCACGTACAAAATGGCTGAACCAACTTGATATAAGGTACCATGGAGATTGGACCCTGAAGAAGACCATAAGGTACTTTTTATCCCGAGAGTATACGTTCCCATGGGGTAGACATTCAGGCGGTCGAGGTCGCTCGCATAAGCTATGTAGGTAGTTAACGTGCAAACCAAAGAGCGTGAATACATATCTTAATAATTGTACCTTGTACTTTTGTACCGTTTCCGGCTTCAAAAGTCAAATACGTACTTAGTACACATTATTCTTCTCAGGGCACTACTTAGCCCGTGACCCACACACACATACATACACAGAAAAACACAAACACAAGGCTGCCAACATAACCATTACAGACTAATTACACTTGTTGAGTAACATCTGCCCTATAAGGCAGGTTACACATCAAGCGACCTTCTGATAGTCTATGGTGTTTTTATAAGAGAATCGTGTCTATGGCATCCTGCTGAGTTATATATCAATGTTGTGGCAGTTAATAAAAACGTTTTGTTGAACACTTCGTTTCGTTCCACGATCATTTATATCTTTCTATAGCTATAAAATGAGGAGTAAAAATAAATATTAATGAATTGGACAAGATGACGCAACAAACTCTTTTAAACTTGAAACCAACCTCAACTTGAGGAAACACAGCATAAAGAGCAAGTTAGGGCTAAATAACCTGTTATTTTACCCTTTCCTATGTATTTCATTGCCTACACCAATTTGATATTTCACAAATGTCGTTAAAGTAAAAATAACTCATTAAGGTTACACTATTCGAAAATTCTTCCATACAAACGTAGTCTAGCGATTACTCAACTGTTTGAAGATGTACGTTCAAAATAAAAAATCATATCAATTTCGCTCATCATTATCTAGCCCTAATAGGGAAACAAAAAAGTTAAAAAAATATATTGAAAGTTAGGAGCGTCGAAAGTTCCATATTTAAACACTAATTTTAACGCATCTTTGGCGGCAATAAATACCTTAAGAAGAAGGAAAATTGCAAAACGGCCTCCATACAGGTATAGATTAATAATTCAACAATGCAAATAATTTTATTTTGAAAATATAAATTTTGTCGATTTTTCATGATATCTAGACTCCCCTAGGGCTGTTTATAAAATTTCGCGCGCTCGTTTTCGTCCTAAATCATCATACATTTCGATACAAATTTGCAAAGTGCTAATTCGTACGCGAACTACCTTCTTACTGCTCATCACAGCATCTATATCTTTCGCATGTGTTGTCGGATGAGATAGCATGCATTTTAACCTCGCGCACAAAATAGTTCGTGCCGTCGACTAGGGGAACCTTAAATCAGTGAATTGAAGCACGTACACGGACAATAATAAATCTGTTGGCGAGTGACACACATACAGCAATTATACGTTATTAACTGACCAACACTTTAGAATTGGAATAAAATTACAACGATTTACATATTTGAAAGGTTATGATATGGTTTTTTGTTAAAATTTGGTAATAATGAGACACGGAAACGAGAAGTGCGAAAAAATGTAAAGATAAAAAAACAATAAACCGCTAATCGAAATTCAATTAGATATATGATCAAGACTATGTTTGAACATCTTTTATATTTATTTAAAAAAAACCGACTTCTAAAGCAAAACACTACAAATCTAAAAATAACTTTTTTTCCGAAATCGGTGTCTTTGGTACCTAATGTTTTTCGTTTTTTTAGACACCGAATTCGGAAAAAAAGTTATTTTTCGATTTGTAGTGTTTTGCTTTAGAAGTCAGTTTTATTTTCTTGTTAAAAAGATTTTTATTTTTCTCTTTTTAGTGGTACATAATGGACAAGGTCTTTAGTAAGGTACCTATAATGGCCACAGTGATGCCAGAATAGATGAACCAAATGAAAACTCCAAAAAAGCCGTACACAAACTAAAATTACATCGTCCACGTAAATAAAAATGAAAACTACTGGGCCAAACTATGTTACATTTTTATGGGACCAAATGGCAACTATTATGCCGCATCAAACTAAAGAAAAAGCACGAAAATCGGATCATAAATCTCAGCGTAATCGCCTACATACATAAAAAAGAAATACCAATCGAATTGAGCACCTTTTCCTTTTTGAAGTCGGTTAAAAACTAGATTTGTATGAAATCTGCCAATATGCACTCGACATTCATAGTGTTCTAGAATAAGACCCTACGTCCAATACCCTTTATCTAAACGGTCACAAATCATTCTGGTTTTATCTCAGGTAGCTGCCCGAGGTTTATTAATAACCACTTCTATTTCAGTGCATATGCAAATACGAAACTGGCTGCCCATGGTAGGACGAGTCATTTCCGCAACTTGTAGGCAATCAAGTTTTCAAGTATAAAGTTACCAACTTACCACTATACCGCAGAATACAGTCTATATACTAGTACAGACTATAGACTACATGGGGTGAACACTATTGTAGTACAGTATAGTTCTCGCCAAACTTCTTGGCCGCCCTGAAGTTGTCTACAATGCCTGCGCAGTGGTAAATGTCTTAAAAAAACAGCACCGTTTCGTGCCTTACGCATCGGAAAGCCAACGGGCTGCCCAGAACTTTGGCGAGAACTATAGTATCCTACATTATATTTCTACCTTATTCAAACGTTTCTAAATAGCTTGCACCTGCACCGAAGTTGTTGGCCTGTGTAATTTATTCCAATACGGACCTGCCCCCGTACCATGACACGTCAAAAACATCATGATTCGTTTGTGAAAGAAGGGACAGATGAATAGAAGTCAGATAAAGATAAATCTGTCCGATAACGCAAGTCCCTCCATCTGTATGAAAACTTAGCGCGCCACTTTTTCACAAACAATTTAAAAACAAATTTAATAACCAATGAAAGAAAACATTTCTAATGCTTCAGCCAACTTTTTCTATACATTATATACAGCTCAATATGCATGAAACAAGCATAAAAAAAATATTTTTCTAGATTTCGGTGGATTTCCGGTGCCGATAATGCTAAATGAAAAGCTCAGATTAGGATCATTGAACTTTACTCCGTTTTTTGACACGCGAAATTACATACAATCGCGTCATCTAGATTAATTTATCACACTGAAAATAACCTTGGTCTGAGCTCTTTATGGTCACCTCCCGGTTCTCAGTTTCCGCTCTATCTAACTGATAACTTCAAAAATCAAAGACAATCAATCAATATCCATTAATTGAAGTTAATCAATACATAATAATGAATCTGTAGAAAGAAGTATGTAAGGATCTTAGCAGATGGCGTTTAGATAACTTTTATACATAAAAATTTGCGTAACTTGATGTATTACTTAGTTTTTGTTTCATCGCAATCGGTTCTCTCTATCAAAAGTTAGATGAATTTAAAGTGTTCAAGAAGTAAAATATCACAACACACGTAATTCAGATGCACGGCAGGACGGCAGTTGAACTCCATATTCGGTAGATGGCGTTATGCGACGTTTGGCGTCTTTTTCTGAATGGCGGGGTTGAGATTCCGCAAAAGAATGACCCTAGAAAAAAATGGTAGGTAGGAGGCAGGTAGGACGGTAGTTATGTAGGGTAGACTAGGCACTAGGCAGTTGACGGAAGCGAAGACATAATTCTGTAAGACGAGATAAAAGGAACTTCAGTATTCGGCGATGATAAAATGAAACATCTGAGGCTCTAGACAAAGACGTCGAAATGCCAAAGTAAAGGATTCATTACCATACATTTCGATAGCAAACCAACCAAAAAACTCCACCTGCCGCATAGCCCCTCCGGAGTTCCGCGAGAGAAGTTGTCTGTTCCTCCGAAAAGCACAAGCAGGAGAAAGATAACCACCACCTACTGTACAACACGGAACAATCAAGGGGGCGACTAAAGAGTCGGCACAGCTTCTAAAACAACTTACGACAACAGCCCTGGCGAAGCACGTAGGAAACTGTGGCTACTCAAATACCCCCTTCCAACTGACTATAACGATCCTGCAGAAAAGCTCCCAGCTGGGCATAAACTGCCATAGCCAAACTGGAAAGCCCTAAATAGGCTGCGAAGCCAAGTGAGCCACTGTAGGGTACAACCTGGTTAGATGGGGGTACTCCAATCAGCCACAATGCGACTGTAGAACCACACCGCAAACGATACCCCATCTGTTTGTTATCTTGCTCCATGTGCACAAACACCTGCACCATGAAGGACCTGTGCGAGGCCAGCGCTAGGGCTGGACGTGGGTGAGTTCTGGTCGAAGGCTCGAAGCACAACATCTGAATTAAAAACTGAAAGTGGAATCATCGATACGATGAAGAAGAAGAAGAAGCGTTCTCATACATTTTTAACAACGCTTTCGTTGCTAGAATGTCTCTTGTCTAGAGCCTACTGGGTCGTGAATAGTCGTGATTGAGATTATTTGTCACAAATTCTTGTTTCTCTCAATCTCAAGAATTGAATTGCACGAGTGGCAGGCAATCTCGATCGGACGTTATAAATTCATTTACGTTGAGGTCGGGTAATGTCGACCGGTGACGACTGACGACGGCCATGACCGAGCAAGGTAAGTAAGGGCAGTTTCATTATCCGTGGTTTTATTTTACATTTGGTTTCTATACGAAAAGTGATTGCTAGTTTGACTGCTCGAGTTTCGAGAAGTAAGTTTGAAAATGGAATCTAATAGCCCTTTTCACTTTGACGTCTAAATACTTTCTTTCCAATTAATATCAAACATTTCGTTCTTAAAAAAAAAACAGAAAATATAAAATACTCCAAAAAAAAAATGAGACAAACGTATAGCTTTTACGGAAATTCAAAATATGTTTTCATTCACCGTCCCTTGACAATTACTCAGTTTTTTTAGCATTTACCTGTGAAATTACGAAAGCATGGTAACCCTACCGAGGAAAAAAGTATGCTTTTGCTAAGTATTGCTAAATACACGATACTTGCAACATCGTGATGTTTATAAAATAACTGGCACGTTATTGTTGCATGTGACTTGATCCATAATAAAAGCTTAGTGCTGCCACAGATAATATAATACCAGTATAGTTAGTGCTGCTGTAGTAGGTACATACCTACCGTTCGTAAAAATCACTACGCGAAAACTGGTAAATCCGTCTGAATTTGAAAGGTGAATCCGTCTATGTTGAAAAAATCGCTTCAGGTTTATTGTAAACAGCTCACTGTGAAAACTTAAGTGAAGTGGACTAGAAGAATAGCCCTCAAATCTTTCGCTTAGGTTGTGATAATAATGAATGTGTCCAATCTGCAGATAAGCAATCGCTAAAACCGCTGACTCCTAATTTAGGCACCGAGTTTTACTTGCAAATAGGGAACTAAAACATTGCAAAAGGTATGCGAATAGCCTTTCAAATACAGTTATAGATACTATTGCTTCCAATTCATAATGATTTGGCTGAATATTATTTAAAGGTAGAAATATTCTAGATAAACCTTGTTCAAAACGAGGGAACTAACTAGAGAACGCAGAAATTCATCTACCACATCAAAGACTATTTACGTACGAATAGTGGTTTTTATTTGCACGATTTTGTCCCGCACATTCTGCGGTGAGAAGCTGCACGCATTGCGATAAATAATCGCGCGGAAATAATACCGCAAGAAAGCCTTGTTTTGCCACAGAATCCGTAAGAATTCTGAATAAGTAAGGGTCTAAAGATGGGCTCTACAGCGTACACAGATTAGGTAATCTATGCTCATCATCATATCAGCCGAAAGACGTCCACTGCTGGACATAGGCCTCCCCCAAGCGTCGCCACATTGATCGGTCCCGTGCGTCTCGCAACCAGCGGATCCCCGCAACCTTCACGAGGTCATCGGTCCACCTGGTGGGAGGCCTTCCAACGCAACGTCTTCCGGTTCGCGGTCGCCACTCCAGAACCTTTCTGCCCCATCGGCCATCCGTTCTGCGAGCAATGTGCCCTGCCCACTGCCACTTAAGTTTGGCAATTCTTCGAGCTATGTCGGTAACATTGGTTCTCTTACGGATCTCTACATTTCTGATTCGATCACGCAAGGAAATGCCGAGCATAGCCCTCTCCATTGCCCTTTGAGTGACTGTAAGCTTTCTGATAAGGCCCATTGTAAGCGACCACGTCTCAGAGCCATATGTCATCACTGGCAACACACACAGCCCGGCGAGCATGGCCTACTGTGACATCGCTTAAGTCACACTTTTAATCACAGTTTGGGCGATAAACTCATTTTGTCATAAATGCTAGCACGGCGGCGTGAGATATTTTCTTGACTTGTGGCATATCTTCTTGACGTTTATTTTTTTCTTTTTCGGATATTTTCCAATTTTATTGCAGTTTCGGTTTAACCTTGGCCATAAAAACCATTTATTTTGCGCAGTCCGGCCGCGCAATCATCCGGGACGGTCGCGCATATCGATAGCGCTAATTTTGTAAAAATGACAAACGTAGTAAAGTGCAGCAAGTGTAATATTGTGATAGACGAGATGTTAACGTACATCCAAAACAAGGTGTCCGTGATAGACGAAGTAACGTTGGTGCGGATCTGTACTTCTTCGTTTACGAGTGAAGAAATTAAGACTTCCAAGTCACTTCTGTTTGACTCAATACCCACGGAGTTGCGTAAGGTGGTCCGAAAAAACAAAGGGAAGGAAGAACGAGATATGGCAGATATAATTAAATTGTTTAAATCTGCAGAACCAACCGAGATCCCAGTGTTTGTGGCTCGGCAGCTAGAAAAGCTACCTCCGATCTTGTTTGATCACTTGGACTGCACGAAACTTCTGAAGGACATAGTACGTATGCAAACTACAATTAACGAGATGAAGACCACTTATGCCACCTTAGATAATCTGAACGAGTTAAAAGATGAACTCTGTAGAATTAGATGTGACTCATTACCACCAACGTCCGCATTTAAGGTAAACACAAGGCGAGGTGCATGGTTACTCGACAGTGGCCCTATGGGACTCTCAAACGTGCATAATTCTTCGGTGGATGACGAATGCATCATCAATAATAGTGCCATGGACAGTGAAAGCTATAAGAAAACTCCACCTAGATACAGAAAAATTATGCGGGTAGATGAGAAACAAAAGCAAAAAAATGAGAATTCAAAGTTCAAGGGAACTCGAATACAACGGTCGCAACCGTTAGGCAGTGTAGATAAGATGACGTATGAATGTGACGAAGCGTCGAGCGCTGCGGTTACGTCAGAGACAGTGAATCTTCACTCGCGCATACATTCGCCCGGGCCGGCCGCGGCATCGCCAGTGCAGGTAGTTATGGGGAGTCAGTTGACCGACACTGAGAACACTATGGCTTTATTGGCGAATCTACAGTGTGCAGATGTACAAAAACGTGATAATAAAGACGAGGAATGGCAACAAGTTTCGTATAAGAAACGGACAAACTATCGTTTTGCAGGCAAGTCAGGAATTGCGAAGGATTTAAATTGTAATTTTAAAGCAGCTGAAAAGAAAATTCCGATACTCATTACGAACATTCATGGCGAAACAACAGAAGACGACATCATTACATACATTCACCGTAAAACACAGCAAACTGTATGTCTTGAGAAAATTAAAATGAGAAAAGATAAGGGCCATAATGCTTACAAATTTTTTGTGCCTGAATCCAAAATATCGTTATACCTAGATGAAAATATATGGCCTGCTGGTATCATATTTAGGCGATTCAAGAATTTTGTTCATCGAAATACGAACAGTTTCTCCTCTGTGGACGGCGCTCAAAAACATAATAATGGCTAGGCTTGGCTACCGATTTGCTAGCTTCAACTGCAAGAACGTCAAGCGATCAGTAGATGGTATTCGGGAGTTGTGTCGCACCTGTGACCTAATTGCACTGCAAGAAACATGGTTATTGCCTGAAGAAATAACGTATCTAGGCACGATCGACAGCGGCTTCGGATACACAGGAACGTCGGCGGTGGACACGTCCGCCGGCATACTGCGCGGGAGGCCGTTTGGCGGCGTCGCTTTACTATGGAGAAGCAGTGTTTTCCAGCAGGTATCAGTGTTACAGTGTGATAACGCTCGTATTAGCGCATTAAAAGTGACAACAACAGACCGACCTGTGCTAGTGATGAGTATCTATATGCCTACTAATTGTGCGGATAACCTACCGGACTTTACGGACTGTTTAAGTGCGGTAAGTGCTATTATAGATGAACACAATATTCAATCGGTTTTTATGTTAGGTGATTACAATGCTGACCGATACGAGTTATTTTATAACGAGCTTTGTAGTTTTTGTAGTGAACAATATTGGTCATGTATTGATGTTGACATTCTCGGTGTGGACTCGGGTACATACACATTCATTAGTGACGCTCACGGTACATGCAGCTGGTTAGATCATTGTATAGTTACGCAATCGGCAAAACGATCTGTCACTAATGTTTACGTTAAATATGATACGCTGTGGTCTGATCATTTTCCTCTAATCATAGAATGTGACCTTGATTTACTTACTCCTAAATTACATAATGAAAAATCATTGAACGATAACACTGTATCGTGGGGCACTAGAAATAAGGAACAGATTGCAAAATATACCACAGAGTGTCATAAACGTTTAGGGTTGGTTAACTTTCCTACCGAGTGTATAAATTGTGCTGATTTTTACTGTAATGACCCCTGTCACCATCGTATTCTTGATGTGATGTACTCTGACATTGTGACCGCCCTTCGTGCTGCGTCCTTGGCTGGTCGGGAGGGCATTATGAGGAAAAAGAGTGGGTCACGCATACTGGGTTGGAATAGGCACGTCAGCGAGGCTCACCGGAAGGCTAGATTAAAGTTTACGGAGTGGGTATCGTGTGGTAAACCTAACGCTGGCCTTATGTACGATGAAATGTGTGCCAGCAGAAGAGTTTTTAAATCACATTTGAAGTGGTGTCAGGATCATCAAGCCCAGATTAAAATGGACAGTCTTGCAGAAAAACACGCTAAAGGTGATTTTAGAGGCTTTTGGAAAAACACAAACAAAGTTAACGCCAAACCTGGACTTCCGGTGAGTGTCGAGGGGGTGAGTGATTGTAAAGGCATTGCTGAAATTTTTAAGAGTAATTTTGCTATTCAGTCACCTTTGGGTCCGGCGTGTGAGGTTTACAATGGTGAGTTACCTGAAGGGATGGTAGGGGTGAGGTTTAGTGCCAAGGATGTGTCAGTAACCCTTAAGAGTATGACAAAAGGCAAGAGTCCAGGTCATGATTCTCTATCCATTGAACACCTGGTTCACGCTGGCCCACATATAAATAGAGTATTAGCAATGTTCTACTCGCTTTGCGTGAGCCACTCTTATCTTCCGCCGGATCTTATGAAAACTGTTGTTGTGCCTATAGTTAAGGATAAAACCGGTGACTTAGCTGATAAAAGTAACTATAGGCCCATTTCTCTAGCTACAGTTACAGCGAAGGTGTTTGATGGTTTGCTTAATACACAGTTAAGTAAATATATATCTCTGCACGATAATCAGTTTGGGTTTAGACCCCGATTATCAACGGAAAGTGCAATACTGTGTCTTAAGCATACCGTCAGATACTATAATGATCGCAAAACCCCGGTATACGCGTGTTTTCTCGACCTGTCCAGGGCCTTTGATTTGGTGGCGTATGATCTCTTGTGGAAAAAACTTGAGAGTATCAACCTACCGCCAGAACTTGTTACCATCTTCAAGTATTGGTATACGCACCAGGTCAACAGCGTCAGGTGGTCGGGGGCAATGTCGGAGCCATATCGGTTACAGTGCGGTGTGAGGCAGGGCGGACTGACCTCGCCCTCGTTATTTAACCTTTACATGGACGCCCTGATCGTCGCGCTGAGCAGTCAGCATGTCGGCTGTCATGTAGACGACGTGTGTCTCAATAATTTAAGTTATGCAGACGACATGGTACTGCTGAGCGCGTCGATTTGTGGTCTGAGAAGGTTGATTGCGACATGTGAGGATTACGCTGTTAAACATGGACTTGTTTATAATATTAAGAAAAGTCAGTACATGGTTTTTGAGGCCGGTGGTGCTGTATGTCCCGACTATGTACCACCTATACGTCTGAATAGTGTACCTTTAGACAGGGTGAAACAGTTTAAATACCTAGGACATATAGTCACGTCTGACCTCAGGGACCATGCTGACTTAGA
This sequence comes from Orthosia gothica, assembly GCA_949775005.1. NCBI lineage: Eukaryota > Metazoa > Arthropoda > Insecta > Lepidoptera > Noctuidae > Orthosia > Orthosia gothica. The sequence goes on from OX459052.1 coordinate 6,337,139, forward strand.
ACGGGAGCGGAGGGCGTTATCTAAAAGAGCTAATATGCTGGCCCGCAGGTTCGCACGTTGTTCGGATGGCGTGAAAATAACTCTTTTCCAAGCATATTGCACGTCCATGTACACCTCCAGTCTGTGGGCTAATTACACGCAGAAAAGCTATAACACCCTCCGCATTCAATTTAACAATGCTTTCAGAGCGGTTTTGGGTTTGCCTCGCTACTGCAGCGCTTCGGGTATGTTCGCATGGGCGCGCACGGACTGTTTTCATGCGACCATGCGGAAGCGCTGTGCGTCTCTTGTGCGCAGAGTGCGAGACAGCTCCAATGCCGTTCTGAGCATGATAGCGAATAGGTTGGACTGTCCTTATGTGCGACACTGTTGTGACAGACAAGTTACATATAGTGCCGCATGTAAGAGACTAATGTAATTATTATGAATTTGAATTTATTTGATGTGTTGATGTTGTATTTATTTGTTTGTATTTATCTATTAATGATTTTGTATTTTTATTGAATAATTTGAAGATGTTCTCTGATATGGGTTTAAGACCTGAAATAAATGAATTTTATTTTTTATTTTATTTTTATTTTATTTATGTTCTGAGAAGCATAGCCCTACGACGCACTGTTTCCAAATTATGGGCCTCCGTATCTTATTTTATTTTGCATAAAACGCTCTATATTTCTAAAATGATATCTTGATATCTCGAAAACGGTATGTCCTAGGCAAAAAATAACGAAAATTTAGCCCCCCCCTTTGCTACCCCCATGTTAGCAGCACCCCAACATGAATTATAAGTTTTTTTTTTTTTTTTACTTTGCTTGGTTTTCGACTTGAACTACGGTCATGACAAGTTATGATAGAATATAATCATGTCTTACAATTTGTCTTAAATGCTAGCACGGGACAACCATGTGACATAGTGTGCAGTCGCGACTTGCTTTTCTTGTTTTTGACTTCATAGTGCGACATAATTTGAATAGACGACCAAATAAAATAATACGTAAAAAAGTATGCCGTTCATACAGCCAAACAACTTTTTAATTTTGTTGGGAATAAATTAATATTTGACCCACGACCATAGACTTATGCACACTTTATTTTTCTTTGTTTGTTTGATAACATTATGCTAGTATTATATTATCTGTGATAACATATTAAGTGTTTGTTACAAAGATTTACTAAAAAATATAATAGCTTGGACCAATACCGGTAGGCCCCTATTTTTTATATTTTAAATGTTTTTTGGGGATTTTATTTAAGAAACATTTAAAAATGTAGAAAGTAAGAAGAATATTGTATAAAAGGAAATAATAATAAAAAAAAAAAATAATCAAAATAAAAATAATACTTAAAAATAAGAATAATATAATATTAATTGTAGATCCTGTAACATTTCAATTAATTAATAAACATTGATCACCACACACAAAATAAATTTATTTCCATTTGGTGCAGTAATTAGAAGGAAAATATTATTTTTTTCAACTGTACAATTTTATCACCACCTCCGAACGAAAGTGATACATTTTTCTCAATCATCTGTCAAAATGTGATATTTGTGACAAAATGGGTGCGCCCGTATTAGCAATTAAGACCCGATGAGTCCCAAATAAACGTCACGAAATTTTCTCACGCCGCCGGTACTAGTATTTAAGACAAAATGACTTTATCGCCCAAATTGCGATGAAATGTGTGACTCAAGCCATGGTACAGTAGGCCGTGCTCGCCGGGAAGCAACAAAAAAGGCATGTCGTGCCTTTAAAATATGTCACATAGTTGACCCGTGCTAGCATAAATGACAAATTGTAAGACATGGAGAAATTTTATCATGTCTTGTCACAAACGTCTTGGGTTTGCCATGCTCGCCGGGCAGGTCATAGACTTTTGTCTTGAGACACTGTGGTAAGTTGGACGAGAAGACACCGCGCAACTGCCCGAACGCTGCCCAGCCGAGTCGGATTCGACGGTTTATCTCTCTCTCGAAGTTTGCCCTACCCAACTGGATCGTTTGTCCCAGGTAGACATAATCTTCCACAACTTCGAGTGTAGAGTCTCCAACCTTGATAGGAGTGGGTGTAACATGGGCATTCAACATCACCTTGGTTTTGTCCATGTGCATTCTAAGACCCACTCTTCCGGAAGCTCTCGAGTATCATCTATTCTTTACATTACATCTGCATGAAAGAATGATCTCATCTTCTTCTTCTTGGTCTTTCTCTCTAAATTTATTTCCCCTCTAAAAACTTTTTATCACCAGCGTCAATTGCTTCATTCACAAAAGACCTCCATGAGACGTGCATTTATCAACGAACATCAAAATGCGGCCAACCTTGACCAGTGTGTACAAGAAGCATTAGACCCATCACCACAGAATATATAATAGTACTAAACTACCAACCCATGAGCATGTCCTATCGATTGCCGTAACCGATTGACAAAACGTACCTGTGGCACAAATACCTACTTTAACTTGGGCAATATTTACATGTAGAGCCTACTGCGGTGACCACACACACTGGTTTTGAAGGACATGTGTACGTGTGATCTGTGATGACGTAACGGATAGAGGATGCTGTTCAGAACAATTTGTCTTTGAAGTGTTTTTGTCTATGAATAAAAAGTTAAGACCTTTTTGCTCAATTTAGATCATAGGCTGTTATTATTGATGCTATGGTATTTTTTTCTCCGAACTAATAAAGGTAGAATAATATTGGAGGTGTGTGGGCCGCCATACTTGAGAAATTATTGGTTTACCATACAAACTTCCACCTTATACCCATATTACCATACAAACACTCCATGCACAGGATTGAAACTATCCTATGGCCAGGGTCTCGAACTATCTTCATGCCAAATTTAATCTAAATCGGTTCAGCGGTTTAATCGTGTCAAGTGTAGACAGACAGAGTTACTTTCGCATTTATAATATTAGTATGGAATAGTATGCAATAGTATGAAATAGTATGAAATAGTATGGAATATAGATAAAAGTACAATTTGCGTCGACATTAATAAACTTGGTAATTACTTTTCCATTAGTTATCTAAACACGGCAATTACCAACGAAATCACCATTGTTTTGCATAATTATTGTTCAAACGTGTTGATTTATTTGTTTAACATATAAAACCTATTTACTAGCCAATTTACAAGTCAGTAAATCACGGCTAAAAACAGTTCAAGATTTTTTTATCTACTTGCGTCATCAAGATCCTTAAAGATAACCTATAAGCAAAGCTGTTGATGGAATTCAAGCAAAAACTTCTAAACTGATCGTGTATGTAACATCTTATGTAGAAGATTGAGAATCATTACGTCGACGACGCAACTTTATGGCATGTAGATGTTAGACGAATACACTATAGAGTAGGTATGGACTTGTAATTGAGACGCTTTGGGACAAAAACTTATAGCAATCAGTCACGACTGCTTAATAGTAGTTGAAGTGTTAATAGCGACAGGATATTGAGAAGATAATAAAAATATTGAGTAATACGTATAAAGGCTATGAACTATAGAATTCAAATAAATTAGGGCAGAGAACCCTGTAAGCTTTGAAGATAGGTGGAGTAAGGCAGCGACTGATTGGAGTTCAAGTATTGGAAAAAGATATTGGTTGTCTGGTGGCACCGTGGCAGATAACAGGGTTGTCATCGTGGATAGACCCTGAAAGGTTGCACCAGGAGCGTGAGTATTTGTTCGAGAAAAAGAGGCCTATCCTATACCCAGCAGTTGGAGTCGGATTGTGTACAATAATGATGATAAAAACGAAGACTACTGTGTCCTTCTCATACCTACTACTGATTTTGTTCACTCTTCCTTTCATATTCAGTATATTCTTCTCTGGAACGCGCTTCCTCTCGAAATCAGGACGGCCACCAGTCAATATGCTTTCAAGCGTAAATTGTGTTTTTATTTTCAACAGGGAGAGGGGACATCTCGATAACTTCTATTCATTAGGTACTTTATTCAAATATATTTATATTTATTTAGGTATGTATTATATAAAATATATGTATGTGTATTATTAAACAACTTATTATTAGTATTTCTTTGTTTTATTTTTTTTGCTTGTCACTATTTAAATAATGCACCTGCCATGTTATCTCTTCACCACCCTTGGTTGACTGGTAGAGAATGCCTAAGGCATTAAGTCCGCCATTGTACCTTTGTGCATGAAGTTTTAAATAAATAAATAAATGGCTTATTAACCTACATTATTATAAAGTTTCTACAACGCTGCGCTGGACTAGTAAAAATTTGGATCATAAACAGACAGATTTCTCAAGTATCTTCTTAAATCTAATTTTAATTCGATATTAATGTCTAGACCATTAAACTCCAGTTTGCAATAGAATTCGAAATTGTCAAAATATTAATGGAATTGCCGCTGTTGCAGCGAAAAGGACGGTTAAGGACGTTTAAATATGTGCGAATGTTAGTCCAAATAGACACGAACGTTTTGTATCTCATTAACATTCTGAGAATCTGCAACATAATATCTTGTGCCCGAAATATTTGTGTGATTTTCATTCTTGACCTTTGATTCTATTCTAGAGGTCTTTGTAGTATTGTTCCGTTGCTTACAAAATACAAAGAAAGTCTTGAGGAGTCTCTCCATCCTTTGCAAAAAAGGGAGGATCCTCTTTCTGTGGTTTTCTCTAGTGGGCTACTAGTACTGCCTGACGGTTTTCATCTGTTTTCCGTGTCTGATATCAAGATCTATAAAGCATCAGTTTAGTTCGTATGACCACAAAGGATTTCTGTCAAGCAAAGGCAACTAGCGGAACAAGTACCTCAACGTTTCCTTTTTCGAATTACCTCTACCTTTTTATTTTATCGTATATGGAACTGCATGCAGAACGCGTCTAATATCTAGTTCGCACTGAATACAGTGAATACTCAGCTTTTAAATATGGCGGCGTTCGAAAATGGCGCGAAGCCGATATGGAAACTCGATTAGGTACTACAAAATTGGATTTATTCGTAATTTAACGCATTTGGACAGTGTTTGTCTGAATTATACGTTGCGTTAGGAATTCTTGGTGGATAATATTCATTCCTTCGTTATTATTGGCGTATCACGTACAATGTTTTATTTACCAAGCACCATAATTTTCGTCACACCATGAATATACATGAATAGGGGCATATCTTGCAATTGCAAGTCATCATCATCATCATTAGTCTTTTAATGTTCCCACTGCTGGGACCTGTGGCTGGGACACAGGCCTCCTCTTTGTTAGAGAGGGAATGGGCCTTAAATCACTACTCGGGCCCAGTGCGGATTGATGAACGTCACATGTCTTCGAATATTTTTGGTTCTAGGACATGCAGGTTTCTCCACGATGTTTTTACCCGACTGCCGAAGGAGGGTAATGTGTTTATCAGTCTATGTATGTATGTATGTTTGTTCCTATATGGCGTTCCAGAGACCAAACGCGTTGGCCAATTTTGATGATTCATACGTCAATCGATTCGTCTTATCCCTGCGAGTGTCATAGGCTACATTAAAATTGGACAATAGAAAAATGGCGGATTTTGGGTGCCATATTGTGGGCGCCCAATTTTTCTTTTTTCCTAATCCATCGTGTGGGGTATCAAAATAAAGGGTTTTAAGAGGTGATTTCGAAAATATATAACACTTATATGTTTAAATGTACCAAAATCGAAAAAAATATTACTAAAAAGTTATAAATAAAAAAAGTTAAATAAAAAAACCCGACAGCTTCAAAAGCGAACTAAAAGTCGTAAACAAGGAAAAAATCATGCTGTGCAGGCGGAGGATACACCAGATTTTTGTCAGCCAGCCCGCGAAAATGTATCCTCCGACTGCACAGCATGATTTTTTCCTTGTTTACGACTTTTTAGTTCGCTTTTGAACTAGTCGGGTTTTTTGACTTTTTGAATTAAGTTTTTTTCTTCACCGTTTTTAGAACAGTGGTGGTGAAATAATTTACACAAAGTAAAGCGTCTGCCTGAGTACGAACCCACGACCCACTATACGTAAGTCGGGGCCATAGACATATAAAATACAGTAAAATACTTGTTTATTATATCTATGGTCGGGGCCGTAACCGCTGGGCCACCACTGCTCTTGCAATTGCAAGTACATTGAGTAGATTCCAGCCCTGATGCTGGACCAATTTATACTTGAATCACACAATAAATAAAAGTACAAATTCTTGAACGTAATGGATAGGTATAACTTACAGAAATATCTTTCCGCTCGTCGATTTTTTTAGGGTTCCGTAGCCAAATGGCAAAATACGGAACCCTTATAGATTCGTCATGTCTGTCTGTCTGTCTGTCTGTCTGTCTGTCTGTCTGTCCGTCCGTATGTCACAGCCACTTTTCTCCGAAACTATAAGAACTATGCTGTTGAAACTTGGTGAGTAGATGTATTCTGTGAACCGCAACAAGATTTTTACACAAAAATAGAAAAAAAACAATAAATTTTGGGGGTTCCCATACTTGAAACTAAAACTAAAAATATATTTTATCAGCAAACCCATACGTGTGGGGTATCTATGAATAGGTCTTCAAAAATGATATTGAGGTTTCTTATATCATTTTTTTCTAAACTAAATAGTTTGCGCGAGAGACACTTCCAAAGTGGTAAAATGTGTGACCCCCCCCGTAACTTCTAAAATAAGATAATGATAAAACTAAAAAAAATATATTATGTACATTACCATGTAAACTTCCAACGAAAATTGGTTTGAGCGAGATCTAGTAAGTAGTTTTTTTTTAATACGTCATAAATCGTAAACCGCAATTTACCAAGTACGGAACCCTACGTGCGCAAGTCCGACTCGCACTTGGCCCGTTTTTTTAATTTCAAGGTACTTCCTGATTAAAACTTTCTTGTTTGCGTAACCTTTTTGGGATGTAATTGGTAGTCATTAACTGCGTTATATGCCAATACATGAGTAAGTAATGCCGGGGTCGCGACTCTTGTGCATAAGGGTGCGGCCGTGGATCGCAATGACCTACTGTCGCAAGTCTGAGAGATTTTCCTCGAAACGTTTTAGCAATTCAAAACAAGTAACTAATAGGCATTTTTATAGACATGCACACGCAACTTGCGCAATCTTGTAATTTCCATATAAATCGGAATATTTGTAATACTCGACCGACGCTGTATGACTTATGTTCGTTCAGAATCAGAAACGTGTATGGGTAAAATTGCTTTTAGAATGTTTCTAAAGACCCAACGACATTAAAGATTACTCAAGAATGTTTATGAATGCTGTATTTAGATCATCATCATAATAATCAGCCTATTAATGTTCCCAATGCTGGGACACAGGCCTCCTCTCTGTGAGTGGGAATGGGCCGTAAGCCAGTGCGGGTTGGTGGATGTCACATGCCTTTGAATTTTTCGTTCAAGGACATTCATTGCAATGTTTTCTTTTACCGTTTTAGAGAGCAGTGCTGATGAAATAATTAACACAAAGTAAAGCGCCTGCCTGGGCTCGAATCCACGACCTACAACTTGTAAGTCACGGCCAATACTGCTGGGCCATCACTACTCTCTGCCTCACCCGCTGTATTCAGATGCCCAGCCCTTAATGTTGTCTTCAACAGCTAACGGCTAGTTAACCCTACTTTCAACCTTGCTGGTCTTGTATAGATTCTCTTTCCAAAAAAAAGCATTCAAAGGCCGCGATCGTGATGCCAGATTACCTGGCAAATAATCTATATATATACTAATATTATTTAGAGGAAATATTTGTATTCTTGTATGTAACGAATACACTTAAAAAATACTGGACCGATTTAAAAATTCACCTTCCATTTCACCGTTGGGAAGCTACACTATCTCTGGGTGACATAGGCTACTTTTTACCCGACTGCCGAAGGAGGGTAATGTGTTTAAAAGTCTATTTATGTATGTATGTTTGTTCCTACATGGCGTTCTAGAGACCAAACGCGTTGGCCGATTTCGATGGTTCTTACGTCAATCGATTCGTTTTAACCCTGCGAGTGTCACCGGCTACATTAAAATTGGAAAATAGAAAAATGGCGGCAACGCCAGATTTTGGTCAACCAGCCCGCGAATATGTATCCTCCGACTGCAAAGCATGATTTTCTTCTTGTTTACGTCTTTTAAGTTTAGTTCGCATTGTAAGCAGTCGGATTTTTTTATTTATCTTTTATTATCTCTGTATTCCCACGGGAATGGGAACTACGCGGGTGAAACCGCGAGGCGTCCGCTAGGCCATAGATAATTCAACAAATATCGAATCGAACTTGTATGTCGTCCGGACATCGAGTGACTTTCTAGCCAATAACTATCGCCGTATAAACAAAAGAGTCGCCATCAAAAGAAGATGGCGGTGGTTAGCATAATTATTGGCCAGTGAAAGTGTCAGTTACGTGCGCTGAGTGTTGTATCACTATCGGCAGGATTGCTGAGGCCATCGTAAAGAGAAAATACTTTGATAAGTCATAGGAATGTTATTTTGATTAAGTTCGTAGGAAGATTTTTTTTTATCTAGCCGTTGACAAAAAAAAATCTTGTGACAAATAAAAACCGGCCAAGTGCGAGTCGGACTCACGCACGTATGGTTCCGTAACATTATCGCAAAAAAATCACGTTTGTTTTATGGGAACCACACTTAAATATTTATTGTATTCTGCTTTTAGTATTTGTCTTTATAGCGACAACAGAAATACATCAACAGTGAAAATTTCAACCGTCTAGCTATCACGGTTCATGAGAAAAAGCATGGTGACAGACAGACAGACGGACGGTTCGTGGAGTCTTAATAATAGGGTCCCGTTTTTACCCTTTTGGCACGGAACCCTAAGAAAAGGCCTCTCGTGCCAACCAGGTTTCATGGTCTAAACCATCTCGCTACCTCTTTTTGAGCCGACCTTGACGGCGCCTTCTATCTTCATGAACAAGCTGCGTGGAAACTCATGCCCAGCGGTCATAGTGCATGCGGCTGACGTGATCCGCTCAATCCCATTTGAGCCTGGCAGCCTTTTTTGACGCCTCCATACCCGTTTTGGCAATAACAGCGGTCGGAAGTTTAGTTCTCTTGGTGCAGGGTAAAGAGTAAAGACTTCTTCTGATACAAGAAGGAACAAATATACAGACCTGCTATTCGAAAATGAACCCTAAATAAAAACCTAGCCCTACATTACATACTGAACAGCTGTTGCGGTTCACAAGCAAACCAAACTATTAGGAACTGGAAATGAACATAAAGCAAATATTATATAACATAAATATTTGTAGGTATATCAAACGAACTAATCGGAATTCAAAGGTAATACAGATCATTTTAGGTTATGTCACTAATAAATTATGCATTTCGTAGTGTTTAACTAACAATACAATACATTAACATGCTAAACTGCATTCCTAGAATGCCTTTGATAAATCGATAAATTATTATTTACTTCGTTTCATATTTCACGCTGGCTCAAAACTCGAGTTTGGAAATTGTCCTAAAACCAAATTTATTGTCACAAGACATTTTTGAAGTGCCGCCGAATTAGATAGCTCATTTCAAAGTTCTTATCACCGGCCTCGGTAGCGCAGTAGGCAGCGCGTAAGTCTCATAATCTTAAGGTCGTGAGTTCGATCCTCACCCGGGGCAATTGTTTTTGCATTTTCCCCAACACTTTTTATTCCTTACCAGTAACTTTTTCTCAACAATGAGGCCATGGAACCTGTTTGCCACTAGTTCTGTTGTAACTATTAATCTATACGCACCTGGCGTTCATTGCGAAATGTTAACGCGTATGCAAATCCCATCAGCTTAAACAATGAAATGCCTTTACCAAACCAACCCACGTCGGTATAGTATTTGTGATTGTTTACATTCATAAATAGTAATAAGACTGGTAATTAAGTCGCTACGCAATTTCGCAACTTGCATTCTGCTACCACAATGCGTGCGACATTTCACAAATAGATTGCTGTCAAGATTAATTTCAGCGCCATCTATTGACAAGTAGAAGTACTATTCAATTATTAAAATTGTCATGTTGCAATGAATTCATTACTTACCCATAAATAAAATATGTGTAATGTAATATTTAATCAAGTTCTATACTAATAATGTCCATTATAAACCATAATATGTAATAGCAAAGCATGAATTGATTTTGGTTCTTTTTCTTTTCAGATCCCCACTTCTTCTTGGAGCGCCTTTAAGAAGGATGTAAGTGCAAATTTTGTATAGTGCGTAATTGTTTAAAACAATTTATTGTTTATTTTTATCTCATTTCGTCATCTAAGCTAACAACCAAAGCGAATACCGTTAGCTTATCGATAGGCCATCTTTAACGAATTTATAAGCGGATGGATTTTACCTCTTTTGTAATAGTAGGTACAACACAATTACCAACCACTTCTATTATTGTGACGCAAACGGGTGACGATATTTTTTTTTTTTTTTTTTGTTTTTGGCATTGCACTATTCGTGCTTATTGCCACTGACAATATTTATTCTGCTAATAACAAAACGTAAGAATTGATAACTCGTGAAATAAAAAATATTAAAAAGGGAATTTTGGAAACGAAAAGGAGAATAGTTGTTTAAATAAAAATAATAAATTTTAACAAATTTAACAGTTATTAAGGGAATATAATACAACAGCAAACTAAATAGTATTAAAGGTGGAATAAACTGCATACATGTACTGTCCAATCTGCTCATCTGTCATTTCGTGTTGAGTTTGTCATAGGCTACGACAAACTCGACATGTCAATGTCAATTTAGATACAAGGGTTGTAAAATAAAACAACTAAAATTTTAACTCATTTTGGCGTTCATTGTTTACTTAATGATATAATAGTGTAGTGTCGATGAAAATTATTTTATAATCCCTCAGTAAGGTCAGGCCAAGCTAATGGCTGATGGTTTAAAATCACTAATTATAGCCACAATGCGTTGAGATTAAAGATCATAATCGTGGAGTTAATGACTATTTTTTTTATGATTACTGCTTACAGGGCAACCTTAAACTTATTGACCTTAATGGTGTAGGCAGAAGTTTAACCCAAAACTTCTAACTATAAAAACATAATATATCTATGATGTGATTTATGCAACAACCATACAGCGATATGATCGTTGGATTTATGTTTTTCGTATTTTTCCTAGAGATAGGTATCTAGAACATCTTAATTTACTGAGGTCAAAACTTCCTTGCGTTCTTGTACCTAATAGATAGCCAACATTAATTGCAAAATTTCAACAAACAGAATTAATTCTCGAACTCCGAAAGCAGAACAAACACTTTCGCATTCAAACCACGCTTGTATAATATTTAGAAAAGAATTTAGGTTTTTAATTATTGTTTAACCAAGCATTTTCTCATCTTAAACACAAAGAAGTGAAATAGATCAAATATGAGTAATATTTCGCAATGTTACGACTTACTTACGAACTTATTGTTTGCGGCACTTTGAAAGCATGCCGTGAGAATTCCCAGCCCCTGATTGGCCAACCATTGATAGTAAAAAGGGCTTCTGGTAAACGATTAATTTTGTCGACTGCAAGTTGTATTGCGCTAATCGTTGAGTTAACTGGGGTTTGTTGATTGCTTCATTTAATCTTGTGAGTTCAGGGGCCGTATTATCACGAGTTACAGCCGTAACTGTTCCATTTCAACTAGAGACTGGTGAAGCTTTACCAGAGATATGTAGATACCTTCTTCGCAATGGAATCGTTATACCTTTAACACTTTATAATACAACCTCTAGTGTCCTGGGGCAGTACCATGGCGTGTTGAAGCCATTATGCTTCCAGTGTGAGAAATAGACGGAGCTAAACAGGACAAATAGCACTATCAAAGGAATGAGTTTATTGCTTGATTTCGAATGTCATATCCCCGACGGCTACTTCCTCGAAGTCATCACATCGAACGTCCGAATTGCCAAAATGCCATAGCATTGATGTACCACAATTTTGAATAGGCATTAGATCGAGCGTCCGTGTCGCCGAAAAGCCATTGCAACGATAGTCCTATCCTTCGAATGTCTATTGGCTCGACGTGCCAGTAAGTCGAAAGCTATTGAACCTAAAATATTCAAGAAGACTAAAAGAAGAAATATAAAATGGGATAAAAAAACAAACCAGCATGATTTATTCAACATAATATGTTATAGGCAATTTTTGAAAAGTAGGAATTGTATACAATTCTTAGGAAATCTATAGAATTCTGTGGCTGTGATCTAATGGCTATTCGAAATTGTGGTACATCGATACTTTGAAATTTCGGCGATTCGGACGTTCGATCTCATGACTTCAGGGAATTAGCCATCTGGCATATCTCGCGAATCTTGAAACTCTCACTCTGAAAACGAAAGAAGTTGAATAAAGATTCAACTTCTTTATCTTTATGTATGTGTGTGTGTTTTTGGGAAAGAAACAGATTGTTTCCTTTGCCGAATTTACTTACACAATTAGGCTGCCGGTTCCATACCATTATGTGCTTGACACATACTGGTATGGACCCTGGTTCTGTTTATTTACTATCCCATTAATTTATCTTCATCAGATTTATCTAAATCTTAAAACTATCAAGTTATCTAGAAGCCATCACATTCCACAGAATGCAACTGGCCTTTATCTCCCAACTACGCGGTCTATCTACATTCCAGGCGAAACTAGATAAGTGTTACTATATCAATAAATTTACGTGGACACGGATAGTCACGGATGCTGGCCGACATTGGACAGTGCGTGACAAAAACTGCATGCCCAATGCATTACCAACTATACAAACACATTACGTGATGTTTTATTTAACAACGAGCTCATAATTTCGCTAACTGAGCATAGACAAGGACATTCCGTAAATGTTTCAAGATCAATTTTTTTAGTGTTCCTTTGTAAGTTTTATGTAATTTTTAGCTGAAATTTCCGTTAGTTTTAGTACATATTATGCTGTTATAATATTTAAACTGGGCTGTGACTGTGAAACAGATTGAGCTAGATATAAAATGTTAACTTGATCTCACAAATGCTCAGTCAACCACGACACTGTCTGAACATAAAACGCCATCAAAGGTTTACAATTAATCAATCAAATAAGAAATCTCGGTGTCAACGTTAACAAATAAACAATACTTTCTCTGTCTTAATATTAATGGCTATGATGTCAAATAATACCCATAAATCATTCAAAAGCTTTGCCCAACCTTATGATTGTGTGCAAACTTATACTTATAAATCAAAAAATCATTCATAAACCACACCTTATCAGTATTTCTGGATCAAATTGCGTCATTCTTATACCAGACACCTTTCATTATGATTTCATTGCAACCTACAAACTTGGTGTGGCCGTTGATGATTTTTCGGCGAAATCACAATTTCACCAGCGACCAGACAAGTGAGTTCTTTTTGCGCTGTTTTACAAAGAAATCGCGACATTTTTGATGCTATCAGAACGAGTTATTACTGTAAGATTGTGAATTCACACCCGTATGTGGTTGCAGGTTATTAAATTAATGTTAATGATGTGGACTACAATAGTAGGAGCGACGATTCTTTGAAGGCTCCGCAACCTGTTCGAGGAGAAAAGAAAGGAAGTCATTGTGACATTACAGTGGTGTACATATGTACGGGTGACGCTTATAATGGACAATCTATGTAGATCAATGCTCAAGCATCATCTTGAGAAAGTAAAATATCTAACTATACCATAGATTACTATGTCAGTTTTGCATCGCTGGATCGCTGAGTCAGGCAACAACAACAAACAGCCGATTCTTCAATAAAAATAGTCCCATTCGCCACAGCAATAACAGTTCTATCTATCTCCAGCAAACTGGAATACTCACACATAGCTGTTATACTCGTATTCTATCATCGGTTGTGTCATGCGACCTCTTACGTATGTAGGTGCAACCTTGGAGTCAGTAGGTTATGCCGCGTCAGCGTGGGATGATCATTGTTCACAATTAAGCACCCGCCTTCTCTTACTAATCTCTTTGCAGATGTGAATACAAAATATTTTAGGCTTGCAGACCTTCGGTTATTAATTTAATACTGCATATTTTATGAAATACGTTGGTGTTAGACGAGGCGTAAGAACTTACATAGTACGTTATCGATACTAAAGCTTCCTTTTTGCAAACAAAATATATAAAAACTTAACGAGATCCAATTTGACAAAAGCCTCCAGGGTGCAATTTGCCGCCAAATACTGCACGGTGTTTAGCAACCATTGTGTCACACCCCGGGCGATCTCACAAAACGATGACAACTGCTAAGTCATTTCTCATGCAAAAAGTTTCTTTGTAACTCTCTCATTGGTAAGAATTTTTTGGCGAAATTTCGTGACTGTTTATTGTAAAGGATGCCGACAGTTCAGTGTGTGCACCTGTACTTTCCTTCTTACGCAAGTAACAAGTAACCGCTGACCGATTACGTTTTATGGGCGTTTTGTTATGGACGTAATTTTTATCTTCATGATTCTTTCACGGTCCGAATCGGGAACAAAGATGAAATACGCGGAAATGACTATAAATACCGTGCATTATTAGACCTAGAATGTTAATGGCTAACAATTATTCATTACTTTCAGAAAATGGCTGCAAAGTCTTGCAAACTCCGCATTCTTTGACTGTTGGTTTTAAACGAAAGCGTATTAAGTAACTGCATTATACTGCTAGATCATGATGTAAATATTTTCTTTTTAGACCTAGTTGGTTGGACATTGTGAAAGTTTGTGCGGTAACAATCAGACGTCAATGAATTGCCCTACAGCAAAAGCAAAAGAAGAAAATAATACGAATTAATCATTCGCCTCATTGGTGACATGGTTTGAAGTCGCCGCTTCTAAATAAGGTGATCGTATCACGTCCATTAATATAATTGGGCTTTCAAAAACAAGTGTACAATGGGCGGTCTTATCGCATAGGGCAATCTCTTACAGACAACCTTTACCTTTACCTTTTTTTTTGTTCTTCTTCGTGTTGTATTGTAAGGCTGTTAACAGACCAATGGATCAATTGATGACAATGATCGATGTTGAGTGACGTCGTTCGATTGATACCTTTGGCTTGGCTTCATTCTTCAATTTATCGACGTTGGATCTGTTAGTTCGTGGTGGAAATCAAAGAGGACTTCATTTCAGCGTATGGTTTCAATGCCGTTCTGCAACAAGTTATTATCACTGTCCCAGAGAAACAATTAAATATCTAGGTACAATTGTTGGCGGGTCGCGTATAAATTTGAAAAAGAGTTACCGCGGCCCTGACTCGAGCAACTGAAGGAACACGGGTGGGTTTTAGTCAGTAAGTCTTCTAAATAAGGTGATCGTATCACGTTCATTAATATAATTGGGCTTTCTAGTAGAGCAATTTCTGTACGATATTATAAAAAAAAAAAGCAAATTAGAGGTTCTTTCCAAGTAGCATCTTAAGATTTGAGTAAAAACAAAAGGAACTCATTAATATTTGATCCATCAATTTACCGCAAAGGGTCGGCTAGGCTGTCTTACAAAATATATTACTTAAAGAAACCGAAGTTATTACTTCAATTTTGCAATAAACCAGAATTATCATCTATAGCCAAGTGCTTATAAGGTAGACAATACGATGAGTACATTGATTGATATTGAGGACTATGTTAATGAGAGAAAGGAGCCGTCAATGCCGCACCTAATAGAGAATTCTCAACAAAGGGATTGCTTATAAAAACATCACTATTATTGAAAAGACAATACTGGAGATTGGATTTTGAAATAGTAAACAGACTTTTTTCCATTGACTTGGATTGCATTGTTCTTATTATTATTATTATTTATTATATACTTTATTGTACACCACAAAAAAAAGTACAGGACAAACATTCACAAAAACAAGTGTACAATGGGCGGTCTTATCGCATAGGGCAATCTCTTACAGACAACCTTTACCTTTACCTTTTTTTTTGTTCTTCTTCGTGTTGTATTGTAAGGCTGTTAACAGACCAATGGATCAATTGATGACATTGATCGATGTTGAGTGACGTCGTTCGATTGATACCTTTGGCTTGGCTTCATTCTTCAATCTATCGACGTTTGATCTGTTAGTTCGTGGTGGAAATCAAAGTGGACTTCATTTCAGCGTATGGTTTCAATGCCGTTCTGCAACAAGTTATTATCACTGTCCCAGAGAAACAATTAAATATCTAGGTACAATTGTTGGCGGGTCGCGTATAAATTTGAAAAAGAGTTACAGTGGCGCTGACTTAAGCAACTGAAGGAACACGGGTGGGTTTTAGTCAGTAAGTCTTCTCCCGCTTCACAGCCGGAGAAGTCATTGGATGATTTCCGACAAAAACAAAAAAACAAAAGTTAGGTTGTTGGTCAAGCTTATTGGTGTGGTAACACCATAAGACTAATGAATTTACGATACTTAATAAATTCTGATGCTTATAGTAGCATAAATATTCATATCATTTTGCAACATGCAGGTAATCTAAGCTGCGCTGTGTCAATGCCAGATTCATAATCAATTTCGTCTCTAAATATCACGTGGCGGTTGTAAACCTCGATCATAATAATATGATTATAATAAAGCGAATGATATAGCGCAGGCCCAGAAGAAGGTGACGAAATAGACTCCCATCTAAAGGATTGGCAAGAATCTTAAGAAACAGAAAGGAGGAAGGGAGGGCTATGCCCTGGACTGGGAAACAACAGAGTCATAATGCCAATAATAGTGAATAAAAGAAGTGTTACTCAGTGAAACTTTGTCTGATAAGTGACAGTGATAACTATATGAAGTATCAGTAATTAGGTGGCTATGATTAGTGGCAACGCCCTCAGCGCTCACTTGATTGTAGTACAACTAGCGGTTACAATTCCGCAAGCCAAAGTGACCATGAAGATACTGACAGATAAAAATCGAAAGTGTCAGACCAACAGACAAGTAGGCGGCGAACTCTCTTCGTGTACAAGATTGGATTTGCATTTATCATACTTGTAGGTGTGGCCAAATGTCTCATGCTTGTCGCATATTACCAGCTAATGTGGTGTAATTGTAACCGGATTATTGCTAACACCTTACGTTTGTTTTCTTGCAAGATTATAAACTCTCGATATAATATTTTGAACGGATTATTTTAAAACAATAAATCCCTCTCCTCGTCTTATTGAGAAAAAAACACAATATCTACATAATCTCGCGAGATTTATTATAAACTAACGGTGTCTGCCGGTGACTTATCAATACCTTGAGAATCTATTAAGAGACAGATGAAAACTTAAATTTACTCTTTTCTGGAATTTAACTTGCTGTCTGAATGCTTCTTCACTTTGACTGAAATTCTTAAAACTTTATTTCTTTTAAAAAAATATGCTTAATTTAATTTCACAATTCTCCGTGAAAGTGTTAAGAAATTAGATATCCGAGTTAATTTAAAGAATTAAACAGCAATAAATGTACGCGGATGGTTTATGTTATGTAGTTATTATTTAAAAATAAGCTATAGGTACCAGTCATAAAAATGTTTTATACCATTCCCCCTCTAAAAAGCTTATTTTATTCACTGAAAACAGTGAATAAAAAGCACTTTTAATCACTGTTTTGGTGTTTGAATTTGGAACACACCAATGTACTAGACGTCCATCCCAATGCTATGTAACCTCCTTGCGACTCCTTGCGCAAAAAATACTCGATATACAAACTCCTTCTTTGATTTTAATTTTGAGTTTGTTATTTAGGATTTTAATAATGATTTTGATTTTAGTCTAAGATATTTATTGAATACTTGTTTGGATTGTAATTCAAATATTAATTGCAATGGTATTTAATTAATTATAATTATGTCACGTAACGGAGGTGGTTACTGGCCCCTGAAACACAGGTGCTGTTACCTAGCTCAGGGGTCAGGGTTTCACATTTTATGTAAATTTTGAACGTAAATACCATTTATTTATTTATTACTCGTAATATTCCTTGTGCTTTTCACTTAAATCTTTCTTTTTCTCGAAGTCATGGTATAAAATATAGTATGCAACTCTTGAATAAAACGGATTTATATCGAGGGCCATGAGTCACTCGCGTCGCTCATGATTCTAACACTTGAATCACTCGCTATGCTCGTGATTCAATCATCATGAATCACTCCCTACGGTCGTGATTCAGTCGTTAGAATCCTTCACTTGCTCTTGATTCATCTATGGCCCTCGCTTTAAATCCGTCTTTTATTCACTAGTTGCATAATATACTATTAACGAGCAATATCTGAAATGTTTTCTAGAAAATACAGTCAATCGTTTTATTATATAATAATAATAACATTTTCTTCCTCTAAACAGTAAAATAACAACTAATATTTTATTTAACAGCAAAACTAACATCTTCCAAGACTCACAGGTTATAAAAACATCTAATCATTGTCACCGACTTTCACATATTTACCACAGATTGTAATCGTTCAGTGTTGCCACAACAAAGCCTGTAGATACGATCGGAGACAATTTTGTGCAATTAGATCTGTTCAGCCATTGTTAAGTCGTGTGCACTTATTACAGGGCAAGTGATACAGTTAGAGATAACGGCCGTAAAGGTGAGTGTCGCGAGATTTTAATTACGCTAGCAACACTTAGAAAACTTGATACAGAATGTCGTATAACTATGGAAGGTTGTGTGAGAACAGTGAAATTATTCACGCCGTTTTCTTAATCATTGCTTATGCAAAAGATATTACTTAAGCACAATTTGCGTTGCCACTAATGCACGCAACATTCAAAATTCCGGCGTTAGCTAATGCCAAGTAATGACAGATAATACCGCAATTCACACAATGCTAATTGACAAAAAGATGTAAAATAAACTTCACTTTCGTCCGTAATCTCTATATAAACAAAAAACATGCAAACAAAATGCTTTCTTTGATTTTTGTGAGCGTTTTTCGCTGCGTCCAGCAATCTCACGTACGTGCTACTTCGCGACCACCGTCGCGCTTTCCAATCGCGAATTTGAATTTAGAAGACCAAAAATTAAAACTAATATTCACGACATCTATTGTCGAGTAGCTAAAAGCTGATTATTGTAGGTAATAAAAAGTATAGGTCAGTAATGTTTAATTAGATTTTTCTATCAATTGATTTAGGTACTTCATTAACGCAGTGGTTTAATTACTAAAATGTGCGCCGCCGCTTACGTACTTTGTGCTAAAATTAAGCAATCAAATAACTTTTGGATAGAACTTTAGAATACGACAAGAATAGCAATTAGGTACTATGACAATTAAGTACCTACAGATTTTTTTATAAAAGCAAGGCCGTGCAAGATTATTTTTAGGTTTAGGTTTAATATAGTGCTGTATTGTAGGTTTAACATAATAGTAACAATACAAAATAACCGATACTCCTCGAAGTAATCAATAACAGGTATTTTTATCAGGTTTATTTATCAAGTAATTCCCATGTACTCGCATAGCTCCGCGTTCCGTTACGTCAATGCAGCGAAAGTGTTTGTCCTACTGCTCAGTAGGTACATATTGATTAGTACTTAGTTATTCGTACCTGCGCGATGGAATTTCTCTCATTGGCATGTCCGTACTAACAAAGTTAGGTTATGAAGAATTCGCTGTGAGATTTCATGAGTTTGGCCGATTCTTTAGGCTTTTGATTTATTTTATCTGAAGCATATAAATGGGGACGACTTTTCAGTTTGCATAGAAAATAATGTCAACCTGCCATATTTATTTTTCAGTTATCTGGCTAATACGGTCTGAATGAATAGGAAATGACTGTGTAAGGACAAATCTGTAGTAGCAAGCAGAACGAATTAATGGGAACATCAATTAAAACCATATTAAAAACTACTAAAATTATTTAAATTCATTATTTTATTACTGACAATTAAAAGCAAATATTGACACTTAGCAACGGGATATTGCTTTGGTCTAGAATATTATAAGACTACCCAGTGATGTTGCTTCAACATTGAAAAATTAAGCAATTCCAACAGTTTGAACACGTTTAACGATTTGATGTTCGTTAATGTTTAAAGATATCGTAAATACCTAAATAACAGTTATTTTTATGTATCAGTATTCAGTAACAAGCTAAATTAAGATAATATCTGCAGTTTTGAAATAGTTGTGTGTTTGTATATAATATTTTTTTCTGTGTTTGGAAGTTTAGAAAATATAAGTTTTTATTTCATTGCTTTTAGAGAAGGACAAGTTACTAAGATTACTAATTGCAATTATATCGATGCATTCACATTTCCAATAGAATTCTTTTTCAAGCTTAAAAGTCGTTGGACCTACCTGCAATAAATTTGGTTTTCTGAAAAATAAAGAACAAAAAAGTGCAATAGTGTCAAAACCGTGGCAAAATGTAGTCCAAAATTCACCAAATGTCAAAGTTTGAAAAGTTAATAGAAAATGAACCTTAGCAAAGCAACCTTATCAGTTTTATACAGAAAAAGTTCCATGCAGAACAGTGATTCAAACATAAACATAATTGCTATGGTTAAACTCAAGAATAAAACGATAAAGTATTAATAACTACTTTAACAACGTGTTAAGTTTCAAAACATATTGCGAAACGCTTACAATAACAAGCCATGGTCAAGTGTGAACCGTAAAAGGTAATTAAACAACTTGACCAACTCGTTTACTATTCGGTTACGTGTGTAACTAGTAAATCGATATAAAATTTGGCAATCGAATGAAATGGATTATTTTTGGTGTCATAATTGAGATGCTGTTTTGCGTAATTTGACAGATTCCGATCGTTATTTGTTTAAAATTAAAGAAAGGTATTTACAATATTGTTTTGATTTTTTTATGTACATACTTTCATACATAATCTCACGCCTTTTCTCATGGGGTTGTGAAAGAACTACAGAACGCTACCTGCTTTAATCTCCACATACTTCTTATGTATTTTCTTGAAGTAAAATTTAATCCAAGAGTTCCCTTTTCGTTCATCACTTCTTCATCTGACAAGCTAATGAATCACATAACCCAATAAATTGCAAACTGACATAAGTCAGCTCTTGCTGACTGAATTAAGTGATCCAATCAAATCACCAGACTTGAGTTTGACAGACAATTAATTGGTATGCTGAATGAGCTTATTAGCCCTTCGGAAACCGGCTTTTATTGCTTTATGCGAGTACATTGAAACGAAGAAAAACTTAGTTTTATACTACTAGCTTTGTTTATAATTTCTGAACATTTAAACAAATAACTTTTATTAATTCAGACTTCACGCCTTTTACGCAAAAGCTATGAAACTGAAGCATATAATAGGATCATTCACAGTTACATGAGCGCATCTTACTAAATGATGAACAGTTTCATCATTAATGCCAACCGAAGAATCACTCTTGACATGCTTCATCTTCATATTGACTCAATCCCGCCGTGCTATGATTAATGTTGACAAACAGCGTGAAATAGAACTAAATGTTGAAGACATATTTAAGACTAATTTTTGCCCGTGCTCCACCGTCGACCAGCAGGTGTGATAGTGGTCGAGCGAGAGACTACAGAAAATAAAAATAATTAAAAATCGGTTCTTAGGTACTCATTATGCCCCAGGGATGACAGGCGTTGCACAGTGTTGTTCCGGGTTGGTCTTTTAAGAGGTCACGGGGTCTTTTTACGTGTTGATGTTGATCAGTTGCCCCAAAAGCATTTTTCGATTCAGACTCAGAATGAGTACATTTACTATTTTTTTAACGGGGAAAACCTTAATGACTTGGATTAAGGTTTTCCCCGTTAAAAAAACAGTAAATGTACTCATTCTGAGCCTGAATCGAAAAATAGTTTTCACAGACCCGTAATATTTTTGAATGGCCTATCCAACGATACCCCACACCATGGGATAGACGGGAGTAGTTATAAGCAGGTATTTCTACAAGAGCTTATCTACATAGTAATTTTGAGTTATCATCATCATCATCATCATTTCAGCAGAAAGACGTCCACTGCTGGAAATAGGCCTCTCCCAGGCGTCGCCACATTGACCGATCCCGTGCGTCTCGCATCCAGCGCCTTCCCGCAACCTTAACCAGGTCATCGGTCCACCTAGTGGGAGGCCTTCCAACGTATCGTCTTCCGGTTCGTGGTCGCCATTCTAGAACTTTTCGGCCCCATCAGCCATCCGTTCTGCGAGCAATGTGCCCTGCCCATTGGCAATTCTTCGGGCAGTATTTTTGAGTAAAGGCAGATTTTTCCATCTTCAGATACTTATTAGTAATTTGAGGAATAAAATCGAATGTCTTGATTGTTTAACAACTTTCGTTTTGATAATATTTTCAAACTTATTTTTTTTTTTCAGAGAAAAGTTATTAGACGATTTAAAATTACCAGTATTTGGAACTTCAAGCGTACCTGGAGGCATCTTTATGACAGAGATTATTTGGCCTATATACTTACAGTGCACCTTTGTTTTGTTGAAACTTCTATTTAAATAATTACTTAATATAGAATGAGGGTAAATAATGGACATATTTATAGCCATGTCCGCGTTGCGATATCGTTGTAATCTCAATATTTCATCAAGGAAGGTCAAATTAGCAAATCCATTTGATCTTTCCCACCTTTAATGGACATCCCTTCATCACAGTGCCGGAAACATCAGTTCCTTCTTGTTGGAATAGCTAGAAATTATGCAAAATTCATCTTTATGCGCATAACATAAGATACAAAAGAAACGCAAAGCTAATGTTGTAACTCGACAATATTGCTCTAAAAAGTTCAATAGAATTTAATCTTTATTGTTACGTGATAATGTTCAGTGCAAGTGCATTGATAATATTGTACTCTATGTAACCGTGAAGGTGCCGTTGCTGCGACGCAAATCACTTTGTCACGATCATTTCAAGCTTTTTTTTCATCGAAGACTTCACTATTTTCACTGTTTCTGATTAATGTTTGTTTTGTAATATAAGGAGTTGCATACACACTGACATATTACTATTAAAAAAACAAGTAGATACCTATAATAACAGTCTTCTTAGGTTCTATCAATATATTAAAAGCCAAGTAGGTATATCACAACACTCGCAACGATTACGACACTTCCTTGATAATAATAAAATTAACGTGACACTTAATATAATAATCATTACTGCTATTCGCTACTAGATGGCGTTACGTAAGCGTTTACAAACGTAACTAATTAGTTTAATTACCTATAAAAAAATAATTATCAATACATTCAACTATTTTGTTGAAACACTAGGGCCATGGGTGTCCGAGTGCACCTATTATTTCGAGATATCGCCAAACGGTTGGTCGACTCTTCACGAGACCAGAGGGCTGGCCTTTTTTTTTGGCCAAAGAATCAGCATTGCCATCCAACGTGGCAATGCTGCCAGCCTTCTGGGCACTTTTCCTGTTGACAGCGATGTGGACGAATTTTTTGACGCCCCGTAAATGTACATATTTTATTCTTACTTTATTTCTAATAATTATTAGTTTGTAAATAATAATTTACTTATGTAAAAATGATCTTGAATTATAATAAAACAACTAAATTGTTTATTTATTTTAATACCTTCTTGTATTGCCGATACACCATATTAATTCAGTTCCGTAATAACAAAATATTATGTCGTAATCTCCGGGAGTTAAAATTACTGACCGCAAGAGGGCGGTAGCGCAGTCGCCACTTTTGTGCAATCAGTCAATGATCGTTGCGTTATTTTATATGATTTAATATTATAGATTAGTCAGAATAATAATAAAGTAGCATTAACGACCAAATTACGGTTAATAATTAATATTTGATGAAGAAATTATTATACGCTAGTTAAGATTGACCAAGATTGTGCTTTAAGAACAATATAAAAGTTGAGCAAAGATTAGAAAACGTTAGGTAATCTATGTAATAATGAAACAATGGACAGAGCAAGCAGCATAATTTCTCGGTTACTAAAAATAAATTGCGTAAAATGACAAAAAGAACTTTCCGATACCGGGAATCGAACCCGAGCCTCCTGGGTGAGAGCCAGGTATCCTAGCCACTAGACCATATCGGATATTGATATGTGTATCGAAATTAGTGTTTACAAGCTTAACTCGTTTAAAATAAAATATATAAATGACAAAAAAAAATGTAAAGCGCTTTTGCTCGTTTTTGGTAATCCTCAAGATTAAAAGAAACTTACTTTTACACTTCGGCTATTCTGAGAATACACACCATATCCTTTATATTTTACCAGACTCCGGCGAAGCCAAAAGGAGGATAATAATTAGTTTATGTAGCATTTTGTATACTGTGTAAATAATTTTATTTATACAAAGAGATTTTTTTTATTCGCCATAAATTAAGAAACATTTAAGTACATAAAATTAGAATTACATAGCGATGTCGTTTACATAAGACATACATTCGGACACGCATGTTATTGTTCCGTTGAGAACTTACTACACAATGCTTACTATGAACTGCTATGGGAAGGGAAAACGTAGTAGCTGCAGATTTCCCCCAGTAACGGGTGTAATGGATCCTTAGTTGTAGCCCTCATTGTGAAGCAGCCGTCTTTACATAATGCGGATAAACCGAGACCGAAGAGTTAAAACAGAGCTTGCCGTAATATTTTCGAGTAGTGCCTATTCTTTGAGCAATGACCATGGAACTAGCCTCTTTAAACTACCATTTTCAGACTGGTTTCAAGTGTGAGACAGAGACGGAGCTATGCAGGAGAATAGCACTATCCTTGTCCTATCTTCCATACCGATTGTCCCTGCAGGTTGTCGATTGGGAGGTAATCTGTGTCGAGGCCCGACTGGGAGCTGAAACAGGAGAATATACAGACTTAGGAGTATCTTGTCTATTAAGAGATGCCGCGATTAGTTGTCATAGCGAATAGTCGAATACCGATTAATCGCCATTCCTTATAGCTAGGGTTGCCACCCGTCCGGGTTTCCCCTAGTTTAGAAGGCGTCCGAGGAGCGTCCGGGCGGGCTTTTATTTTTAGTCCGGCTTTTAAAGTCTTCAAATCACCAACGGCAATTTCTCATTGATTTCGCTGTCAATTGCAGACCGATATTGAAAATTATTTTTTGTTTGGAAGGCAAAATCCCGAATTTTAAATTTTTGCCAATCTTTTTATATTAATGATAATAATATCAAGTGTGTTTTGTTTATAAAGATTAATGCAAGTTACATTATTTTTATGTCTGTATTTGTTCTGTTCATTAAAAGTTTATTTTTATTTAGACAACTATTCGCCGAATGTCGAATAATAGAGACTATTATTCTGTAACCGACGAATTACAAAAAATATGTAGAGTAATGCCGAATACCGAATAATACCGAGTATTCGCGGCATCTCTAATAATAATCATTCTCAAAAACAATTTATGCCCGAAAAAACTTATATACCTCTTATCGCCAACTTTTATGGGCATATGGCAATTAAAAATAATTCTACAAAAATGTTCGTTATTAAATTGTCTATCCATTAGTGTTAGTACAAAAAATAATCAATGAACACTTTACGAGGAGATGCATAATATCAATAATTATTTCTCATTTTGCATGTTTTTTTGGAAGTAGATTAGTGAAATATATACAACATTAAAAAAAAAACTAAATCTACCATTTTAGAACCAATATTATGTAGAAATTTAATGTATTTTTATTAGTTGATATTTCTTTTTAAATAACGAGTAGATAGCTCCTAAAAACAGCACAAAAAACGGCTTGCGCGGCGTTTTGCTCGGGGGCCTTAACTAAAGTCGTCTCAATCTAACAAGTCCGTTGACGTTTCTCATTTTACATACCGCGATAACTTTCTACGTAAGAAATTTAAAAATCAAATTCATAATCCTAATGTATTACTATGTTACCCATTCACTATAACAACGAGTATCATTCGCAAGCATCAAGTTTAATTTTAATAAGTATTTTTGTAACTGTCAAAAGAGGTTTATTTTTGACAACTTTTGGACTGAGACCCTAACCTTTTTTATCACACGAGGAGTTGTCACAGACTATTGAAACTTTATTATAACTTCAAAGACAATACAGTGAAATGACAGCTTATCCAAAGTTTGACATAGATACTGGTAGATGTCGCTAATTGTACTAAATATGTAATATTGTTATAAATTTTAACACTTAACAATGCAAACAATACAATATTACCAAACACAATCGAAGTAAAAGCAAACAGGTGGTTACTTACAATCACTTTCACTGCATTCCTATGGTTGATCAGCGGCACCATAACCGCGTCGCAAACAGTCTTGGCAACCATTAGTCTTATGAGTAACGAACTTGGCGATGATGGGAGAGATATTAGGTAGATTGCAGAATTAATTACCTAGGTAGAAGTTCTGGGAGTGGCTATGTACGTCCGGCGTTCTTTGGACGACTCTCAGCGATTCAGCCTATTCATCAACTTAAGACGGTACCCTGACCAAAAAATCGGCATGAGATATGAGCGTTCCTATTGGTCTAGCGGCACTGGTGGCGCATGAATTACAGTAGTGAATACGCCCAGATTTTAGAATAAAATCATTATAAAATCGAATTTTGGTCTTTTGAAAAAAATAATTCTACAAAAATGTTCGTTATTAAATTGTCTATCCATTAGTGTTAGTACAAAAAATAATCAATGAACACTTTACGAGGAGATGCATAATATCAATAATTATTTCTCATTTTTATGTTTTTTTGGAAGTAGATTAGTGAAATATATACAACATTAAAAAAAAACTAAATCTACCATTTTAGAATCAATATTATGTAGAAATTTAATGTATTTTTATTAATTGATATTTATTTTTAAATAACGAGTAGATAGCTCCTAAAAACAGCACAAAAAACGGCTTGCGCGGCGTTTTGCTCGGGGTACCGCCTTAAGACACTGTTATCCGCTTGACCAACAAAAGGGACATTAGTCACTGGAAACAATTGTTTTTAACCCCCGCCGGCAAAAGAGGGGTGGTATAAGTTTCACGTGTGTTGCTGTGTATCTGTGTGTCTGTCTGTGGCATCATAGTGCCTAAACGGATGAACCGATTTTTATTTCGTTATTTTTGGTTGAAAGGTGATTTTGTCGAGAGTGTTCTTAGCTATGTTTGAATAAAATCGGTTCAGCCGTTCAAAAGTTATAGGCGTTTTACTGTTTGAATCGGGGTGTTTTCGCAAGATAAATGTGCCGGGGGTTTTTAAATTTTGAAATTTTACTTGTTCTCTGGTGAAGCACGCTTGCCTAGAAGAAACCTCACTCTTGACTTAAAGACCCTAAGATAGTAGCAATCGGGAAACACAGACTCCGGCAGGGAATTCCACTCCTTAGCTGTACGCACAATAAAAGTATTCCCAAAAATTTTAGTTACTGCACTCAGGACGATTGAGGCAAACAGTGAAATCCATTGTCTTGACAAAAATAACAATTAATAGTTCTTTCAAATTACTGCTAAACAAGTTATTAACAACACCAATCAAACTATTACTTCATCCAGCCATTCATCTGTGGCGGTCAACAGCCAAGCCATAGAAAACAAAAGTGATTATATTAATAAACAAGAGTGTACTATTGTTGTGGAGAAAGTTGGAGCTGGCGACTGTGACGACCAGATAATCGACCTTCATGTAAGGATGTCACTAGACGATGTAGAGAGAAATGGAAGCTAAGAAATGCCCAACAATTGGGAGAAAGCAATGATTGGATGAAAATAATTGTAGATAAAAGCGGGAAAATCAAATGTATGAAATAATTGTCGTGATGATGATGCCGATGTAATTCAACGTAAAACCATTTCTAGGTAGCTGAATTCAGAAATAGTAAAGTCCTATGAATACAAAGGACGATATTGTTGCAATTATCGGTAGGACCTGCATAAGACTGGTACAGGAGTGAGGGGATTACCACAAGCAATAAGAGACATATACCCATGAGATGGTAAATTTAGCTGTGGATAAAGATGAATTACTACAAATTAAGTAATTGTGACTCATAAATGGTCAAGATCTCGTTAAAATCAGTGATACACATTAAGTTCTAACGTTCATATTAATCTGAGAGTAAGCATGTTTGCCAACCCTAATCGTAGAAGAAACAGCATTATGTTACTATCAAAAGTTTAACAAACTAAATCCAACCTTAAAACTGACAAGCATAGTATAGATTCACTTACATCTAAGCTATACTCTGGAGATGAGAATGAAAATGGCAAGTTGCACGCAACATCACGTTGATTGTCTTCAATTTGAGGTTGTTTGGACACCTGTCCGTGTAAAAATACATATCTATGTTATGTATAGGATGGAATAGAAATAAGATTATACTCGTATTTTGAAATCTTTGCTAAATATCACACACATTTTTAACAGAGACAGCTTTCGAGTCCACCTTTAGGGGCTTTCGATCCTCCTATATCTTATTAGTGGCAATTACATTAAGGGGCTCTATACAAAGTGATATTGTATTGGTGATTCTCAACTATTAAAATTTTGTCCGACCAGATACATCATTATCTTCCTGCCCTTATCCCATGTTACTTGCGGCCGGCGCAACACGTTTTCTTCTTACATACCGTCCTGTCCTCCTGTCACGCTATTACTGACTCCCTTTTCTTTCATATCACTCCTCACACAGTCCATCCGTCTTTTCTTTTGCCTTTTTCGCCCTCTCCATCCATCCACATTTATATTCATAACCCTTTTAGTAACAGTCCGACCAGATACAAAGACCGATGAATGAAAATATGTGGTTAATTGTACAGCTGCGTCATTGGCCACATTCAAATCCTTAAAGGAGGAGGTGGTTGGCAATGAAGGGCAGGAGAAGATATGGGATATATATTCTGCTATTTTCAAATAATGATGAAGATAATGCTGACAATCCATTTGCTGGTGTCTGTGAACAAGATATTTCTATATATTTACTAACATCGTCAATATCCAATAGATTTGCACAAGATTGTCTCAATTTGAGACACCATTTGTTAGAGATTATTTTAATAGAAGGAAGTCGATATCCTGCAGATAATGGGTGTACATTAGTGTACAATAAGTAATCTAGTGTTTCGATCTTGATCAGTTTTGACCTAATTTACTAATGATAGCGAGGCTGTAGTTACTTTTTATTATTGTACATAATCATCTAATTTTGTTATTATTGTCAGTACTGGTGATCAAAGATAGAATGCAAACTGCAAATACTGCAATTCATCAACTGCCAGTGTTTTTTGTGATCAGCGCAGCATATCTTTGTAACTATTCTTCTCTTTTACTCTGTATGCGTTGCTGTTGTATTGTCTGTGACGTTTTTTTTTTGTCTATTCTATTCTTTTTCTATTCAATCTATTTGACGTCATCTTCATAGTCACCACCTTTATAACCATATCACATATTATATGATTCCGTCAATTATGTGGTTTTTACTCACGACGGAACGGAGACGGTTTAAGGGTCAAGACCAAATTTTTGACGTAATTCCGTTAAAAATTTGATCTTGACCCTTGTGCGTTTGGGGTGAGAGGACGTTTGTGCAATTCCATGTTGCCATATTTCTCCAAAACTACTAGCCCGATTTTGATGCAGTTTTCACTTAGATATGTGTTCGGGTTTGATTGGTGCATGTTCTTGGAAAGGCTTTATCCTCAACCAGTTTGCGTGTTGTGACTTATAAAATAATAATTATGCCAATTGCTTCGGGTAAAACTGTACGAGCCTCAAAAGTAACAAGAGTCCTTCCAACCGTAAATCACAAAACATTTTATTCTGACACACTTTCTTGTTATAAATTAATAAAATTACGTCCGAGTGACTTTCTATGAAAGTAACTGTTCAAACTAAACTAGTACATGTAACGAAATTGATCTTATTTACCGATACGAACGTTCGGCGGTAATGTAACTTGATGGCGGCAATCATACCCTCGTTACTCAATTGTTTTCATCAACATCGCCACTTGTTTTTCTTGCAAATTGTTTTTCTAGACATTCGTCGTTATGAAGTTAGTATGTAGTTCGTAGTTTTGAAGTCTTTTCTGTTTTATGTTGTTTGAAGTCGTCTACCATTTCTATATTATTGCCTAAAATGAGTCCAGGAACTGATGTAGGTCTCTTCAATCGCACTTTATTTAACTCGGTTCTCGTTTCATATACTGCTACCCTGAGATTTTCTCCACTTGTCTCCCCACCACACCTTGGTGGTCTACGGGCGACCTTCTCTATAATTCTCTATCTTATGTTTGCAAGATGTGGTTCTAACTAAATGCATGTTTCTGTTAGCAAAAAATAAGCCTCATACTCGCGTCGGGGAACCGCTAAGTAAACAAAATAAACTGCTGTAACCGTTGGCGGTTCCCCGACGCGAGTACGAGGCTTATTTTTTGCTTTGTAGAGGTTTTTGTGCCGCAGGTTTTTTAATTTTAATTTTATTATGGGCTATTATTATTATTATAAATTATCTATTTACACGAAATGACTGACGTCTTATACAACAATAAAATAAAGTTTATTGTTTCAAATAAAAGAGTGTGTATTAAGATGTGACACTGGATCCTGCACTAGGATACCCTGTGTCGTAGAATCCAGACTCTCTCGAAAAATATGGTTGCTTGATTAGTCATATAAAATGCCGTTGCATTGCATTGCGTTCCAATCATTCAACACAAACTGAAAGGTAACTAAAGGTGCAAGCGTAAGTGTGCTGGTATGTAAGTGATGGAGTGGATGCGATGGTGTGTGTATATGGTGTGTTAACACTAAATTGCTAAGAGATTTGTGTAGTGAGGTAAACAGATAGTGTGGCAAGTCTTCTCCTTCAAGTTGCTGCGTGGTACGACAATTAATAAGGTTTTCCGGCCCAAAACTGTCCCACCTCAACAAACAAACTCTTTGCCATCAACGATTCCGTATCGTCTGATCATTTGCCTTTCGCGGAATGTGTTATTCGTCTCTACACCACCAACCAGTGTTACTCTTAACCCACTATATACCTGCCACAATAATTAGCGAATTCGCAGCGTTTAGAAGGCAGTCACGGTTGGCTACCGGCGTGTACACAATGGCTGTACGTGGCTGGTGGCTGTTTCCTTGAGACCGACATCCTACGTATTGTGTGAAGTATGGGTGAGCGGCTATTATCTTCTCAATGCTGGCAGAATGTGTGGGTGTGTGTAATGATAGGCTTAAAAGCCTATAAGCAAGAAAAATTGTATGGTAACCGATAATATAATACTAGCATACAGATGCCTCATCCCATACAAAGAAACCGTGCCGACGTAACTAGCGTTTTTCGTCTGATTAAGATGGATATATTTATAAGTACTTAGATCGCGTTCGGTTCGGCAAGTATATATATGGGTTTTCTCGGTTAGTGACAATTTTTCTTTAAATACAGTGACGATTTGTTATAATATAGTATTTTTTGGAAGTTTTACAGTTTCATTGCACCTAAATGTTTTCCAATACAAATTCAAATAAAACTTTTTTGCAAAAAAATACTACCGACTTCCAAATGAAAAACTACAAAGTGAAAAATAACTTTATTTTTGGAAGTCGGTGTCTTTCGTAGATACCAATTATTTGCGATATGGACACCGACTTCCAAAAATAAAGTTATTTTTCACTTTGTAGTTTTTCATTTGGAAGTCGGTAGTATTTTTTTGCAAAAAAGTTTTTTATTTTTCCCTTTTTAGTTTTACCTACCTAATAGGCAAGTTGTTTAGTAAGTACCTATTACGCCAGAACACATTACCCGAAAAACATGAAACTTGAACATAACCGGTGAAATTAGAGTTCTGCGTACCCCTTTCAGTATACTGGCGTGATGTTATGTTATGAAATGGTATAAACAATAAACAGACATGCGATTGAAGCAATCCCGAATGATTTGCCGTTATTTATTGAAGAGTTCTGTTGTATATCTCCGAAGTTCTTCATCAGATCTTTAACAAATTAAAATGGGACCAATTTCGAAACATGTTCTTTCAAACAAAAAAAGAATTTTCAAAATCGGTCCACAATTGGCGGAGATATCGGTGAACATACATAAAAAAAAAAAAACATACAAGAAGTCGAACATAGAACCTCCTCCTTTTTGGTAAGTCGGTTAAAAAATAGAGTGGCATGCTTCAGAAATTTAAAACCGCGCCATCTATTGGATATGGAATCAATTTTAAATTTTCCGTTCAAATAATCTTTGAAATGTGAATTAGGCGCCCAATATTCCATAATTTTGTGCTTAGGAAGAGAAGAGTTGATTAAAAAAGAACATAAATTTTTTTGATCAATTCTAGAAAATGTTAATTTTACACACAATTCAATATCGAATCACATTTACAGTTACATTTATTTTAACCAAATTTTCTTTGTTAGCGCTGGGACCCAGTGCCTGTGATTCTTGTATAGTTGCATGTTATTGTGCCCATAATAGCATGCAATTATACAAAGATTGATTGATTCTGCTCATATTGGCATTTATGTATATGGGTGAATTGATGTATAAAGGTAAATGGTACTTAGGTAGGTACTATAAAAGTGTGACCAATTGAGCATTCGATCCTGCAACCAAGTCTAGGGGAAAGCAAGACTCACAATTGCAAGTTTTTCCTAAAATTGTTCATGCAGGTTTTATTGTAGGTACTTAAGGTCCCTGAATTTGAACTAATGTACTTAGCCCGAGTTTCTCACCTCTAAATTATTGCAGAATTAATGTGAAAAATTGTCAAGCACGCGTTATCTGCTGTGATTGGTTGAACGAATTTTCAACAGCCAAAGAACTCGAGCCTCGAGATACTCGGCCTTAGGCATGTTTCATACAATTCTATCCCAAACAAATGGCGTGAAGGGTTTCTTCAAATTCATGGCCGACGTGTTGTGAAAGTACAATTATTTAGGATACGATGGGACTGACATACGCTATGCGTAAAAGCCTCTATAAATAAATAAAGAAAAAAATTGTTAGGTAATTAACACTTTTCAAAAGTCCTCAGTGATAATTTTATTAATGTTATTTTCTTTTGTTCTAGATAAAAGCATCAAACCTTCTTGGTCACCAGTGAGAAAAGAAGAAAAAACAAAATGACAAGATAGAAAAAAGTTTATTCCAACAATGATTAGGACGTTCTAAATTCAAGTGATGAAGCGCGCGCAAAAGTGAGTGCGAAGGAAAAGCAATATGGCGTCGTTATTAAGTGTAGTGTTATTACTAGTGTACTGTTGTGTGAGTGTTTATGGACATGTTGCCCTCACCTTTCCGCCGGCCAGGAGGTACGATCTGGATTTTCTGGATAATTCCAGAACGAAGCCGCCATGTGGAATGCCTAAAGGTAATTTTGATGAATTATTTGCTAACTTTGTGGAGGTCGTTCTTGCATGTTTATCCAGATCGATCCGTGGAAAGGTTACCCATTACATACTATGCGTTTCAAATAAGAAAGTCAATGACCTCGAACTGTCACTTGAAAAGTTCGCATAAAAAGCTGCTAAGTAAAATGCATAATAATAAAGCTGCTTATACAGCTTATTCGAGTAGTAATATTTTTTTCACTTTTTATTATTAAGTTTAAATTTTTTACTTTTTATTGTTTTTTTTTTTAATTTTCGCCAGAGAGCAAATGGGACGCTATTTTCTTGCTGTCAATCTCAATGCGCTTCGTCCTGTGATATCACCTAGTCCTCGTGATCGTGAAGTGTTTCTTTTGTTTCTGTTAGTTTAATGATGAAGATGACTACCTACTCAGAAAGTGACACTGAGTTGAGTGGAGTTGAAGTTTTTCTTTTTTTTTTTTAAAAAAAAACGTTGCCCCACATTAGGAATTTCTTCCTGTATCGTGGGTGCGTTTACAAACATATAAACTCACATACACAACACCCAGAGCCGGAACAACTATCTGTAGGTCATACAAATATTTGTTCCGTGCGGGAATCGAACCCGCGACACGCAGCACAGCAGTAAATCGCTCAACCACTGCGCCAACCGTGAAATGGCGCAGTTGAAGTTGAAGTTTGAGTCCTAGATTAGTTTTTTTCGTTCTTAGTTATTTTTGTACTTATTTTATCTTTTAAGTTAAAGTATTATTTATTGATATATTTGATGAAGTATATTCCATTTTTAGTGCAGAACACATTCCGCCATACTACATTAGCATAAAAATGTTTAAAACATAGTATTACAATATTTTTTTTGGTTTTAAATTCGATCTTATTACTTTTTGCGGTAGAAGAACTGCGTTGTGAGACTTGTCTTTTATTTACATTTTATGTTTTTGATTGGATTCTATTTTCCAAACTATTTCGGTCGTGCATAGTGTAATCGACCAGCGGTTTATTTAAAAGTTATTAGGTAACGTGCTAAAAACAAGCCATGAAATTAAGAACATGAAAAAAGTAGTGTTCCAGACCAGACGGCAGACAGCATGTCTCAACCGCGATTAGTAAATTAGACACACGGTCTTGTCACTCTCACTTGTCAGGCCGAAATTCAGACCCAGATGAAAACGAGTCTGTTTACAAACAGATGACCTCGGGGTCGATGAACTGGTGAGTCAGGTTGCATTGTTGCGAATCTTATTTTGAGCTGTAATCTTATATTGAGGTAGGTAGCATCTGAACAAGTTACATTCCCTAAATCCGGTTTGTCGAGCCTCCCCGGATTTTAAATAAAAAATATTTTCTTCTGTTTTAATTTTAACTGCAGTCGGAAAAAGAGTGTTGTTATAAGTTTGACATGTGTATCTGTGTGTTTGTGTATCTGTCTGTGGCATCCTCATAAAGAGATGATTCTTTTTTTTATTTGAAAGCTGGCAATGATATTCTAGTAAACAGATACGTTATATACTTACAAAACAACCGAAAAAAGTGTTCCGCACAGCAGCGGCAGCACACATACACACTTTTCATTCATCTGACATTTCTTCACTACAAGTCGAAAGGGATGGCTTGATAAAACCAACAAGAGGAAAAGAGACAACTAGTGTTTGTTTGTCACATGCGTGAGAATGTAAACAAACATTATTTTAACCACCAATGATTTTTTTTTCTAACCTCCAATATCAGAGTATTAGGAAATAGTTATTTATGCTACAAGTGCGGAAATCATCTTACGTACGTGTATCATACAACATTTTACTATGCATTGTGCGAGGAAATAAATAAATTAATAAAATGGCGGGCTTACTCAAGCGCGTTCAGCATATCCACAGATTAACTAATAGTTCCTCGGGCATATCTACTGCGCATGTGCAAATAGCTGTCAAATCGTAACGCAATAAGGCACGAGCAAAATATACGTTCTGCCAAACATATTTAATTAATATTTAAAATTAATTTATTGATCAAAACCTAAATCTAGAGTAATTAAAAACGCCTAAAATGAAGTATTAGTTTTATTCTACCTTTTATATGAATGATAATCTGTACATAACTAATATTTAAAACTTTTCACAAATAATAAAAACTCTATGCGTTGGGCTGACGTTGGAGTTAAAAATTAAAAAAATACAGGAAAGTAAAAGGCACTAGTGAAAAAAAGTGACACTTTCCGCACAGTTTGTTTTTTTTTTTTTTTATTATATATTATAGGCTGCTTGGAAACCGCTCTTTTCGAGGACATGCATTGTAAAATAATTAAATAAATGAGTAAATTGAGGTGTATTGTGTACTTACGTATGGTATGAGATCCCTTCTTTTTTTTTGTACTTTGGTATCATAATTGGTACACTTTCTAAATACACACGATGGCATTTTTCCCAATTGGGTCGTATTCGAGTCTTCACAATGCGCGCGTTCATAACATATCTGTTTACTAGAATATCATTGAAAGCTGGTGATTCTCATGTGGTCCCATTTAAATGTGGTGAAGATCTGATGAAGAACTTCGGAAGACAACAGAACTCTTCAATAAACAACGGCAAATTTCGCGGGATGCCAGAATAGATTACCCGAATAACATAAATAACTTCAATTTCGGAAGTCGGTGTTCCTGTTTTTAACAACAACTTCCGAAATTGAAAGATTTTTTACTTAGTAGTGTTTTTATTTGGCAGTCGGTTGTATTTTTTTGTAAAAAAAAATTATTTTAGTAAGTTTTTTTTTGTAAAATCCTTGTTTTTTACTATTTTTCTGTTACTTTCGATTGTTGCTTTTGTAACAAATAGGTGGTATTGTGGTAGGGTGGTATGAAGCTGCCGGCTGCGTGCTGCCCAGTTATTACTTATACAAAAATGCAAAGTGACAGATTATAGCTGGCAAATACGAAGTATTGATGGCCTGCCTGACCTGGCTCGGTCAAGTGACTTGTCAACTCAATAATGCTGTAAATCATTATGTTTACGTTGACGGCCTACTTAAAGGTGCTCGTTGCACCTACCTACTATGTCATTATTAACGTGCTTTTATGTCAAAAGTTCCAAATTTTTTATGTAACTCCCACAATATTTTCCTTTTTGCAAAGCGAATGGACGTCGTCGGTCAATTTGAGAAAAAAATATTTTTCAAAATAGGTTCACCTAGTAAAAAGTTTTGAGGTGACAAATATAACAAAAAATATATTCGAATTGATAGCCGCCTCCTTTCTGAAGATGGTTAAAACGTACAAACAAGGTATAAGGTTATCTATTTATCTATTTCATCATAATTTTAGCCGAAAGACGTCCACTATAGAAATATAAAATACAGTTGTAAATGTAAAATACTTGTTTATTATATCTATGACGTCCACTGATGGATATAGTATCTGTTGGAATATTGAACCCAGCTATGAATCGGTACACCATTCAACTTGTCTATGAGGCTGAGATTATGGTAAGGGTTTATGATTAAATCCATGCCTTATATCTGTCAATGTTGTCTCGATGACACTGACAGTACCAGACTCTCAAAACGGTCCCTTTGTCTATTGCAACGTCTGAACGAACGTCCATATTTGTTTGTAATACTCTCTCTGATTCTGAATAGCCCATGCATCATGTCTGCTTAGCTGTTTTTCTGTATCTTTAAATTTAATGCTAATCATATTGTGTAAATGTATTTTTCTTCACTGGACAATAATAACTATTGTACTACGTGATTGAGTTAGTTTTATTACGCTCGACACCTGCAACGTGCCAACCTAACCTGTCCATCCACTGCGTGGGACATTGCTAAAGCTAGGCCTCCACACCGTCTGGCTGGCTCTCTGCTCTACAGGTTATGGGCCCAGGCCCAGTATTGTGCTCTACTGATTACGGGCACAGTATTGCGGTGCAGGCGAAAACACGAACACGAAGAAGCGGATTTTATATCGTGTGCAATGTCACAGCAGCCGCAAGAAGCTACCGTTGGCGAGCACACGCCTCATGTGTCGTCAGCAGGTTTGTACACTTTTGATAAATTGGATGGAATTGGCTCGTATCACAACTGGAAGTTCCAGATGCGAATGGCGCTTATCATGGAAGGCTTATGGTCATGTATTGATGGTTCTGAGACTAGCAGCAGCATGGATCAAAAAGCTTTGGCTAGAATATGCTTGGCAGTAAAGCCGAATTGCATTCAGTATTTGCGCAATGCTACAAGCGCAAAGCAAGCTTGGCAAAAGCTGCAGGATGTGTTTGAGGATAAAGGACTTTATCGGAGGGTTGTGCTTTTAAGAAAACTTCATAGATCTGACTACCATGATTATAATTCAATGGGTGCTTACATCGAAGGTATAATGACCCTAGTACAACAACTTGCAGACATCGGAAGAGTCATCGATGATAAAGAAGTTGCAGAAATTTTACTTAGTGGTTTACCACAGGATTTTGATGTTTTGGTTTCTGGTCTGGAAACAGCAAACCTCTCTGAAACTCTCACGAGTGAAGCAGTGCGAGCTCGACTACTTCAAGAGGAGTTCCGGAAATCCACTAATAATGGCAAATCAAATGATGATGTGGTTTTATTTACAAAGAGGAAGCCACTTAAGTGCCATTACTGCCAGAAGCAAGGGCATATCAAATCAAAATGTTTCAAATTGAAGAATGATTTGAAGAAGCAAGGCAGTAGCGATCATAACTTAGCTGCGGGGTCTGCAGACACACTGTTGGTGTCAGTGTCACTCTTATCTGTTTATGGAAGCGTGGACTGGATTGTGGACTCCGGGTGTACTTCGCACATGTGCTGTGATATGGACCTTTTTAGAGACATTGACATGAATTTTAAGTCAAAAGTGACAGTTGCTAATGGAGAAGTGTTAAAATGTCAAGGTCTTGGTGCCGTCTCTTTGAATCTCAATAATAATAGTGATCTAAAGATTTTGCCAAAAGTAATGTTTGTTCCTAAATTGACTACTAATCTTATATCAGTTAGTCAACTGACTAAGTCAGGTTTTAGTGTAGTATTCAAACAAGATAATTGCAAAATAAGTGATCCTCAAGGCCAGCCTTTTGCTAATGCAACATGTTTCAGGGGTATTTATAAACTTGATTGTTTTTCTAGCCTAAATTGTATTACAGAATGTAATGTTGCTACCACAAGTGCTAACAAGCAAGCACAACAAATTTCTTTA
The DNA here is from genome assembly GCA_949775005.1 of Orthosia gothica. NCBI lineage: Eukaryota > Metazoa > Arthropoda > Insecta > Lepidoptera > Noctuidae > Orthosia > Orthosia gothica. The sequence continues at coordinate 6,375,560 of OX459052.1, forward strand.
GCAGCTACTTCTAGTGTGCCATTGGAAGTATGGCACAAGCGACTTGGGCATTTGAGTTTGCATGGTATGTATGGGATACGGAGCCTTGCAGATGATGTTGTTTTTGAAGATGACTGTCATGGTAAGTTGAAAAATTGTATCTCATGTATTAAGGGGAAGCTTACAGTGAAATCTTTCCCTAAGGGCCAAGCAAAAAGAGCTCATGATCTTTTAGAGTTAATACACTCAGATGTTTGTGGACCTATGTCAATTAATAGCTGGGGTGGTGCATGTTATTTAGTTACATTTACTGATGACTTCTCTAGAAAAAGTTTTGGTTATCTTATGTATCATAAGAATGAAGTCATGAAATGTTTTATACAATTTAAAAATTTAGTTGAGAAACAGGTGGGTAAAACAATCAAGCGTTTCAGAACAGATAATGGAGGGGAATATTGTAGTAAAATCTTTGAAAAGTTTCTGTCTAGCGAGGGCATTATTCATGAAACTAGTATTCCCTACAGTCCTCAGCAGAACGGCGTATCTGAACGCCTTAATAGAACCCTTATGGAAAAAGCCAGATGTATGCTCTCTGAGGCCTGTCTCGACAAGCGTTTTTGGGGAGAGGCTATTGCTACTGCAATATATCTAAAGAATCGAAGCCCCACGGCAGCTTTGTCCGGCGGTATTCCTGAACAGGTGTGGACGGGATCCAAAGTGACCCTAAGCCACTTGAGAGTATTTGGTTGTAAAGCTTTTTCATTGATTCCAGAACATAACCGTCACAAGCTTGATGCAAAGTCAAAGGAGTGTATTTTTGTGGGTTATTGTGAAATGTCCAAGGGTTATAGACTAGTAGATCCAACTGAACCAAAGAAAATAATTAAATCTAGAAATGTCCATTTTATTGAATTGACAGACTCTAATATAAAATCTAATATGATAAACTGTGATATTAATTGTAATAAGTTGGATTGTGACATAAATACTAATAATTCCAAAATGATAAATAATAATAATTTTAATATGAATAACAATGTTTGTGTTCCAATGTTGAACTGTAATAATAATAATAGTTCTAGTGAATTGATACCTCCTTCTGCAATTTCAGGTGGTGAAATGGAGAGTGAAAGTGTTGGGACTGAGGCCCCCAGCACAAACACATCTTCCAATGCTGATGGATCAGCATTACCATCTATATTCGTCGACTGCGACCAGGTGGAAGAAAATGAGCAGTCTTGGGCAGAGGAGAGCGACCCTATGGTAGAGTCTGAGGGCAACTCTATGCTGGATACTGAACGCAGACCTAGCAATAATGAGTTGCCAAGTCAACGTCCTGTACGGAGTACAAGGGGTATCCCACCTAAAAGGTATGGTGACTACGAATATGATTATTCTCTCTACTCTCATGGGCAGATTGCGTTTGACGAACCTTTGTCTTATGAGGATGCAATGGCCAGTCCTTTTCGCGTGAAGTGGCAGGCAGCCATGCAAGCCGAGTATGACTCTTTGTTACGCAATGGTGTCTGGATATTAGTCGAGAGACCACTGGATAAAAACGTAGTTAAATGTAAGTGGGTATATAAAATCAAGCAAGATACTTCCGGAAATTTTGACAAGTATAAGGCTCGCCTAGTGGCTCGTGGTTTTAGTCAAAAACCTGGTATTGATTTTAATGAGACTTTTTCACCAGTAGTCAGACACTCAACAATGCGTATATTGTTTAATTTGGCAAATGAGTTAGACATGGACATAGAGCACATAGATGTAACTACTGCTTTCCTTCATAGTGAACTAAAGGAGGAAATATTTATGGAACAACCTATGGGTTATAAAAATGATAGTAATAAGGTGTGTTTATTGCAGAAAAGCATCTATGGGTTAAAACAAGCAAGTAGGGTGTGGAATGATTCTGTAAATAAATTGCTACTTACTAATGGTTATTCTCAAACAAAATGTGAACCTTGTGTGTATGTTAATAAAAGAAACTCTAGCAATTTAACTATTTTAGCTGTATATGTCGATGATTTTTTTCTATTCACTAATGATAATGTAGAGAAAAAGCAATTATTGTCCAATCTAAGTAATAAATTTAATATTAAAAATTTAGGTTCAATTAAAAATTGTCTTGGAATAAACATTGTTAGAAATAGAGAAAAGGGTACTATATTGTTGAGTCAAAAAGATTATATTAAAAGACTGCTATGTCGTTTTGGAATGTCAGACTGCAAAGGTATTTCAACACCAATGCAATTAAATGAAAAATTTTATAAATGTGATAATAATGTATCTGATAATGATTATAATTTTAGAGAATTGATAGGTAGTTTGATGTACCTGAGTGTCTGTACTAGGCCAGATATAACATATGCATGTAATATTTTAAGTCAATTTAATAATTGTTATAAAAAGGCTCATTGGTTAGCAGGTAAAAGGATCCTACGCTATTTAGCTGAAACTATTGATTATGGTTTAGTTTTCATCAAGTGTAACAATTTAGATCTTATAGCTTATGCTGATGCTGATTGGGCGAATGATCCTATTGACCGAAAATCTTATACTGGTTTTGTAATTAAGTTAGGGTCTAATACTGTTAATTGGGAGAGCAGAAAGCAGCGCTGCGTCGCTATGTCAAGTACTGAAGCAGAGTACCTAGCCATTAGTGACGCCTGTAAAGACATTCTGTTTATCAAACAGTTTTGGTTTGAGATAATGAATAGGAATATTGTGTGTAAACTATTTAATGATAATCAGAGTGCCCAGAAGATCTTGAAATCTGTTCAGTGTCATAAGAGGACAAAGCACATTGATATACGCTATCACTTTGTAAGAGATTTAATTTCTAAAAACTGTATTTCTGTTTCTTATATGCCTACTACAAAAATGATAGCTGACATTCTAACAAAAGCTTTGTCTTCCTGTAAACATAATGAGTTTAGGTTTCATTTAAATGTAAGAACTCCATGAAGTTGTATAACTGTAATGAGGGTTGGAGTTCCGTTGTATGGTGTAAGGGGAAGTGTTGGAATATTGAACCCAGCTATGAATCGGTACACCATTCAACTTGTCTATGAGGCTGAGATTATGGTAAGGGTTTATGATTAAATCCATGCCTTATATCTGTCAATGTTGTCTCGATGACACTGACAGTACCAGACTCTCAAAACGGTCCCTTTGTCTATTGCAACGTCTGAACGAACGTCCATATTTGTTTGTAATACTCTCTCTGATTCTGAATAGCCCATGCATCATGTCTGCTTAGCTGTTTTTCTGTATCTTTAAATTTAATGCTAATCATATTGTGTAAATGTATTTTTCTTCACTGGACAATAATAACTATTGTACTACGTGATTGAGTTAGTTTTATTACGCTCGACACCTGCAACGTGCCAACCTAACCTGTCCATCCACTGCGTGGGACATTGCTAAAGCTAGGCCTCCACACCGTCTGGCTGGCTCTCTGCTCTACAGTATCAACTATTAAAATATTTTATTATTTTACCGGTTTTATTCTACTGCTCTAGAAATATGGTAATGTTTTTACATTAAATTTAGGTACGACTTTGCGACGAGTAGAGACGATTGAAAAATTACTCAAATCGAAGTTTTCGAAGTAGTGTCGTCGCGTCGTCGGCATTTGGATGTCGGGCAAGCCCACAATGACTTCGTCAGATTTGTCTATTTATCACTGTATTTTCATGTATTTTTCGCACCCAATCAAATAAAAACGTTGGATAACTTAAAGTGGATCTCGAACCAAAAAGCAAGCAGCGCACTCTCAGCTTTTGACCCTGATACGCTTGCTCAAAAATCCTGCCAACTCCCCCTCTACACTTGTTGACATCGCATTAGTCTATGTATCTATACTAATGTTATAAAGAGGTAAAGTTTGTGAGTTTGTGACGTTGTAGGGGGTTATCTCTGGATCTACAGAACCGATTTTGAATTCTTTCACCTGAAGGAAGCTACATTATTCCTTAATAATATATATAAAAAAAAGTTGAGATCCTTATGAAAATTGTAACCCAAAGTAGCAGACTGTTGCCTGTAAAATTCATTCTTTGGCGTGCGCTGAGAAAACTATTGCGGATACATAAAAAATATTAGGTAGGTAGGTAGGGTAGGGTAGGGTAAGCAGGGTAGGCCCCTGCCTACCAGCCCTGCCCTGCCTATCCAGTTGACGGCAGTGAAGCCCCGGGGGTCAGCTAGTAGTAAATAATACACCATAATTAACGCAAACTAAAACTATTTGAATTTCTCGGCGCTCATTCAAACAAAGGTGGCTGTCCTACAGATTTTATTCCCGATCAGGAATATAATAATAATATCACTAGATAAAACTAAAGTTTATGCCTACACAGTTGAAATACCTGTGAGTCACTGATCTGGCAGCACGACAACACGACGGAGGTAACTGCAAGCGGCTCAAGGGCGTCCTTGCTTTGCCATCTTAAAACCTCTTGTTGTGATGTTGGTAGTACCGACTTCTGATTAATGATCTCTTCTCAGCTGTCGACCAATTAAAATGTTGTTACGATGTATCGCAATACTCTCAAACATGTTTCATGTTACGTTTGTGAATGTGGCCAATTAAATTTTTCCGAGACCAAACTATTTTTTGATTACAAAAAAAAAACCATTGATTTTTGCATGTATAAGGTTCAATTTCGGATAAAATTGGCCCCTGAGAGAGTGTACGGTAATTTCGACCTTCTTACACAAGCAGTCGTGGCCGAGTGGTTAAGGCGTCTGACTCGAAATCAGATTCCCTCTGGGAGCGTAGGTTCGAATCCTACCGGCTGCGAATCTTTTTGTGCTTCTTGATTGTAATATTTTTTTAAAGAATTTAGTTTTATATTCATTTTCGATAATTATTTAATTTATTTTATTAAAATTATTTGAAAAACAAAAGCTTTAAAAAAAAAATTTTTTTTTCTATGTGACGTAAACCAATTTTGCCCTTACAATCTTACTTTATTAACAGTCTTCTTCCTCTATTAACTTCTTCACCATCTTTTGCTTTCATACACATAACTCCGAACTGCACAATAGCTACATTAACTGTTGAAAGAGCTGCCATATCTAAACTTTTATCTCTACCTATTTCAGTGGTTTCTAGTTGAAAAGGTACTTTTGCTACTTCCTTAGTTGCTTCGTCTTTACTGACTTCCAAAGCTATTATTTCTTCATCTGCGTCTGTAAACACTTTTCCACCAATTTTTTCTGCCTTTCCTATTTCATCATCAAACAATTGTTATTCTTTTATAATGGTCTATTCTGAATCAACATCTACACCTAGGACTTGTAATTTACTCGAAAGAGAAGTATTTATGGCCTCGTCTGTTGATTTTGGTAAATCAGGAAATTATGTCACATGCCTTGAATTCATTAACATGTCCTCTGAAGGTGAAGGCTTTCCAAGTTAGCTTGTTTACTTAAATAACTTCAACTCTATCATTATCTTCACATATATGAGCATCGATAGTACGATACTAGTTTTACGTACCTAATAATTTCTTTCTGTAGTGTACCTACTACATTTTACAAACTTTTTCAATTAATACAAGGATGGAGAAGGCTCGCTCCTACTTCAAGTTGTGCGTCAGAGAAGTTACTTCTTACCTCAAGCAGATGTATTCGTGTTGCTGAACTCTTACTAAATATTTGTTTAGAGACTAGCTGTTTCCCGCGATTTCATCAATGCAGCATTAGTAGATACTTTGAATAGCCTATTTCTTATAACGCGTCATAATATTGTAGGTTTGTGAGCCGTCTTACTTGACTCTTGAGGAATGTGATTGTGTGTGATGAATTAGTTCACCATACAAACTTCCACCCCCCTTAGGGATGATTGTCGGGATTAAAACAATCCTATGTCCTTCCTAGAATCTCAAACTATCTCAAACTCTAAATCGGTTCAGTGGTTTAGGCGTGAAAAGGTAACAGACAGACAGAGTTACTATCGCATTTATAAGATAAGATAGTGTAAGCTTGGAATGAAGTCTCTGTGAAACCTGTGAACCCTTCGCTCTGAAGTTATAGCAGGTACAGGCACGCACGGAACAGAAAAAACAGATTGCACTAGATACAATCTGTTTTTTTTTTCCGTGCGTGTCAGTCAAAGTACTTCTCTGGTGCTAGATCCAAAAATTCGATTTTATGTACCTTGTGGGTAACTTAATTGGGTATTTGTTTTAGAAATGTTTTGCGGGAACATAGACTTTCCTCATTCCTTAAAAGGGATGTCGAATTGTATTACCGTGTGGGTTAAGATCAGAGAGGCAGTCGCTGCATGTAAAATACTGTACTCATTCTGCTGCATCCAGTTACACTGGAACCTACGCAAACAAAGTTGAGTAAAGACTAATATAAGCAGACGAGGATGATTCTCTTCCTATTCATCGATAGGACTTATTGGCGCTCAAATTCGACCGCAAGCAAGTGTGTGTTTCCCTACAGCCTCTCATTCGCTGTTCGCTAGACAACTATAAACCACTTGTTCTAATAATTGCCGAACGTTGTATCACTTGTATCAAGTCCTTTAGTCACTCGTCACGGTCACGTCACCTCAGAAATTCTGTCTCAATTCACCCAAAATATCTACAAAACTAACACATGATCATCTAATGTAGGTATATCATAAACATGCCATAGTTCATTGTGTAGATAGGGCTGGAAACATGGCCCACTAAAATTGCAAATTGTTCTGCGTGCGCACGTCTGTGGATACTACCCTCTTGTATGGCCTTCTAGCTCATGGGACCGTGTGGCCTAATGGATAAGGCGTCGGACTTCGGATCCGAAGATTGCAGGTTCGAGTCCTGTCACGGTCGAAAGCCTTTTTGTGGGTCTAAGGTAAAGGTTATCGAAATTCACATAGTGTATCTTTGTCTGATGTTTGGTATATTAGAAGGAAAACATTGTTTTTTTGTCGGTAAAATTAACTTTGAGGTAGGTAAATGAAGCGTATGTCCAAATTGTTAATTTTTAATTATAACTTTGCTATCCGAATGTACTATATTTTTTTATTTTATTTAATACATAGTAAGTAATATGCTTTGTTGTGCCAATAACAACAGCTATAAGTAAGTTATCATGGAAACTTCATAGGTAGGTACTCGTTTTGGCAGTCTTTACGGTCTAATAGAATAACTATTGATTGGGTCTCTTATTTTGTAAACAACGTTTCATAATATTACATACAGCTATTTCTTTTGTAGGTAATGTTATTGGTAAAAAAATCTTAAAAAATCATTGTAAGTAGGTACCTAGTTGAACTAAAGCGTGGTCGCTTCTGAACGTAGGTACTCACCGCCTAAACAGCAGCCTACTACGGTTTCTTTGTACAATTTCATCAACCGTAAGCAAACAGTACTTAATTAATTAGAAAACCGGTTTATGTAATAAAAAAATAGTTTAGTTAGGCGCAATAAATTCTTAACAAGATATAAAACCCGTTCCCACCGATATCGGAATGTTACGTCTAAACCAGTTGCGACATCTACATGTTATTTTGTAACAACTATGCAAATGATGTCGAGATAAGTGTTTCACTACTGGATACTAGAGGGCGCTGATGGCAATGTAATTCCAACCATGAGTTTTGTTAAGACGCTGAACTTTTGAAACTTGTATTTTATTTCTACGTGACAATTAGCGCGAAAAAATATCTGAAATTTCAGCTTAATTATGTAGAAAAAAAAATATTTTTTAGAAAAGCAATTATTAAACTTTTGTTTTCTTTTGTTTCAGGATCATTGAAAACATCATTTTTAGCTGGATCAACATTCACAGTACATTGGCACTTAGCATACGCACACCGAGTAAGTGATCACTAATTTTAACTACATTATCACAGCCCGGCTAGCTCAGTCGGTAGAGCATGAGACTCTTAATCTCAGGGTCGTGGGTTCGAGCCCCACGTTGGGCGAAATCATTTTGCTCATGTTTAATTTATTTTTCTTTCAGGGTGGATTTAGTTTGAGGATATTAGACGATTTGGAGAGACCACTGCTTGATCTGACACCAAGAGCAGGTGGAACTGAATTTGTTCGAGATGATGTTACGTAAGTTAAACATTTTTTTTTAAATTACATTGAAGGGTTCCGTACCCAAATGGTTAAAACGGGACCCTATTACGATCCGTCTGTCTGTCTGTCAGTCCGTCTGTCACCATGCTGTATCTCATGAACCGTGATAGCTAAACAGTTGAAATTTTCACAGATGATGCATTTCTGTTGCCGCTATAACAGCAAATACTAAGAACAGAATAAAATAAATATTTAAGTGCCCTACTTAAATATTTATTTAAGTAGACACATTTTACCACTTTGGAAGAGTCTCTCGCGCAAACTATTCAGTTTAGAAAAAATATATATTAGAAACCTCAATATCATTGAAGACCTATCCATAGATACCCCACACGTATAGGTTTGATGAAAAAAAATATTTTTAGTTTTAGTTTCAAGTATGGGAACCCCCAAAATTTATTGTTTTATTTTTATTTTTGTGTGAAATCTTAATGCGGTTCACAGAATACATCTACTTACCAAGTTTCAACAGCATAGTTCTTATAGTTTCGGAAAAAAGTGGCTGTGTTATGGACGGACAGACAGACAGACAGACAGACAGACATGAAGAATCTATAAGGGTTCCGTTTTTTGCCATTTGGCTACGGAACCCTAAAAACCGTACGATAACAAACAATGTAACGTAGGTACCTATAGTATGACTGTGCTGAAATTATTCCGGCTAGGGTCTAGGAGTGCAGTGATCAGGGCTTTTGTTTTTGGGTATGGACGATAGATTCCTTAATAAGTATTTTAATTGCACTGGCCAATGTTTGAGGCTGATGATTAAAGATGATCAGAACAAAATTTCAAATAGAATAATCAATACTTTATGCATTCTAGAGCACAAAAGTACGAGGTACGTCTACCAAGCGACTTTACGTGCGAGAACTGCACGCTACAACTGCAAAGAGAGGCGGGAGAGTGGGGCAGTAACTACCGGTTCTGGTCCTGTTCCGACATTGACATCCTACCTCGTAAGTATTATAGACCTTATGACCTTTATTTTATGGCCTACACTTGCGAGAACTGCAGAAAGAAGCGGGAGAGTGAGGCAGTAATAACCGGTTCTGGTCGTGTTCTCACATCGACATCGTACCGCGTGTGTTTAAGTAGGCACCTTATGACCTTCATAATAAGGTCAACACTTCGAAAACTGCAGAGAGAATCGGCAGAGTGTGGCAGCGACCACCGCTCCCGGTCCTGTTCCGATTTTCCGATATCGACATCCTGCCTCGTGAGTATTACGAACCTTATGACCTTCGTAATAAAGTGTCATTTGGCGACAAGTCTTTATTAGAGGCTATCTTTATAGAGAGCTTAGGATTATCTCAGTTAGAACTCATTAAAGTTAAGCTACAAAACAAGGACACAAGCACTAAATAAGAAAACTTTTTAACAATAAAACTACCAGACTCCTAAAGCAAAACACTACATAGCGAATAATAACTTTGTTTTCCGAAGTCGGTGTCTTCGGTAAGTGCCTTTTTTGTTGTCGTTTTTCGGCACCGTCATTTTACCAAATTATACTTTCTGAGTGCAAATGCTTGCCATCATCATCTGCCTAGCCTTTTCCCAACTATATTGGGGTCGGCTTCCAGTCTTACCGGATTCAGCTGAGTACCAGTGTTTTACATGGAGCGACTGCCTATCTGACCTCCACAACCCAGTAACTGGGTAACACGATACCTCTTGGTAATACCACAGATTACTAAATAGTTACTACGTAGTAATACTGGTATTAGATGTCAGGCTTCTGACTACTATATTCAAATGCTTGCCATGTAATTTTAAATACCAAAATCGCTATATGTCTGCCTATAATATTTGAGGAGTTCCCTCGATTTCCATGGGATGCAATTATCAAAATCTGATTTGGTGACAATGGGCGGGACTCTTGGTAATACCACAAATTACTAAATAGTTACTACGTAGTAATACTGGTATTAGATGTCAGGCTTCTGACTACTATATTCAAATGCTTGCCATGTAATTTTAAATACCAAAATCGCTATATGTCTGCCTATAATATTTGAGGAGTTCCCTCGATTTCCATGGGATGCAATTATCAAAATCTGATTTGGTGACAATGGGATGGACTCTTGGTAATACCACAAATTACTAAATAGTTACTACGTAGTAATACTGGTATTAGATGTCAGGCTTCTGACTAGATACTATATTCAAATGCTTGCCATGTAATTTTAAATACCAAAATCGCTATATGTCTGCCTATAATATTTGAGGAGTTCCCTCGATTTCCATGGGATGCAATTATCAAATACTGATTTGGTGACAATGGTAGCACCTCTAGAGTATACCCTTACAAACAAAAGAATAATTTGCAAATCCTTCTATGACGGAGGGAGATATGTCCGAACAAAAAAATATATTGAAAGTAAGTAGTAGTAGTAGTAGTTGTTCAAGCATTCAGGATTATGCACCTGCCCCTTCGATGAAGGATACCTGCCCCGTTATTTCACCGCTCTCCTTGGTTTTATTGTCTAAAATATCTTAGTGTTGCATGAATTTAAAAAATTGATTTTTTTAAATCTGTTGTAGTTAAGTGGCCTTTCGTTTAAATGTGACGGTCTCATTTACGGTCACATTTAAACGAAAGGCCACTTAATTAGAAGCGATGGTCAAAAACCTCTTAAAAAGCCATGCATTTTAATGAACCCAATTTAAATGATCAATTAATCATTTCAATTCTGCGGCATCTCAACATTTAGCAACTCATTTAACAACATAACTTATCAATGCTAATATATTAATAACAAAATACTCGGTTGTCGAGATGTGGCAGTAATCTCTGACACAGTATAAATATGGACAAACGTACGGAAACTACCTACAAACGCTCGAAACGGCACACTCACACAAACATGCGCATCGACGAGACCTCTAAGCGGTAGGCTTATTACGTATATTTTGCAAGAGCTTAACGATAGCGATTTTTGCGCAATAATTGCTCTTCAATACAAAAGTTTTAGAGTTGTTGGCGGTTTTTTTTAAATTAGTGCATTAAACGATTGTGATTGTGTCTTACTATACCTACACTGCAGATAATTCCGACTTTTGTGACTTAGTGTGTTTGATTGCTTTCGTTTTGCTCTTGCGAAAGATACGTAATAAGCCTGCCGTAAGCAGTTGTCGCGATACTGTCAGTAGTCCTACACAATCATTTGCTAATCGCTCGTTGTTTGTCAAATGCACTATTTTTTTTAAAAAGCCGCCAACATCTCTAAAAGTTTTGTATTGAAAAGCAATTATTGCGCAAAAATCGCTATTGTTTTGCTCTTGCAAAATCTGCGGGTCTCGTCGATGCGCATGTTTGTGTGAGTTTCGAGCGATTGTAGGTAGTTCCCGTACTGTTCGTCCATATTTATACTGTGTCTCTGGCATCCGAACGAGAACTGAGTCAAGGTAACTTGCTGACACTTAAAAATATGCGAGCCTCATTAGAATAGATAAATTCTCTTGTAGTATTTTGACAGCTGCAGATAGGTATATCATGGAACTAGTTATAGAATTTATGCAAGCTTATGCATTTTAATTGATAAATAGATCTATTTTATTAATGGTTGTTCTCATTTTGAAGGCAAAGCGAAGTGAGTTTATGAGGTTGACTAGTCTTAGAAGTTCATTAAAATTGGCGCAAGAGTTTTTGAGATGAAAAGCAAAAGGGGCACAGTATCTTTATACAGGGTAGAATTTCGTAATGCCACCTGAAGGGAAAGTACTCTTAATACTGTAGATAGAAAATTTTACATTAAAAGAAAACATTCCTTTATTTTTGTAAAGAAAGAAAATTGCATTCAAAGATTTTCGAAAATACGCTTGCCACACCCAGGAATCAAACCGACTAAAATCTTGAAAAACTTACACACTGCACTATTATTGCACCGATCTTTAGTGTCAATAATAAGGATGCAATCTCTCTAAGGAACTTGATAAATTAAATGAAAAGAAAACCAAGAAATCTGGACTTTCAGTGGGTCAAGTTAAAGCACAATTAAATTTACATTGAATCTTATGCGAATTTAAACGAGTTGAGAGTTGAAGTTCAGTATACGATTTATAATATTCACCACAACACGTTATAAAAAATTACTAGAAATTAATCCGTTAGAAGAATGCATTTGTGTTTCCAAGAAAATGGAGTCCATTTCGAGCAGTTTATTAGTTAGTTTACCATTTTTTTGTAAATAATTAAAATAATTTAAGATGCTGGTTTGCCTTTCATTTAATTAATCAAGTTTATTAGAGAGATTTTATCCTTATAATTGACCCTAAAGATCGAGCGCAATAAAAGTACAGGATGTAATTTCTAAAGATTTTAGTCGGTTCGATTCCCGGGTGTGGCAAGCGAATTTTAGAAAATCTATGGATGCAGTTTTCTTTCATTCCAAAAATAAAGGAATGTTTTCTTGAGTAAAATTTTCTATCTACAGTATTAAGAGTACTTTCCCTTCAGGTGGAATTACAAAATTCCACCCTGTACATCTATTTTTATTTTCCAGTTTAAGGAATATCTTTTAAATTGGTCCAATATTGGAGTAGGAAATAGACGAGAGCCAAACCTCGAATTACGATTTCTTACTTAGGATATTCAGTTAGATGTCTGCTACCGCATTTCCTCTTAATATAAGCCAAGTCTAGAATGCTGGTTAATATAGTCAGTTATGTAGGTAGTCTTAATTAATTCAGTTCTATCCAGATTTGTGTACAATGTACATAGTAAGAAGATATTACCACTGTCTGATTGAGTGTGTACTCATTTACATTCCGCTGTCGGAATTTTAATGAATGCACATCTTATTACAATAGGTACATTAGATTGTCCGATATCAATAATTGGTTTGATTGACAAGGTTGTTTGTAGGTATGTCCGAGAGAGATTAGTGGACAAGATTTTTATTTGTTGTCAATAATTTTCATGAAGTTATTAGCTAGTCATTTCCGATCGATTGTGTAATCAAACTACACGCCTATCAAGATCGGAGACTCTACACTCGAAGTTCTGGGCAACTATGTTTACCTGGGACAAACGATCCAGTTGGGTAGGACCAACTTCCAGAAAGAAGTCAACCGTCGAATCCGAAATAAGCTGCACTAGGAGAATAGCATCTTCCGCTAAGATAAAGACAATAATGGAGTGTATTCTAGACAATTTTAGTTCTTGCACAAAGCCAAGATACAAAGTAGGTATTGATCTGCTATCACGCCCTGCCCGTGTGTTGTCAATCAATCAAGCTTATAAAAAGACGCAAATCAAGAACAACAAGGGCATAAGCCCTGTTATAATAGAAAATGTTGTGTTTTCAAACAGATCTTCAACCCATCTAGCATTGAAAACTATAGTTTGAAGAATAAGAAAGAGAAAGGTAGATTTGATTCTTCCTAACTCTTGATGAATCCTAGGATATTCAAATAGTAAAAAACAAAAAGTATAATAACACTATTGTGTGCCTCTCGGCTGTGCCAAATAAGACCAGTTCAGCATAAATGCTTGACGCTAGTCTCCAACCATCTCAACTGGACCTTGATCGTAATCTTCATCTTTCTGCTCTTGTCCTATGTTACTTGGGGTCGGTGCGTTTTCCTCTTCCATACCGTCCTGTCCCCCGTCACGCTATCACTGACTCCCTTTTCTATCATATCACTCCTCACACAGTCCATCCATCTTTTCTTTGGCCGTTCCCTCCCTCTCCATCCATCCACATACATATTCATAACTCTTTTAGTAACATGCGTTTCATCACTTCTCATTACATGACCATATCAGGACAAACGGTTTCCTTTCAACTTTTCTGTCACTGGCGCCACTTTCAAACTTCCTCTAATATTCCCATTTCTCACTTACTCCGCACATCCATCTCAACATTCTCATCTCTGCTACATGCAATCTCTTTTCATGCATATTTTTAACATCCCAACATTCTGATCCATACTGGACGATAGGTCTAATGACGGCCTTGTAGATTTTCCTCTTTATCCGTGGGTCGCAAGTTGTTGCAGTGACCTGTAACCATTTCATCCATCCTGAGTTGATCCGGTGTGTTACTTTCGGTCTAACTCGCCATCCCTTTGGACAAGCGCCCTTAGGTACCGCAAGGCGGAGCAGATCGGTATGGGTGTTCCAGCGAGAGCTATAGGCATGGAACTGCAGCCGTATTGCGCTACCCAAGCGCCAAATCGATCATTCACATCCGAGATGAATGACGCGATGTGGATTTCCGTCTGTGTGATTGATCGATTGGATAGCGGTCAAGCTCTTTTCGTTGCCGTATTCACTTACGCAATACGGCTGCTGGAGAGACCGCCAAAATCGCAGAACAGTATCAATAAAAACATATCTCTTTTCTAAATTCCAGGCAAAGAATACCACGAGACGTGCTCAGGCCACGGCTTCTACATCCTCGGGCGCTGCAAGTGTAACAAGATGTACTCCGGGCCGCGCTGTCAGTTCAGCGACGAGTGCTCTGATGACAATGACTGTGGCTTGAGAGGCAAATGTATCGACGTCAACGCTACGGAGTCGCCCACCAAGATGTGCTACTGTCCCTATGGCTTCTACGGCAAGGGATGCAACAAGAGTGAGTATTGATTGCCCTTTATATGTTCAGTCACCGCGGAGTCTGTGGACACTTGCATCCGCAATATCAAAGGCATTGTAGATGATCGCATCTTGGTCGTTACCATCGGCACCCATATCCTTCAGATCTGAATAGCACGCATGCACTAAGCACGGTTGTATAATGGGTTGTCACCATCACCACGTCACGACGTGAGCGGAATAATGGAGCGCTGAGGCGGCGTGACACGTTGACGTGACGTGCTAATGTACGGTACGGCAACGTGGCCGCAGAACGATGAGTTAGACTTCGTCGGCAGCGATACGTGGCGGTGCGCTCGCTCAGTTGATGTTTAATTGTATTAGCGATTAGTTGTGCAAAAAGAAATTACAGGAATTATTGATTCTGATTTATTGATTTGTTGAGAAACGTCTAGAAAGAAACTGCTTTTTCACAGGTTCGTTAGAGAAAAAATTACCGGAATTATACAAGACACGACATCATGTAACGTTACGTACGGCATCGTGTCGTGTTTTTTAACATAAATTAGAACGTTAATCCAACGTGCCGCACCGCGATAACGCTTTCGTTCCATGTTGACGAGGTCGTGACGTGGTTATGAGGCCATCAAGCCCTTACTTCTAGTTTACAGTCATGTTCCTTTGCAAAGAGTTCTACTACTAAAATGTCTTATGGAATGATTGATGTATATTCTTGTTTATTATATCTATGTGTATATTCCATTCTTTAATCAGAGTGTTAGCTGAATGTAAGCAATAATCATTCTCGGTCAAGACTCTCGTCTATTTCGACATCAAACTTCACCCTTTTGCACAGGAGCTGCTGGATTGAAAGATAACTTCCATTCTTGGTGTGATGGACTTTTTAGCCATGATTAGTCAATACACAAGAGACTTATTACCCCTCTGGTAACCAAATTTAACATTTATTTTATATCCTCAGAGGCGCCATGGAAGGACAAGAAAGTGAACCTCGGTCTGTACAACAAGCGCGAGATGTCCAAACAATTCAACCTTTACTGGAGGATCCTGAAGGAGGAAGCCGAAGTGGAGTTCATCATGATAGTCAACGGCACCTCGTATGCAGGTGAGTCCACTTTACATAGACCTCTCCTATCTCACACCATTACAAGCACTTCAACCTGTACTGGAGGATCCTCAAGGAAGAAGCCAAAGTAGAGTTCATCATGATGGTCAATGGCCACTCGTATGCAAGTGAGTCCACTTTACATAGACCTCACCTGTCTCACACCATTCCAAAGGCTTCAAATGCGAGATGGAATTCAGCATGCTGGTCAACGGCACGTCGTATGTAGATGAGCCCACTTTACATAGACCTAATCACTCACCATTTCAAATACTTCAACCTGCACTGGGGAATCCTGTAGGAGGAAGCCAAAGTGGAGATCATCATGATGGTCAATGGCACCTCGTATGCAGTTGAGTCCACTTTACATAGACCTCTCCTGTCTCACACCATTCCAAACGCTTCAACCTGTACTGTAAGATACTGAGAAATGCGAGGTGGAATTAAGAATGCTGGTCAACGGCACGTCGTATGTAGATGAGCCCACTTTACATAGACCTTATCACTCACCATTTCAAATACTTCAACCTGCACTGGGGGATCCTGTAGGAGGAAGCCAAAGTGGATATCATCATGATTGTCAACGGCACCTCGTATTAAGTCCAGTTTACAAACACTTCTAAATTCGAACTCCAGTTGGATCATCGATCAGTCTCATCCTTCTGCTACCAGCCTCCATGCGAAGACAGCCCCTCCATCTAGTCTGATGGGATCTGTATATAAGTTTCCATCTTGGTTTAACACAGTTTTTTAAAGGAGTGAATAAATAAATATCTTTATAGGAAGACTCTTAAAAGTGGCCAATTTGACAATATTGCTGCAAGGCGTTCCACGAGGGTAAACAAAAATAAATATATTAGCCAAATTATTTCGTGTCATTCTCACATTTTTGTTTGTATTTCAGGTGTTGGTTGGCGTCCAAGTGGTTTGACTAAACAGTGCAAGAACTTCCCAGTGTTAGGACCCCCTGTCGATATTAAAGGTAATTGAGTTTCTATACTTACCTGACTAATAAAATAAAATACCTACTTAATCGTTTCCGTATATCACTGGGGGGTGCCAACTGAAAATCAGCGCTGGATATCTGACGCCCAGAATTAATGTTGAGTTGGTAACCCTTTTGGTATTGGCATGCTCAGCGCAATTTTTTATTGTACTTTTTTACTATTTACTTTGTGATAGTTGCTTTGTTGTTGTTGTGTCTGTGTCGCATAAATGTTTTCTATTATATTTAGAATAGTATAATTTTATCTGTGACTATACTGTGTTCAATATTTGCAGCAACCACACAAAAAACCGAGCCCTTACCGCACCCAGAACCGAAAGCGGAACCAGAACCGAGTGCAGAACCGGAACCCAGTTCCGAACCAGAACCAAGTCCGGAACCGGCAACCGAACCCGAACCGAGCCCAGAACCGAAATCCGAACCAGAACCGACGGCGGAACCTAGTGTTAAACCAGAACCTAGTGCAGAACCAGAACCTACTTCTGAACCGGAACCTAAACCAGAACCGGAACCTAAACCAGAACCGGAACCGAGTTCTGAACCAGAACCGAGTGTGGAACCGGAACCGACGAAGCCGGAGAATGACAATAGGAATAAGAGAGTTGCTATGCATTCGCTTGATGGATTTGACTTCAAGAACCTTGGTAATGACGTCACTGTGAAGACTAGTGTGTCTTATAAGGTGTCGAGTTCTAAAGGTAAGGAAATCTTCATTGGAATATTTTTCTTCTATAAGTTACCTATATGAAAAACAATTTCTAACACAGATATTTATACAGTTGAACTATTTTCTAAATGTCCCTCGGCAATCATCGTATTTCCGAATACAAACGAATGTTAATTTGCATGTCTATCAATTATTAGATTTATCGTGTACAAAAATTTTATTTCAGAACTAAGTACTTTATTGTTGTTTTGTATTGATTTCCGTGTGAAATATATAGAGCTGTAAAAATAGCTGAAAGCTTTAGCAGCTTTCGTCGCATTTTTAAATAAATTACATTCCATCGATATTATGCTAGACTGTTTAGATTTCAAATAGAATCATTTTCAAATTTGTGAGAAGACTGAAGCCCCAGGTTAAAAGGAGGAGTAACTTTTCAGACAACCATACGTAGAAAATTTAAATATAAATGCTTTTTGTGAAGATACTTAAGTTTATAAACCGCTTGTTTAAACCACCTCGTTGAATACTTTAACCTTCGGGATAACTGGCGAAATCGCTTGTGTAAGTTTTCTAGTTAATTTCCGTTTCAGAATTAAGAATTTTGATTTAAGAACATGTCAAACCTTATTTTAATGCTATTTGTCAGTTTTGACAAATACTTTGGTCAGGTTCTTCTTTATTCTGTCTCCTGCTTGATATGGAGGGCAGTGGAAATTATGTTTTTGTTTTCCTACACCTCCTTTATTATTTTCTGATTAATTTCGTCGCGGGATCCAACACAGTTAAATTTATTCTCCGGGACTTCGTCGAGCTTCATTGCCTCGGCGCTTTTCTGGTGGTCGCCACTGTTGATTCCAGTTTTCAGGAGTTGCAGTGGTTTGGGAATAGTGCGGTGGGATAGTATATAAATCCAAGTTTCCTCACGAAGACGACAATTAATATGTTCTAAACATTACAGGTCGCAAAAAGCGTGCAGTAACGGACCCTACGAGTAAGTTCAATAACCCCACAATATAAATACCGCACCACACTTAACACTACGCTATACGAGCCACACAGCCAAGCTACACTCTGCACTAGATATACTTATCAACATATGAGGCTACTAACTGCGATATTTTATTATATGTTCTAACGCTACCTGATATTTGAAGTCAAAAGCCTTGTAAGAAACCACACGGTCAACAAATCTTAGGCCGGCTTGCGCTAAAACTTAACTCAGAGTTAGTTGCTTAATACGAGGTTTAATTAAAATATGTTATACATAATTGACCCGTGTTAGCTACTAACTCTGAATTAGGAAGATAATACTGGGTGGCACAAGCGGGCTTTAGAAAAATTAGGAATATGTAAATTATTATTGTAAAAAATCTCAAATCATGTTTATAAAATGCACAATCAACTTATAATTTTCGATATATAAATATTGAGTCGTGTTTTCACTATAAATAAAAACAATTCAAATGTTTTTTTTATAAATTTTGATCCTTTCAAAAGAAATATCTATGTTAAACAAGGTAACTAAACATATTTAAGACCCAAATCAACTATCAGGTATCGTTGGTACAAGCTGTATAAATATGATGCTGCATGATGAATTATTTTTACAGATTCGGACACAACAACAACCCTTAAAACCCATAATCACTCTGATGTACCCACTACAGAACCCATAGCTTCCCCGGAGCCCACTGTCGAACCTGAACCTTCCCCAGAACCATCGCCCGAACCAACTTCCGAACCAGAACCAAGCCCAGAACCAAGCCCAGAACCAAGTGTAGAACCAACTCCCGAACCCATTGCGGAACCTAGCCCCAAACCCAGTGTAGAACTTAAACCAAAAGTCACAACAAAACCAAAGTTCAAACCAAAGTCTAAACAGTTAGCTGAACTTAGATCAACTCCTGAACCCACTCCAGAACCGACTTCTGTTCCCGAACCGACTGTAGAAACCGAAACGAAAACTGAACCGGAACCTGAACCTACCCCAGAACCTAGTACAGAGCCGGAACCTAGCCCTGAACCGAATTCCCATCCAGAACCCACTCCCGAGCCAAGTTCTCACCCAGAACCTAGTTCGGAACCAGAACCTAAGCCGGAACCCACTTCTGAACCAGAACCCGCTTCTGAACCTGAACCAAAACCAGAGCCCACTGCTGAGCCTGAACCTAAACCTGAACCTTCCCCTGAACCGGAACCAACAGTAGAACCAAATTCTCACCCAGAACCAACCCCAGAACCCAATTCTCACCCTGAACCAACCCCAGAACCCAGTTCTGAACCGGAACCCAATCCCGAACCCACTCCTGAACCTAGCATTGAACCTATCGCAGCATTGGAACCTGAGACCTTGCTAGTGAAGGGACTTACAGATGAAGCAGGTAACGACACATGCTTTGCACTATCTTACGTGTTCATTGGTATTGATTGTAAAATACATACATACAGATGAATTGACTACCATAGAAACAGAAAAAAAGTTTTGAAGAAAAATATTATAACGACTGTTTGGGAGATAGTAAAATCATTCCGTTTCTGTGATTTCTTGGTACTTACAATGAAGAAAAAGGATAAGATTTCGATGGAAAATAAATAATATCTTGGAGATGATGTTAAAAATCTTATTCAAGCATCTTAATATATGATTGAAGGGTTAATCAAATATATAAAAATCGTAATGTATATCTAAATTAGAATGAGACGTGCCATTTAAGATTCGCTGTTAAAAAACTCAGCTTGGAAAGATCGCCTTTGAAAATACATTTTTTTTTTAAATTATAAGTATTAAAAATTAATAAATTGTAGACTAAATTCGTCCACAAATACCTTTTGACAAAACCCTGCTATCAAGATATTTAAGATTCCCTTTCTATTGAATCAATCGATACCAATGAATGCGTATGTAAATATATTAGATGTATTTGTATAGCAATTTGTTGCACTTGTCAATAATTATGTTATTAATTATTATTGTGTTTAACACTACTTTATGCTTTCTTTTGTAAATGAAAGGTGTGAAATAGAAGACTGAGAGATTATTATGAGTGTATTATTTTAAAATTGGATGTAAATAGGAGATCAATTGTCCCTTTACGAGGTCTAAAAAGCTAAATATTTCTGAAAAATATGTGGTCTCTTTTTAACCCAAGAAATTATTTATACTATTAATTGATTTTTACTAGTCTCCCATTTTCATGCTCTTAATTTAACAATATTATCTTTCCTCATCCGTCATTCATAAACTATATCCATTTTATCTTCATATCCAACGATGTTAAATATATACTGATGTAGATACGTTTTACCGACATCTGCATGGCAATACAAACACAAGCTGACTAGGTTGAGTGAACTGAGTCCGTCCTACGTCGGGCCGCAACACGAACTGTATGTTTATCTCTTTCTGACAACAGGATCCTATGTATATCTCTGTGATCTTTTAACCTACTCAGTGAATGAAATAAAGTTCCAAGTTCCATAGATCCTATGTAGGTAGATAAAGTAAAATATCGCCATGTTTTTCTTTCTTTATAATGAGTATGACGTCTCTATTGCTAAAATCTCATTGTTTATATATTGCTCTTGCATGCGAGAATAAGACACCAACTTTCACAGTACTTTCATCTTGCATATTAGTAATATTCGCTTTCTTTAAATTTTCTGCTTTAATATTTTCTACGCTTAGCCGGGCTTTTGGGTGCCACCTTTATTCCTTTTTCCTCTTATCCTGTTCCTATACTATAAAAACTGACTTCAAACTGATTTTCTCGAATTTTTATTGACAAATCTTTATCCTCCTTGTCTTGTGTTTTTTCTCGTTTCAGTCATCAATCTATTCTTTTGTTCTCTTCTTTACTTTTTGTATGTCTTTTTAACCAACTTTATAAAAAGGAGGAGGTAATTATTTTATGAATAGATTTATTTGTATGATCGTGTGTATAAGGAATTAAAATAAGGTGGTTCTGTACATAAATATAACAAAAATTTACAGTGATATGTTTTAACCTTTAGTTCATGATGGTTTCAGGTAAAGGTAAGATTTTTGCAGTTTCGATGCAGAATAGAGAATATAATAATGTACATATTGTAATGGGCATGGGAGTCCCCTAGCTGAAAGTTTCTGTTTACGTCCCTGATCTATGTATTCTAGAAATATTTTTATGTTCTTATTAGATGAGCTGCATAGGAAGGTATGTGTCAAATATATTAAAAGGAGATGGAGCTTTATGAAGATAGTAACCTAGCTATCTTCTTTTCGCATTTTAACGCGTTCTGCCTTCCTCTACTGCCCCAGAAGAACTTCAGGAGTCCTACCATAAGCT
Source organism: Orthosia gothica (assembly GCA_949775005.1). Taxonomy (NCBI): domain Eukaryota; kingdom Metazoa; phylum Arthropoda; class Insecta; order Lepidoptera; family Noctuidae; genus Orthosia; species Orthosia gothica. Next base: position 6,397,288 of record OX459052.1, read on the forward strand.
CTAAGACGTTATTTCCATGGTGCGTAAGGTACAGATGTATACAAGTTATATACATCTGTCCCTTACACACAATGGAAATTATCTTGCTCTAAGAGATCATGGTATGACCGCAGAGTAGTATTCTTTATTTGTGTTAGTTTGTTATCAAATACATTTCTTCTATTTAGTTTAGTTACTAGTACTACAAGGTGATAATTTATTAAACTTTGTTCGAATCCTCTTTACCAACCTTGCCCAAAAAATAATTGGTGCAGAATTTTAATCACAGATGTATCATGGCAAACGAAATTAATCATAAATTTCTGTACATTTTTCAAAGACCAACCATTCTCTTTTGATCCTCTCTTGCGTAGAATTTCATACATATTGGGTAACTAGAACAAAGTACATTTAGAAATCTTAGTTCACTTATAAAAGTCCAACCACTCTCTTTCATACATCCAAACATAGGTATAATGTAACCGACATGTTTTAGGTTACTTCCCCGACCACGAGTACGTGCCCAAGTTCGATTTCAACCCCATGGACTGCACCGACATCGTCATTGGTAGTGCTAAGGGCAACTACCATCGGGTGCTGGATTATTATACTAGAGACAGGTGAGAATTAGATCGTTTTGGTACCTCTGCCGTATACAAACTAACGCTAGGCTTATCCCAGTTGTAAGCGACCCTTTGTGCCTATTGGCCTTGTTTGTTCTGTCTCCTGCTTGATATGGAGGGAAGTGGAAATTATGTATTTTTTCCCTACTTCTCGGTTATTCTTTTCTGATTAATTTCGTTGCGGGATCCAAGACAGTTAAATTTATTATCGGGGACTTCGTCGAGCTTCATTGCCTCGGCGCTTTTCTGGTGATCGCCACTGTTGATTCTGGCTTTCAGGAGTTGCAATGGTTTGGGCATAGTGCGGTGGGTTAGTACAAAAAAAAAAACAAATTTACAATACCTCGTGTAAAAACTTTTACTTCAAGGTGTATGATACGACCAGTTACTGCTTCTTTAGGTTCGTAGTTACGTAGTACTAAGTCTCATTCTAACTTAAAAAGAAAACAGGGTAAGCCTTGTTTTCTTTTCCTGCTTTGTCTGAAGTTTAAATGGTTTTGACCCGACTGCCCGAAAAGGAGTGTAATTGTCAATTTGTAATTTACGAAGTATGACTCATAAAATCTAATAATTTATGAAATCTGTAGGAATGAAAACTAGCATCAAAATGATATCTTGTTGGTCGAAATTCTACTCTGTTCCAGGGAGATCTAAAGAACTAAAATCAGTTGTGCTGTCCTGGCACTATTTTTATTTGTGTTGCAGTGGTATTTACTGGGATCAAATCCTTAACAAATAATCGATATTGGTTTTTCTTATTTATTGAATAACTAATACATTCAGGTCGACTCCTCGCGTGGATACGTTCTGGGGCGGTCACGACGACATCACGGCGGCTTCTGGTTACGAAGAGAACGGGGTCACCACCATCATGTTTAGAAAGAAGATCAAGGTAACATACACCATTATTTATTGTTTTGGATTTTTTTATCCTTTTAATAAGAACATTGGATAGGTAAGGTTCAATCTAGCATGAGGATGAAAATGATGCATTTTAAGAGTCTATTAGCAAAAGTCTACTCCAAGTTTTACGTCTTAATGCCCAATAATTTTTCATCCAATTCGCATTTTTCCTTTATGGTCTATTCGGAAGTTTTTCTGGCTTCACAAACAACTTTCCTATCATCATCATGTTGCGCTTTAATAATAGCAATTCCATAAGCATCCTCAATCACAATTTTAGTCACTCATACTTTTTGCAATAGGTGATTTTTTTTTGTATTTCGGTCAGAGACGGAGTTATAAAGGTTCAAAGTTGAGAATAAGAAAGATAATTCTGACATGCCACCTGATGTCAGATAGCACGACGATGCCCATACAACTGCCATAGAAAACGGTGTTTTCGTAGAGGACACATATATTTCTTAAAATTGTTATATCTCAGTCGTTTTTCGATCCCTTCAGATTCTGTTTTCACTATTAGTTTTCTATTTCAGTGTTTATGGAAAAACTGGTCAAATAACAAATATTTTTTCATGCATATTCCCTATTGACCTGGATCGCGGCTAATGGAAACCGAATTCGTCGAATTCAAAATCGAATTCGAATTATTACACAAAAACAAAATAATCAAAATTATTAACAACAAAATTATAAATTTAATGATTTAATTAATTCAACCGTCCATTCAGAAAAGTAGCTTGTTATGGAGAAGAAACTCCATACTCACTCTTTTAACACAAAAGTGTTTTACAACATTTACATACATACATTAATTTATATACGTGAGAACGATGCACCCAGAATAACACTACCATACTACGTATAGGTGTAAAGTATTACAAGCACTAACAGGTAAATTCATTCATTTGGTAAATAGGAACATGGTTCTCACAAACTTACAATTCAATTCACTGTCTACCTAGGTAGATACTACTCTAGTTATTATTAAATTTAACCAAACTATTATCAAACTTTCAGGCCAAGGAACCTACCGACCACTCAATAGTAGACGACGCGATGCACGTAATCTGGGCGCGCGGCCAGGAGCCCGGCCGCTACGTGCACTCCCCCCCCTCGGGGCTGGAGCAGGGCACGGCCTCCACGGGAGACTTCTACCGCGCCGACGAGCTCAAGTACCACGGACATGGCTCGCAGCGCGGCGTGGCCAGCATCAACTTCTTCGGTGAGACGATTCTAGAGTACCTGTAGACTAACTAGAAGCTCTAGACTAAGTATAGTGCCCGGCACGTAAGTTGGCAAGGTTTTGCTGTAGTGGAGGTAAGTTCACGCATATGCCGCCAACTGACCAACCACCACACAGAACGAACGGAACGTGGACGCGACACGATTGGTCAGTCGACCCTTGTGTCAACTGACCTACCAATCGCACGCTCGGAACGTTCCCCGCGCCCCGCACTACCAAAAATACCTAAAAAACGACTTCTACGCATCTAACGACTCTTGCCAACTTACGTGCCGGGGATTATATCATTAGATCAGCGATGGCGATGGTCCAAATACCAAAATGTGAGGGATTATATAGTGACATTGCGATAGCGTTTGGCATTCTCATACATTTTTGACATTATTCCAATCGCTGTCACGACGCTTTTGTTGATAGATTGTCACTTGTCTAGAGCCTCAGATCTCTGTGTACAGTTCAACTATTTTCATAATGTCCCTCGGCAATCATCGCGTATTCGCGTGTATAATAATTTGTATTCAGAACTAAGTACTTTATTGTTGTTTTTTTTTATTTCCCTGTGAAATAAATAGAGCTGTAAAATAGCAGCTTTCCTTCCATTTTTTAAATAAATTACATTATGTTAAGAGAGTATTAACAACTCTTTATACTTCCAAGTAGATTGAGAGCGTCCGGTCTGCACCAAGTGCAAAGGGCTACTTACTGATAGAAAGCCGACGACTGACGAAACACGAAGTTTTCCGAGGGATATTAAGAAAATAGTTGTACTGTACCTACATTCCTAAATTCAGTTTTAGAGTCCGGATAACGTTGATTACAAACACTCAAGTCACTCAACGTCTCCTCATTGGTCAAACGAAAGGGCACTAAAGTAGTGATTGAGAAAAAAATGCAGTCTAGTTTTCTCCAAATTCAAACTCCTTATGGCCTGAAAAATCACATAAATATTAATTTGTCTTACACAAAGGTGTGTTACAAACATTACATAAATGTGCAATATTATTTTAATTAATCCTTTTGTGAGAGACTGGTATCTGGGCAAAGAAATCCTGTCACACAGCTTACCCCACAAAACTTTGAATCCCCTTAATAAAGCCCTTATCTAATTGCCAGAGGAAACAAAAGTCTCAATCTCCGGCGGCATAATCTCCCTGCCCGACACATGTGGAGGCCAGTGGCGCTTGCCAGCGGAATGTGACCCTTCGAACCACACGTCGTGCGACTACGTGGCGAGCTGGACGTACCTGGGACAGGTGCGCGGGAAAGACTCCGTGCGCTTCACTATTACCACCAAGCAGAGCAAGCACTGGACTGGGATTGGGTTCAGTGATAATAGGAAGATGGTAATTATTATACATTTTAAATCGTTCGAAATCTGGGGGCATGGTTGTGCCATCGCCAAGTCGAGCAAATAAAGGGCTCAGCCGTACCATTCGTTTCTTGAAGCCACTCCTCTGTCATTATAAGGTGCCAAAATATAAGGTATTGATCACGTAACATTTCAAAGACAAAGACAAAAATTCTTTATTTCAACAAGGCCATTAAGCGCCACTTATGAAAGTCAAAAATAAAAATAATAATATTAAAAGCCATAAAGGGATTGCCAAGCGGTTTTTGATATTTTATCAATCGCTAACGTGACGCTGTCGTTGATAGAATTGTTCGAAACCTGTGGGCTCTTTCGACATCTTGTAATGGAAAAAGTGTGATAAAAAGGTAGTTTTTTTACTAATAAGGTTTATTACCTGACTACGTGTGGTTTAAACTGTATATCTGCTGTCATGCTTCTTGTAATTTTGCTACAGCAACACATCATTGAGCAAATTATGTCGAAATTCAGAAACGATTCAGATATCACACACTTTATTTGTGATCTGAAAAATGATTCTGAAGAATTTTGTCCTATCCATTTTCTTTTATGAATACGAATTTGTTTCAAATTAAATGATTTTAGGCAGGCTGGTATTTTATTAGCTGGTAAATAGCCAAAAAACCTTTAACAATTTCTTCTTCTTCCGCAGTCCCAATCGGACGCCATAATCGGCTGGGTGGACGCTCGTTCGGGCCGCCCCTTCCTCATGGATACCTGGGTGTCTGGATACTCCGCACCCAGGGTCGACCCAAGACAGGACCTGTCGAAGGAGTCCGGCAGCATGGTGGATGGAGTCACTACGCTCAGCTTTGTGAGGAAGAGGAACACGGGAGACCAGAAGGTAAGGGACCGATTACTTATTTGAAGACTGGTCTAGATATTAAATATTTTTTCATTTTTGAGTTAGACAATAAGTTGTTGCCCGATTCCAGATCTTTTTTCTTGAGTGTTGCAAGAATCTAAAGCTGGGGGCACGGTAGTGCCCCTAACAAGTCGAGGACACAAAGGCCCAGCCGTACCATTCACTTCTCAAAGCCATTCAGGACATTTTCAAACCCCTGTAATTCCGTTGTGTACAGGATAAAGGCCGAGGCATCGGGCTTTGTTTTAAATAAGGGGTCTTCTAATGTAAAACCAAGTCGGTTAATTTGTTTGTTTGTGACCAAATTATTCAGGTGCATACTGAATAAATTATTTGATATTGGTTTTACATTAGATCTCGCTAATTTATGCGGTAGAAGAATTGCTTTGCGAGACTTGTGTTTTTTACATGTTATTTTGAAGGGATTCGTTATTTATATCAATTAACTTACATTAATTAATTAAGACGCAGCGTATAGATAGACTTCTCACAAAACTCTACACACTTAATACATTTTTCCATTCATCAGCAAATTTACATTTGTAAAACTTGTTATGCAAATAAACTATTATTATTTCATTGCTTCATGATAAAAAAAAAAAAAAAAAAAAAAAAAATTTTAAGATAAAAAGGTTTATTTTGGTATAAAGAAGCAAAATATAGTTATTAAAGAGGAGTTTTCTTCATCAAAATATTGTAAAAAAATGCAAAAAGATATGCGTCGGCCGGGAATCGAACCCGGATCAACTGCTTGGAAGGCAACTATGCTGACCATTACACCACCGACGCATGTATTGGATCGCTTCAAATTTCCGTTTTAATACTTTAGAATCGACTCAAATCAAATCAACTTCTAATATTGATACAGTTTGATATTTATTGGTGGTTATACAGTTGAGTTTTCTGTATCTAATTAATTTATTTTGATTTAGTATTATGTAGACATGTTTTTTCCGACATAAGTATTATAAAAGAAAAACGAATTTTCGTGAATGGTAAGGTACCTAAAGGATTGACGTAATACCCATAATATCTTAATTTACACATTCGTGCTGTTTATCGCCAAGGAGTTCGGTTGTATGTTCCATATCTTAATAACTGCTGAACCGATTTTGATGAACCTTGCTCTGTTCTCTAAGTTAAGAGATACGTTACCAACAAAAAAATATTGATCACGATCCGATAAGTAGTTTCGGAGTCATGCATGGACAGACATACTTACGTATGTACATACACTTATGAAATTTGGCACACGTGTTTAGAGGCCTACATAGAGTAACATATATGTGAATATTGTACAATTCCAACAATATTATATACATACGTGGCGAATTGATTACCGCCGTTTCTTTGAAGTGGGTAAAAAGCATTGAAAAATTCAAGATAGAATTTATTTCGATTGGAGATGTTATCTGTAAATCTCATTACACGATATGGCTCATTCTAACTGTGCGTGAAGCTAAATATCACAATCGTATTGATTTCAAGTGCAATGACGTCACATATTAATATAATACTGAATGGGCGACTATTATACAAACTACCTAACTATTTATCCGATTTGAGTAATACCTTTTGGGAGGTTTTTTTGATCTGCAGTAATACTATTGTTAGAAGTACCTACATACTTTAATTGTATTTCGGGTTCTATTTTTCAATATTAGCATATTATTCTTTTGAAAATAGCAGAACAACCGACGAGGCGACATCGGTGTTCAGCGCGGGAATTCGGGTGTATTCGTGTTTTCAACGAATTAGTCCAAGAGCGAGCGAAGCGAGCTCGGGAGCATAGAGAACCCCGACACGGAGAGGTTAGGTTCTAAGCCTTAGAACCTAAGATCCGAACCGATCCCCTTAGAATCTAAGGGGATCGGTTCGGGAGCTGAAGTGAGCGAGCGAAATCAGCTCCCGTCATCTCCTTCGTGTTAGGCTAGGTACCTAACTAGTTAAAATCCTGCAGAAAAAAAATAGGCGCCCCGGGGGAATCCATCGACGAATTTTTGTTTCCAGATCGCTGTTTTAAACGTTTCTATTCGCCCACTTAGTATTTCAGTAAGGCATATTCAGAATTTTGACACCTTAATTTGAATTTATTTTCGTATCCTATTTATTTTATACTGAAAATGGTGTGAATTTAAGGCAATATTTGAAGTTGCAAAAGATATTCAACATCGAATTCTTAATTCAGAAATCGAGGTTTTGATTGATGATTTATCGCAGAATTTATGTGACAAATTGTCAAGCAAGCGTTATCTGCTGTGATTGGTTGAATGAATTTTCAACAGCCAATCACAGCATGCAGATAACGCGTGACACATTAATTCCGCGATCATTTAGATGTGAGAAACTCGGCCTTAGAAAGGTTCCGGCTTTTTAAAGCTTTATCAAAAACCATGTTTATTTCCACTACTGAAACTACCTACACATTTTCACCTTTCATATCTGTCTACCCACAGTTTTACTGAATTTTACCGACTTGTTCCAGGACCTCGCCTTCACGGACTCCCAGTGCCTCTACATGATGTTCATCACGCACGGCGGAGGCTTCGACGCCGTCAACAAGCGCACCAGCAAGCACATGGAGACGCCCATCATTACTGACGAGAGAGTCTGCATCAGGCCGTGTGGACCTGGTGAGTGATATCTTCAACCTCGTTTGTTCCCTTAAGGAGTCTCTATAAATCTTGACAATAGGGTAGTTGACAAAAAATATCTATTTAGTCCATCAGTTAGATAACCTAAAAATATTGGACTCGTATTTTATCTTTTGACACGTAAACAACAAATAACAACGATACAGTGCGTTGAAATATCGTGTGACGTCACGGTGTGCTACACTTTATACTGACAAAGTGACGTCACAAGCCCCCACTCCTGAACTTTGATGCGCTTTATCTTTGTCAATATTTATTTATTTGATAAAGCAACGAATACGTGTCCAATATTATTTGATAATCTCACTGATGGACTAAATATAATTATAATTTTTCTACCCAGGAAACTTCCCTATTACTTATTTTTATATCAAATCCCAAATGCGATGTATTCCAAAATATTACACATTTGATACACATAAACTTATGAACTATTGTTAGTGCTTATTACTACCAGAAACAAATTATTATTTGTGATACTTGTTATACTGGCATGTAGGCGTATCCAATGTCCCAGTATGGGGCTGTCTCTGTGTCCCATCTGTCCGCTAATGTTCCCAAAATGCTGTTTTGACTACCAGACACCACTTTTAGTAATCTATTGGCCATGACAGCCATGACCAATAGCTTAGCGAGCTGTCACAGGGGGAGTCTTCGTATAAAAAGACTAGCTGTTGCCCGCGACTTCGTCTGCGAAGCATTAGTAATTCGAATAACTTATTTTTTATATCGCGGCATAATATTGTAGGTTTTCCATACACACTTACCCCTCTTTCCACTACCTTAAGTTTGATTTCCGGGATAAAAACTATCCTATGTCCTGCCCAGGGTCTCAAAATATCTCCGAACCAAATTGAATCTTAATCGGTTCAGCGGTTTTACACTTGAAAAGGTAGACAGGAGACAGACAGAGTACTTTCACATTTATAATAATAACTCCGCCCGCGACTTCGTTCGTGTGATGGCAACCAAAAATAAGCTGTTATTAAACCAAATAAAAATGTGGTTTCATAAAGTTCTACGGTTTATAGGTTTTTGACGATTCGTTATTTGACTTAAAGAATTTTAGGTTACCGCTACAAAGTAAAATCCGCCCCTTAAAACTTAATATTCCCTTTTTCTCTTTTAAATTTTTTGTTTATGTTAGTTAGATTGCTCAGTAAGATGCCTCAAAAAAACTAAAATCACTTAACCCTATCAGGGAGGAGGTAGTTTTATAAAACGTATTATGTAAATTTTGATTATTTACTTTATCTCCACGGAATGAGATTGTTCATACAAACAAATTGCCCCCTTTTCACCCCCTTAAAGGTTCAGTGGCGACTGCGAACCAGAAAACGCAAATTAGGAAATCCGACCTGGTCAAGGCTGCGGGAGTCCGGTAGATGCGAAACGCACAGGACCGATCAGTGTGGCGGCGCTTGGGGAAGGCCTATGTCTAGCAGTGGACGTTTTTTGGCTGAAATAATGATGATGGCGAAAGGCTGATTTGCCGAAAATGCCTTTTTCGTGCTCCCCTAGATCCCTACATCAAAAACGAAACCTTGTCCAGTTTAATTCTTAACAAACTTTAACACCCACTTAATCCTATTTTGGGGGGTAGTTTCGAAAAAATATAATGACAACCTTTTATTGTTTACTTAGGTTGGTATTTATGTCAACTATCAAGTTTATTAACCCAAGACATAAAATTCTTTAACAGAACTTTATCACCTGTTAAATCTTATTTTGGAGGAAGTTTAAAAAATCTAATAATATCAACCTTTATTGTTTGTTTAGGTTGGTATTTATCTCAAGTATCAAGTTTATTAACCCAATAAATAAGATTTTTCAAAAAAACTAACTCCCCCTAAATCTTTTTTTGGAGGTAGTTTTGAAAAACTAATAATAACAAACTTTTTTATTTATTTAAGTTATAGTATTTGAGCAATGTTTCAAGTTTAGTAACCCATGAAATTAAAGTCTTCGATACAAACTTCAACACCCCCTTAATGGAGTTGTGGGGGTAGTTTCAGAAAAATAATAATGTTAACCTTTATCATTTACTTAGATTACCATTTGTGCCAAATTTCAAGAATATTAGCCGAAGGAATTAGATTTTTCATACAAACTTTGTCCGCCTTTTTCTCTCCCTTAGGGGAAGAATTTCGGAAAATCCTTTCTTATCGGATGCCTCCGTGATACAAAAAATATACTCTCTAAGTTCCAGGTCTCTACGATCAGCGGTTTAGGCTGTGCGTTGATCTGGCAGTTAGTCATTCAGGACAAAGCATTTTATACGTACAGAAGATATATGGAGCAGAAGACTGGTCGAGTTTTTTGAGACACATAATTCCGGGTGGACCAAAAATTACTTTAGTATGAAAACGAATGCTGCGTTAATTACGCGACACAACACATTAATCTAATACAGCATACTCAGTTTCAAGTTGATTGACCCAAGAAATCAGATTTTTCAAAAACACTGTAATACCGCCTAAATCGTCTTTTGGGGGTAGTTGCTAAAAACTAATAATGACAACCTTTATGTTAATTAAGGATGGTATTTATATCAAGTTTCATGTTTATTCACCCAAGAAATCAGATTCTTCAAAAAAATTAACATCCCCTAAATCGTCTTTTGAGGGTAGTTTCAAAAAATAATAATAGCAACCTTTATTATTCATTTAGGTTAGTATTTGTGGCAAGGTTCATGTTTATTCACCCAAGAAATCTGATTCTTCAAAATAACTTTAACACCCCTTAAATCGTCTTTTGGGGGTAGTTTTAAAAAATAATCATAACAACCTTTATTATTCATTTAGGTTAGTATTTGTGGCAAGTTTCAAGTTTATTGACCCAAGAAATCAGATTTTTCAAAAACACTGTAATACCTCCTAAATCGTCTTTTGGGGGTAGTTGCAAAAAACTAATAATGACAACCTTTATTGTTTATTTAGGATGGTATTTATGTCAAGTTTCATGTTTATTCACCCAAGAAATCAGATTTTAAAAAAAACTTTAACAGCCCTATATCGCCTTTTGGGGGTAGTTGCAAAAAACTAATAATAACAACCCTTATTATTTATTTAGGTCAGTATTTGTGGCAAGTTTCATGTTTATTCACCCAAGAAATCAGATTTTTTAAAAAAGCTTTAACACCACTATATCGCCTTTTGGGGGTAGTTTCAAAAAATAATAATAGCAACCTTTATTATTCATTTAGGTTAGTATTTGTGGCAAGTTTCAAGTTTATTGACCCAAGAAATCAGATTTTTCCATACAAACTTCAACACCCCCTAAATCATCATTTTGGGGTAGTTTCGAAAAACTAATAATGTCAATCTTTATCATTTACTTAGAATACTATTTGTGCTAAGTTTCAAGAATTTTGGTTGAAGGAATTAGATTTTTCATACAAACTTTCAACCCCGTTTTTACCCCCTTAGGGGTGGAATTTCCAAAAATCCTTTCTTAGTGCACACTTACGTTACTTGAGGAACCTTTCTGCCAAATTTCATGCTTCTAGGCTTAGCAGTTTTGGCTGTGCGTTGATTGATCAGTCAGTCAGTCAGTCCCTTTCACTTTTATAGATATACTAGTTGACCCGGCAAACTTTGTTTTGCCATAAAAACACCACACATTTATCTACCCTACCTACCCTACCCTACCCTACCCGACCCTACACTACCCTACCCTACCCTACACTACCCTACCCTACCCTACACTACCCTATCCTACACTACTCTACCCAACACTACCCTACACTACCCTACCCTACACTACCCTACCCTACCCTACCCTACCCTACCCTACCCTACGCTACCCTACCCTACCTACCTACCTACACTACACTACTCTACCTACCTACCCTACCCTACCCTACCCTACCCTACCCTACCCTACCCTACCCTACCCTACCCTACCCTACCCTACCTACCTACCTACACTACACTACACTACTCTACCTACCTACCCTACCCTACCCTACCCTACCTACCTACCTACACTACACTACTCTACCTACCTACCCTACCTACCTACCCTACCCTACCCTACCCTACCCGACCCTACACTACCCTACCCTACCCTACACTACCCTACCCTACGCTACACTACCCTATCCTACACTACTCTACCCAACACTACCCTACTAGTGTAGGGTAGGGTAGTCCCTACCCTACCCTACCCTACCCTACCTACCTACCTACCTACACTACACTACTCTACCTACCTACCCTATCCAACCAAACTTTTTTTTTTTTTTTTTGCTTTTAAACCTTCCCTGTATTCTGTCGAACATAACAAAAAAAGAATTATTCAAATCGGTCCAGCCGTTCTCGAGTTTTAGCGAGACTAACGAACAGCAATTGATTTTTATATATATAGATATAGATCGCCCATTAATTGTCCGTCTGCAGGATGTGACTCCCGACTCCTTCGGGAGATAAAAAGCTTGAATTGATTAAAACTGGCCAAGTGCGAGTCGGACTCGCGCACGAAGGGTTCCGTACCCTTATCGCAAAAAACGGTAAAACATCATGTTTGTTTTATGGGAGCCCCACTTAAATATTTATTTTATTATATTTTTAGTATTTGTTGTTATAGCGGCAACAGAAATACATCATCTGTGAAAATTTTAACTGTCTTGCTATCACGGTTCATGAGATACAGCATGGTGACAGACAGACAGACGGACCGCGGAATTTCAGTAATAGGGTCCCGTTTTTACCCTTTGGGTACGCAACCCTAAAAAAAGTATGAACAATAATTAAAGTCGGATATTAATAAACTCCCTAACTAATAAAATACATAAATAATTGATTAATTATTATAATGGCATTGCCAAAAATAATAATAAATATTTTCTCCTCCAGAACCTCCAGAAGAAGAAATTACAACGGAACCGATCCTCCCTGGCCAATCCTCTTACACAATGCTGATCCGCATCACGGGGCTGGGAGACAGCTTCAAGCCGCCAGCAGCCGGCAGCAAGGAGTACGAGGAGCTCAGCAAGCAGGTGGCGGACAACATTGCAGTAGAGCTGGCGAAGACCAAGGGTTATCATGGAGTTATCGTCAACGGCTTCAGCCAGTGAGTTGTAGTTTTCTTGTGTTTTATATCATTTCCAAAAGTGTATTCATTGACTTTTTGTGTAGCATTTGTGTGACGTCTAGGTATTTGTGTATTTTGAATGTGGATAGATACCGTTATGATATTTCTACCAATAATATTTGCTAACCATACGAGTACCAAATACTCCTGTTGTTTAGACCATCCAACAGAGAAAATAACGATAAAATTAATTGTTCCTACTACACAGCACGTATTAATTACTAAAGTATTGCTGGATTAATTTAGGGAAGCCCATATTAAGACGATGACAGTCGCCAACGGCCTTGAGGGAACACAACGCGCACTCGTTTCACACTGCGCGGCCCAAAATTCAGTAGCTTTTTGTACTTTCCTTATTATTGTAATACTTAAAAAAAAAAGCCTCATATCAAAATGTAGATAATTAAATTGACTTTGAGATGGTAACAATTTCATTAAAATACGCCCGGCGGTTTTGTTGTGATTGTTCTTTTTTTTTGTCCGTGTTAGACATTATTTGACAAATTAATTACACTATGTTATACGGATAAAACCCTACATTCTCTTAGATCAAATTTCTAAGAAAATAGTCTAATGTAACATATATTTTTCCAAAAACATTCGACTAGCCGTTTAGACGTTATTCTCATAATAAAATCAGCTACTCAGGATTATCTGCGCCTTAAGTAAAAAGGTTCATACTAAAAATAGGGTTGATTTATGTAGGTGTGCTCTGATCTTTCAAACTAATCCATGGCCATAATTTTAAATCCAAACTTCCTTTTCAGAAACGAAACCAAAGCCATCATAGCTGAACTGACCCTCAAATCAATCGAGATGAACACAATAGAGGGCTCCACCGGCAGAGCTTTAGATGGTGACAACTCTACCGCCACAGAGGACGACGCGGAGCGCTGGGAGAGAGTCGTGAGAGACACGCTAGCGCAAGGAAGGGTCGGGAACCTTAATGTGGATCCGGAATTTCTGGTGTTTGAGCCTGTGAGCTGTAAGTATATAAATTAGCTAAGTTGAACCTTACAGAGGGTTCCACCGGCACAGTACTAGATGGTGACAACTCCACGGCCGTGGAGGGTGACCCCGAACGCTGGGAGAGAGTCGTGAGAGACTCGCTAGCACAAGGAAGGGTCGGGAACCTTAATGTAGATCCTGAGTTCTTGGTGTTTGAGCCTGTGAGCTGTAAGGATATAAATTAGCTAAGTTGAAACCATTAGAGGGTTTCGCCGGCAGAGTACTAGAGGGTGACAACTTGAGGCGATTGAGGGTGACGTGGAGCCATGGGAGAGAGTCGTCAGAGACACGCTAGCACAAGGAAGGGTCGGGCACCTTTATGTGGATCCTGAGTTCCTGGTGTTTGAGCCTGTGAGCTGTAAGTATATAAATTAGCTAAGTTGAACCCTATAGAGGGTTCCACTGGTAGAGAACTACAGGATGACAACTTGACGGCCGTGGAGGGTGACGCGGAGCGTTGGGAGAGAGTGGTGAGAGAGCTCAAGGAAAGGTCGGGAACCTTAATGTGGATCCTGAGTTCCTGGTGTTTGAGCCTGTGAGCTGTAAGTATATAAATAAGCTAAGTTGTTTTTTCTTTTCGGGGAGTGTGCGATGGAACTGCACAATTTGATTCCGCCTAGCCCTTTCCATCATCGGACAACAAGACGTATGGCAATGCGCCATCGGTGCATGGTGGACATCCCACCCATGCGTACAAAGTGTTTGCGAATGTTTACTTTCATTGTACGCACAGCTAAGGAGTGGAATCCCTGCCGGAGTCTTTGTTGCCTGATAGCTACAACTTTGGGGTCTTTAAGTCAAGAGTGAATAGGTTACTTCTAGGCAAGCGTGCTTCACCGTCGACCACATCCCCACAGACCATGAGTTCCTGGTGTTTGAGCCTGTGAGCTGTAAGTATATAAATTAGCTAAGTTGAACCCTATAGAGGGTTTCACGGATAGAGTACCTACTAGAGGGTGACAACTTGACGGCCATAGAGGGTGACGCGGAGCGATGGGAGAGTGTGGTAAGAGAGCTCAAGGAAGGGTCGGGAACCTTAACGTAGACCCTGAGTTCCTGGTGTTTGAGCCTGTGAGCTGTAAGTATATAAATTTGCTAAGTTGAACTCTATTCCACCCGCACAGTACTAGAGGGTGACAACTCTACCGCCACGGAGGGTGACGCGCAGCACTGGGAGCGTGTCGTGCAAGACACGCTATTGCAAGGAAGGGTCGGGAATCTTAATGTGGATGCCGAGTTCTTGGTCTTAGAGCCACAAATTCAAAGTCAAATGTATTTATTTCTACTAGGCCATTAAGCGCCACTTTTGAAAGTTAAAAATTAAAATTTACAAGTGTTATAAATTTATTCTACCGTGCATTCGGAAAAGTAGCTTGTTATGAAGAAGAACACACAAGAGACTTCGTACTTCAATCAATTAATCAATAAACCCTCTATACTACAGCCTAATTGTGTAAGGAAATTCGGCAAAGGAAACAATCTGTTTCTTGCCCAAAAACGACTTTTTGTATTGCGAAAAGTTTGTAACAATTAGGCTGCTGGACTTCCGTCTGTTTTGAAGTGTCTGTTTATTTATTTAATACTAGGAGAACCAACAGCTATACCAGATATGAATGAAATTGTATATGAGACATAGAGCCAATTACAGGTTCTCACGGATAGAAACAGAAAAGGTAGTAGAAAACTTAGGATCACTAACAAGCACGATTTATATGATTAAATAAAAAACAATAAGAACTAAACACTTTTAAAAAAGTCAGCATTCAGCCGAGTGCGTGCCGAATAGGTTTTAGTGGTAAATGGGTCAAATGAGAACTCTATACAAAGAATATTAAAGTCCTTACTCGCTCGCACCATGTATGAATTTCGCCTGTAGTTGGAATAAGAAAATGGAATGGCTGTTTTCGTCATTTAGAGGATATCTCCAAGTTCAATGTGCCTTTTGGCAAAGGTTCGTTCAAAATAATAAGTCCTGAGCTGTAGTATAACATAATCATCATCACTTCAGCCGAAAGATGTCAACCGATGAATATAGGCCTCCACCAAATTTCGTTTTGTTTTAAAATTCGACCGGTCCCGTGCATCTCGCATCCAGCTGATTCCCAAAATCTTAACCAGAGGCCTTAGTGCGAGTTTTTTAACGTATTCACCCGTGATAACGTAAACGATCTCTTATGTCAAAATGTACACAAAAAAGAGGTTTTTCCTTACCGTCCCGAGACGGCGCTTATCCAATTTCAATACAAATTAACGTTTACGTTGACGCGATTGAGCGTCAGTAAAAACTCGCACTAAGGCCCAGGTGCGCGGTCCACCAGTGAAACCGTTCCAACGCTGCGTTTTTCAGTACGCGATCGTCACTCCAGCAGCCTAATTGTGTAAGTAAATTCGGCAAAGGAAACAAACTGTTTCTTTCCCAAAAACGACTTTACGCAATACAAAAAGTCGTTTTTGGGAAAGAAACAGATTGTTTCCTTAGCCGAATTCACTTACACAATTAGGCTGCAGAACATTTCCGCCCAATCGGGCATCCATTCTGCGAACAATTTACTCTGACTTCTGCTACTTAAGTTTAGCAATTCTTCGGGCTATGTCGGTAACCTTGATTCTTCTGTATTTTAAAACTTAATTTTATTATTTTGTCCCTGCAGTAATATCAGAACGTCCCGTAGAAGAAGACACGAACGGCAACGCGAGGTCATTCTTCGGTCTCGCAGAAACCAAGCTATACGTGGTGGTGGGCTGTGTGGCCGCACTCATACTAGTGGCGCTCCTGCAGGCGGGATGTACGCTGTACCGCAGCGGAAGTGCTGCGCAGAAGACTAAGGTAACAATAAAAATATTAAATAACAACAATAAGAGCGATACTTCTTAGCAAACACTTTCGTTTGATGCTTATATCAAGGGGGTGCCAAAAAAATAATTGGTCCGCCATCTTTGGGCGTTCGCGTTTTAACATTTAGAATGATGGTACTTAGCTAACCGTGCATTGTCATCCTTGCCATATGTGTGTGCAAAATTCTAGCGTTAGGGATAACTGTTTTAAAATTCAGTTGCAAGATTTGATACATAGTACATATTAATATAACTAACAAGGGAAGTTAAAGCTTGTAATAATTAGATAACATATAAAAAGAATAAGAAACATTAATTTGACGGAAAAAAAAACATTTTCACAAAAAATAAACCGACTTCTAAAGCAACAAACTATAAAGTCGGTGTCTTTAGCACCTCTTGTTTTTATCGTTTTTCAACACCGACTGCCGAAACGAAAGTTATTTTTGCACTTTTTAGTGTTTTGCTTTAGAAGTCGGTTTATTTTTTGTGAAAAAGTTTTCATTTCACTTAAGTTTATTTTTTTCTCAAGCGCAAGTTCGATCATGCATGGAGTACTGTTCTCATCTCTGGGACGGATCTGCCAAATACCAGCTTGATGCACTTGAATCGATCGAAAAGCGGGCCAAGAGACTCATCGGCGATGAGGCACTGGTTAAGTCTAAGCTCCAGAGCCTTGAACATCGTCGCCGAGTTGCCAGCTTGTCGGTTTTTTATCGGTTGCATTTCGGGGAGTGTGCGATGGAATTGCATGATCTGATTCCGCCTAGCCCGTTCCATCATCGGACTACCAGACGTACGGCGATGCGTCATCAGTACATGGTGGATATCCCACCCATACGCACAAAACGTTTTGGGGACACTTTCATTATGCGTACAGCTAAGGAGTGGAATTCCCTGCCGGAGTCTGTGTTTCCCGATAGCTACAATCTTGGGGTCTTTAAGTCAAGAGTGAATAGGTTTTTCCTAGGCAAGCGTACTTCACCGTCGACCACATCATCGCTTACCATCAGGTGAGATAGTGGTCAAGCGCAAGCCTATTGACGATAAAAAAAAATAAAAAAATAAAAAAAATATTTTTTTTAGTATCCAATCACTAAAAAGTAAGCAAAGTCTATAGTAAGATTTATAAAGGATTGACAAAATACACATAACTCAATTTACACATTCGTGCTAATTGTCGTTATGGAGATCGGTTATATGTTCCATATCTTGACAACTGCTGAACCGATTTTGATGAAACTTGTACTCTTCCTCATATTGTAAAATACCTAATCCAATAAAAAAAAAGTGATCACGATCCAATTACTAGATTCGGAAATTTGGCCCGCATAGAGTAACATATGTGAATATTGTGCAACTGTTACAATATTACATACGTGTCGTGTCGAATTGATAACCCCCTTTTTTAGAAGTCGGTAAAAAGTCTATTGCCTACACTTCTACTTCTTTACTATTCATTAGATGGCATTTCAATTCTATAGATAGCATCATCTTTTTACGAATAATTTCATCATATTCTTTCTAAATTTTCCGTTTTCTCTATAATCCCATAATGACAGCAAAAATAAAATACCATTCTCAACATTAAAATTGTCGTTTATTTCAGGACCAACTAATCCCCAACTCAGCGTGGAAAGACTACTCGAACGCAAACACAAACTACGCCTTCGAACCGTTCGAAAACGACGACAAGTACAACAGCACTGCCTCAACAGCCCCCCTTCGACATCGCCAGACCCCCTTGAGACCCACAGACCCCCCGCCACCCAGACCTGGCAGTGCTAACAAGACCCCTGCTAACGGGAAGAAACATAGCAGTCAGCATGAGCAGCAAAACGGTCAGCACAGACCGAATAGCCAACACGATCACAGAGGCAACGGTCAGCACATGCCTCAAGGGGTCAACGGTCAGCATATTCATGGGGTCAACGGTCAGCATATGGCTCATGGGGTCAATGGTCAGCATATGGCTCATGGGGTCAATGGTCACGGGACTAATGGGAGAATGACTCCTAAGCATCAGAATAGTGCTGCGCAGTACTATCATGAGACGAGGTCGCTGCAGCGGCCAAGAGGAGGTGGACAGTATGGGTAAGCTTATTTGATTACCTTCTAGCAACTTTTCAAAAAAGCGGTTTCTCTTAATATACAGTACCGTCAACAAAAGTCAGTTAACATATAAATGTTCTAAAAATTGTTTAATTTTGAAAAAATATTTAATTAAAATAATAAAAACGTTTTCATAAAAAAAAACCGACTTCAAAAGCTAAATATTAAAAAATATGCAAAATAACTTTCGTTTCGGCAGTCGTTGCCGATGAATGATAAAACCGGCCAAGTGCGAGTCGGACTCGCGCTCGAAGTGTTCCGTACAATTATCGCAAAAAACGGCAAAAAATACACGTTTGTTGTATGGGAGCCCCACTTAAATATTTATTTTATTCTGTTTTTTATTTTATTTTTTTATTTATCGGTCGGTTTTAGTATTTGTTGTTATAGCGGCAACAGAAATACTCATCTGTGAAAATTTCAACTGTCTAGCTATCACGGTTCATGAGATACAGCCTGGTGACAGACAGACAGACGGACCGCGGAGTCTTAGTAATAGGGTCCCGTGTTTACCCTATAGGTACGGAACCCTAAAAAAGGAAGTTTTTTTTTTTTTTTTTTTTATTTATCTATAGGCTCGCGTTTGACCACTATCTCGCCTGATGGTAAGTGATAATGTGGTCGACGGTGAAGCACGCTTGCCTAGAAGTAACCTATTCACTCTTGACTTAAAGACCCCAAGGTTGTAGCTATCAGGAAACAAAGACTCCGGCAGGGAATTCCACTCCTTAGCTGTGCGTACAATGAAAGTATTCGCAAAACGCTTTGTACGTATGGGTGGGATGTCCACCATGTACCGGTGGCGCATTGCCGTACGTCTTGTTGTCCGGTGATGGAAAGGGCTAGGTGGAATCAAATTGTGCAGTTCCATCGCACACTCCCCGAAATGTAACCGATAAAAAACCGACAGACTGGCCACCCGGCGTCGATGTTCAAGGCTCTGGAGCTTTGAGGCGACCAGTGCATCGTTACCGATAAGCCTCTTGGCCCGTTTGTCAATCGACTCAAGTGCATCAAGCTGATATTTGGCAGATCCGTCCCAGAGGTGAGAGCAGTACTCCATGCATGACCGAACTTGCGCTTTATACAATTTGAGCAGCTGTTCAGGCGTGAAGTACCGTCTCACCTTTGCAAGGATCCCCAACTTTTTTGCAGCCAACTGAGCCTTTGCCTCAATGAAAGGACCAAAATTGAGGGTCGATGTTAACGTAACACCAAGAAGGTCGAGATGGTCCGTTATCGGCACGGTTACACCACGGAAAGATGGAGCCGGGTGGAATAAGCTCTTTTTTGCGGAAAAAAGACACGCCTGGGTCTTAGCAGCATTGAAACTGACTAGATTGGCATCGCCCCATTCGGAGACAGCCTCCAAAGACAGGTTCAAGCGCCCAACCATGGCCTCCCGGAGAGACCGGATCTCAGGCCCAGTAGCCCGTGCGCCGGACACGTATCTCTCAGCAACCGTGCTGTCGTCTGCGTACCCAAAGGTTCCGGGTTTTAGCAGGTCATTTATGTGCAGCAAAAACAGTGTAGCCGAGAGCACCGACCCCTGAGGGACTACGGCGTTAATACCTAACTGACCGGACGAGCAGCCATCGATAACCACTCGAATTGACCGATCCCTCAGGAAGTCAGCAATCCAATCACACAGACCACTAGGCAGACCGAAGGAAGGAAGCTTACCAATAAGGCTCTCATGCCAGACCCTGTCGAAAGCCTTCGAGATGTCAAGGGAGACAGCAAGGGCTTCCCCATGCCTCTCGATGGCCTCACTCCAGATGTGAATGGCATACGCTAGAAGATCCCCAGTTGACCGATTTCGGCGGTAGCCGTATTGGCGGTCACTGAGGATATCGTTGTCTTCTAGGTATGCCAGGAGCTTATTGTTCAGCACACGTTCCATACTCTTACAGAGGATGGACGTTACCGAGATGGGTCTGTAGTTGGCCGGGTCAGCCCGACTACCCTTTTTGGGCACGGGCTGAACGTTAGCTTGCTTCCAAGCCTTCGGCACCTTTCCAGTCACTATCGAAAGGCGATATAGGCGTGTCAGGATTGGAGACAATTCAGGCGCACAAGTTTTTAGTACAATTGCCGGTATCCCATCGGGGCCACTAGCTTTGTTCACGTCAAGGTTACGCAACACCCTAAAGACTTCTCTCTGATGGATGCGAATATCCGACATACTCGTCCCACATCCAACAGGAGACGGAGGGGGCCGCGCGCCATCAGAGTTCAGACGTGAAGATTCCGCAAAAAGGGAGGCAAACAAGTTTGCCTTGTCCTCGGCGGAGTGGGCCAGTGACCCATCGGGTCTCAGCAGTGGTGGTAGTGAGGGGCGACAGAAGTTTGATTCAACCGACTTAGCCAGGGACCAAAACGCTTTGCTACCAGCAGGGTATGAAGCTAGTTTGTTCCCGATTCTGCTAATATGGTCAAAACGTGCCCTTCGCATCGCCTTTTTGCAAGACTTGGCAGCCCTATTGAAGGCTCTCTTCTTCTGAGTAACGTCACTTGCTTTGTGCACACGAGCGTCGACCCATGCCAGGTAAGCCTTGTGTTTAACTGCATTTGCGCGGTTGCACTCGGCACCAAACCATGGTCGTTCAACACCGGACAGCGCTACGTCAGAGAATGGAATGTAGTACTCCATCCCCTGCCGCAACACATCAGTGACGGCGTCAGCGCATGACGATGCATCTTCCGAAGAGAAGCAAGTGGGCCGCCAAGGATAGCATGCGAAGAAAGATCGCATCCCATCCCAATCTGCTGACCTGTACCGCCAAACCCGCCGGGTGCCTCTCGGGCTAGGATCGGGCGGTGAGTAGACGGATACAGACTTCACCAGACAGTGGTCGGAACTACCCAAAGGTGAAGGTGAAGTACCAAGACATAGACATAGATACAAACATACAAGCATAAATATAAGCATACAAACACACACTTATGAAATTTGACACACGGGTTTAGAAGTAACATAATTATGTGAATGTTCCAACAATATTAAATGCAGACGTGTCGAATTGATTACACCTCCGTTTTTTTAAGTCGGTTAAAACAGAATTAAATTTCTAAGAATACTAAAACTTAACTAGGTACCTATCCTATCGTAATATAAATGCTTAAAACCTGATAATCGAATAATTTTTTAAATAATATTTTTGAAGTTTAAAAATAAAAGTGTTAATCGACTTTTGGTGCTGACCCTACTTATCAGTAAATACGATTAGTGATATTTTCACTCGTTAAAGTTTTTAAAAGTCTAATTTGTCTTTGCTATTGAGTTTGGCTCGGAGTCGCCTGTTTATTGTGACTGCCAGTGTTACAAAGAGAATAAAAAGAAACTACATTGTATCAAAGTGACCTTCAATAAGATTGTCCACTAAAAAACTTTTTTTAAAACAAGCTTTTTTCGTATTGTTCTCAGCAAACCATTGATATCCATATCATCGCAGTGCACAAAAAATTACTAGTCCGCCATCTTGGGCCGTCCGCAATATTGGATTTAGAATGACTTCACTTAGCTAACCATGCATTATTATCCAAACTGTATACAAAATTTAATCCTTATCGGTTGAGGATAACTGCTTTAAAATTCAGTTGCAAGATTTCCAAGACCCAAACACACATACACAGCAAGTTGAATAAAAGCTTGTAAAACGATGGTTGGAGTCACAGATCATAGAAACAACACTATTGTTTCTATGATCTGTGGTTGGATTCAATTCTATTTGAGCAAAAAAAACAGTGGAAACCATTTAAATAATTGCCGCAGACACCATTTACATTAATTGTAGTTACCACTTTCCCAGCAAACTATACAACGTCTATTGCTGGCAGAAAATAAAAGTCGATATAGAACCTCCTCCTTTTTTTTTTTAAACTACGTTAGAAAGTAAATTTAAAATAATTATAAGTGGCCGACATCTTTTTATTGCACGCTACTATAATTATTAATCCAGTAGTAACACTTCGATCGACAATCTATTGAACACGTATTTATGACGCGATATCTTGCGAAAACCCTCGATTCAAATAGTGAAAAGCCCAAAACTTTTGAACCGATTTTGATCAATCGTAGCTAAGAACACTCTCGATAAAGTTACTATGCAAACAAAAAAAAAATTGATATCAAAATCGGTTCATCCGTTTACGAGGTATGATGCCACAGACAGATTACAGGTACACACGTCAAACTTATAACACCCCTTCTTCCGTGTTGTATGAACGTAAATAATGGAAAATGGTAGAAAATGCATTAAGTCCGCCTTTGTGCGTTTGTGTGCATGAAATATTAAATAAATGAAGCAGCCTTCCTGCTACGATCCTTACCCCCAGTTGCTATCTGAACTTGTTATCTGATGTGATTGGTTGAATGAATTTTCAACAGCCAATCACAGCAGATAACGCGTGCTTGACAATTTGTCACATTAATTCTCAGATAATTTTAAGCTGGGAAACTGGGAGACTCCTTAGTCTGTATGAATCTTAGCAGGAAGCGATCAGTAATTTCTGTCTGCCCCGCCATGGTACCTATGTATATTTGTATAAAAATAATAATTAACTTTAAAATGATAATTAGAGTCATTCGATATTTTTTCTGATATAATTAATACCTCTGTAGATAAAAAATACGTCAAGTAAGCACTTTTTTAACACGTTAAAAATCTGACACAAACAAAATTTAACAAATAAAACACCGTCGCCAAAACCACTCAATTATCAACCTTAAAAGCATACAAGTAAAAGCATCAATAGTGCCATGTGTACAAATAATTTCCCCTTCAACAAAGGGGGTGGTAACAAAGGGTGTATTTGCATTCAACCGCTTCATAATTTCACACTGATCCATACATGACCGTGTGGCCTAATGGATAAGGCGTCGGACTTCGGATCCGAAGATTGCAGGTTCGAGTCCTGTCACGGTCGACAAGCAACTTGTTCCGCAACATTGTAAATGTTTTACAAGTTGCTTTTACAATCAGTTTTGACGTTGTTTTTAAAGTTTTTTAATTTTAAGAACTATATTCATAATTTTTTTAACCGACAAAAAAAAGGAAGAGTTTCACAATTCGACATGTATATTTTTAAATTGGTATGTATGACGATTGACCTCGCATAACTTTTTATAGGGGGACCACCCTATAAAAAGATTTCAAAAAAGTCAGTGACTACATATTTGACAGCTGTCTGAACACCTCATACTCCGACTGCACTCTTGCACAGCATGATTTTCTACTTGTTTACATATTTTTAGTTCGCGTCTTAAGCAGTCGGGTTTTTAATTTTTAAATTAACTTTTTAGTTGGAAGAGAATACCAGGTTTAGTATATTATTATACCAGGCGTCTGTCCTTTGACAGAAAAAAATCATTCGAATTGAAGCAGCAATCTCATCTCGGCGACTATCAATGTCAAAATGTAGGCGAATTAGAGAATGCGACAGTCCTATTAAACATCCAAATCAGAGGGCCAATTCCCATATTTTTATTTCGTGAGAGGAGATCGCTGCTTCAATTCGAATTACTTTTTTAAGCATGATCTTCTGTCGTTGAAAAATTCATCCGTAGCAGAGCCATCATTCACGCACATTCGACCTTCGAACTTTAGAAAGCGATCGCCTTTTTTATCTGGATACAAATGTGTGCATTACCTTGTGGAGATAGGGCTGAATATGCTGTGTATATTTTTAATCATTCGTTTCGAGTCTGCGTAAATATATATATACTAGTTGACCCCCCGCGGCTTCGCTCCTGTCAACTGGCTACCTACCCTACCCTACCTAACCTTTAATTTTTTGTTTACCTACCCTACCTACTGAAAAAAAAAACCATCTACTAAATAGTCCGAGCAAAGCCTAAACATTTGGTTTGGATAGGTGAGCCCGTTCTTGAGTTATAAAGTTACATCAAAAAGTGGCATTGTTTTTTTTTTTTTTTTTTTAAATCATATGCTCGCGCTTGACCACTATCTCACCTGATGGTAAGTGATGATGTGGTCGACGGTGGAGCACGTTTGCCTAGAAGCAACCTATTCACTCTTGATTTAAAGACTCCTAGATTGTAGCTATCGGGAAACACAGACTCCGGGTAATAAACGTTTTTATATATATAGATGCCTCAAACCCTATTTCCTGTATGTTCACAGCTACTCCACCCGGCCGGACCGCAATACTTACTCCCTGCCACGCGGCGCACGCGGCGAGGCGGGCCAGCCCGGACTATCGGCGAATCCGGACTTCTACTTCATGCCGTCGCAGCGGAAGTACGAAGGTGAAGTAGTCAGGGTTTACGTCGACTATCGCGACAGGGGGAGGCGCCACCAGTAGTGGGACTAGACTATCGGGAAATGTAGTATCAGGGGCTCTACCATAATGGCCTGCGCACAATGGCGGACAGGACGGCAGAGGATTATAAATTTATCAATTGAATTTAACAGTTATCCAATCGGAATAAGTTATAAAGGAGA
Source organism: Orthosia gothica (assembly GCA_949775005.1). NCBI lineage: Eukaryota > Metazoa > Arthropoda > Insecta > Lepidoptera > Noctuidae > Orthosia > Orthosia gothica. The sequence goes on from OX459052.1 coordinate 6,422,440, forward strand.
ATGCCCATTTTGTTAGGAACTTGGGCGCCTTTGATTAAATGGTTGTATCTTGATGAATTTGGTTGTATACAGTTCACGAGATATAACGATGTTTCTGTTCTTGAAATGAACCCGTATTACAATGCAATAAGGTGCATATATATGTCTAAGTGAAGGAACCTGATCTGTTGTTGTCTGTACTTATAAATTAAAGGACACGGATGGAAAAAAAACACAAATCATATTTTTGGATAATATTGAAATAGCAGACACGATACCTCCTAAGCCTTCTTCCTCCTTTGTGCCGCGATGCCCCGAAATACTCCGAGGCCGATCACAGAGCATTGAAATATAAACCTTATGTCGATTGGATAATGATTAAATTCAATTAAATGCTCTGCCGTCCTGTCCGCCATTGTGCGCAGGCCATAAGAGACAGATGTATACAAGTGATAAACATTTGTCCCTTACGCACTATGGCAATAACCTTGCTGTAAAAGCTTATGGTAGGGCCCTAGGTGTAGGTAAATGGTACCTAGTAGAGTGATGGGAGGTGAAAGTTTGCTCAATTTGGTACAGTCAGCAAAAGGCAGAACTTACTTGCGATTACTTTTTAATCTGTTTTGTGCATGTGTCAAGTACTCTATGGTCAAGTTTGTCACATGACCATTCCGTTTCTTGTGGGTTTAAAAATGTTGTTATTGTAATAGGTTGACAAAAAATATCTATTTAGTCCGTCAGTTAGATAACCTAAAAATATTTTTTAGACTCGTATTTTTTCTTTTGACACGTAAACAACAAATTAAAACGATACAGTGCGTTGAAATATCGTGTGACGTCATGGTGTGCTACACTCTATACTGACAAAGTGACGTCACAGGCCCCCACTCCTGAACTTTGATGCGCTTTATCTTTGTAATTTTTTATTTATTTGATAAAGTAAAAAAATACGAGTCCAATATTATTTGATAATCTCACTGACGGACTAAATATAATTATCATTTTTCTACCCAGCAAACATCTCTATTATGTAATTACGTTCTTGGTGACCCAAGCTACCAAGCAGTTTACTGTCGGTTATGTGTACTTAATAATTTTTTTGCTGTCCGTACCACGTGATAGAAGTAAGAATATATTGATTTTGAATTGGGTCGCATTTAGGTAGTCTATCAACTATTTAACTTGTAGTAGACACCTAAAGTTAGACAATAGACTTAAAAAAAGTGTATTGTCTTTGGTTAACTAGTCGAGGTATGAGGAATTGGGGTACTGAATTTTGATTGGCCCTGTCGATTTTGCTAATTCTCATAGTCGCCTAGTGTAGGTATCTATAGTTTAGTAGATAATCATGACAGTCTAAGAAGTCCGATGACGTTTCTCATTTTACATGCCGCGTTAACTTTGTAGGTACGAACGTCTACGAGAAATAAAAATTCATAGTACTAATTAATTACAATGTTACCCATACACTAAAACGACGAGCATACTTCGTAAGCATCAAGTTTAACTAAAGGATCATCCTCACTGAGAGCATTCACGTGTAATGAGCATTCGACGTCGAATATTCGAGTGGTGTGGTCGTTGACACGCAAGCGCGAACTTCGGCCGGTGTGCACTTCGCAACGATTTTCGCGGAAACGGCTCGCATTCGAATGTTCACGCAAATAAAACGCTCGAAAGCGAGTACTCAGATAATGAAAACAATGAGTATGTATGTAGGAATATTACTGGCCTCTTGTAAAGCAAGGAACTGTTCCTTTCCGTTTTCCTTGACCTTAAGTGTTTGTGACCTTCTTGGTCAAGCGTATTATCGAATGAATGAAATTTAATGAGATCGTACTCGTATTCGAATCGAATGCTCCAAGCACGCAAGGGAATGTTCGACTCGAACGTTCATAGTTTTGCTCGAATGTAAATGCTGGGCTCGCTGAGAAGCATTTGTTGCTCGCCTAAGATTGCTTGTTTACAAATGCTCTCGAAAGAATGCTCCCAGTGAGGACGCTCCTTTATAATTATAACGTATTGTTCCTCGTATAGCTGTCAAATCCGACTTCTTAGATGGTCACGACATTAGAAGCTTTTAGTACAAATAATAAATTAATAACCACTATAAGATTATGATAATTTAGTACCTATTTAAAATTATCTATATTAACTGCTTACAATTATTTACAATGTTTGGTATATTAATAATATAACAAAATGCAAAATAATAATACGTACTCATACTTAATATTATATTTAGATATTGTGATAGTATGTAGATTGTAAGTTTACTTATGTATTTTATTTTAAATTTAGTCGGTCATAACGTCAAAATGCAGCGATTTGAATCCAATATGATAAAATTAAACAAAGTTTATTTAAATAAATAAATTCTAAAGGAGAGAAAAAAAAAATTCAATGCCTTTTGGGTACATAACTTTTATCTGAAGAATAAATTAGTCAAGAGAGAGTTTGACATATTTTCTATACAAAAACTGTCAAACCGCCTATTTATTCCCCAGATAAAATTTTTTTCACGTCTGTACGTATATTTTAAGAATGGCTGCATTTTGGCATCTGGGATGCTCTGATATACTGTTTGGCTCAGCATGAAATGTTTTGTAGTTAGTTATATAATATTGTGTACTTTGCTTCTACCGCTTGGGACATTATTAACAATAATAAAGGGTGCCTTTTAATTCATTGGCAATCTTTAAAGGGGTGATTGGGACTCATGAATTTATACAACATTTATTAAGGGATTAACGTTGAGAAATAAAGCTGTTCTAAAGTTGAATCTTTTTGTTGGAATAACTCGGACAAAATGTTGAGAACAGCAATATTCTCTTCGCTGTTCACGTTCATTTGTACACCCCCTAAAAGATTGTCAATGTAGTAAAAGGCATTTATTTCTTGATATAAAAATAAAACTTTCGAAGTAGTTTTGTCGTTTCCGATATATTGTTGATCTAAAGCTGTTATTTACGTCGAATATTGTAGCACAATTTCTAAGTTTTCAACAAATCCATCTTCGTTGCTTGAGATATTACCTATGTATGTGCCGATTTATGGGCCCAAATTTCAACCAACTAAATTTAGGGGACCTTTTACCGTTTAACTCAAGGCGCGGCCAAGCACGAGCCTATTTTAAATAATAAAAAAAAACTATTTCCTTAATGCTGGTGAAACAGAAACCACCTTCTAACAGCCCCCTAACCAGACTTAGATTAAACTTAGGGGATGTCGGTGAAAACGGGCATTGAGGCCGTATTCCAGATGCTCATACTCGACTCAAACTCAAAATTGGCCACACCTACCAGTTAACTGCCAACCAATCACAACTCTCGAGTTTGGCATATGATTTTTCAGCTTGACATATGCATACTCAATAGAGCAAGAGCCCAGACGTTACTGAATTCTTTCAACACAAAACGTGTGGTCAATATTGAATGAAAATGAAAGTCCAAGTTAGCAAGTACGAGTACGTTCCAAGTATTTGCGAAACACGGAACCACACTTTTGTGTCGTGGCGTGGCGTGGCGCGGGATCCACCAATCCCACGACTCTGTTCCAGCCTACGTCATAATACAACGAGTTTTGTAACCAATTAAATGCGTCATAAGGCGCCACGCCACGACACGTAAGTGTCTTTCCGTCTTACCACAACTGAATTGCACTGATTTTGTGTTAAAAGAGTTCGGTTCGGTTCGGGTTCGGTTTGGGTTCGGTTCGGATTCATTTCGGTTCGGTAAGATCTTGGACTTGAGCACGTTAATGTAAAAAAATCAAGCCAACCAATCACAACTGTCCATTGCCAGTCTGAGTTGAGTTGAGCAGGAGCGTCTGGAATACCGGCTTTTGCATACAATGCAATGACTATTCAAAACGCGTATCTATAAATATTTGCATAATTTATGAATATGATAATTTGGGTTATGCAAAACTTAACCCACCTGCAATATTCAAAAGGACGTTATTTTTCTAAACAAAGTAAATAGTTAAAATTCAGCATAAATACATAGTAAACATTCACACCATTGTAGATTTGGGTTTGCAAATATAGATTTGCCAAGTTACCTTTAACCTTATAATACTATTTTTAACTATGAACTGGAGTCTCAGAGCGGTTCAACACTACACGTCCGTGTCCGTGATTTGAGTTCCGAGTTCAAAATGATCTGAATTATGACAGATTATGATGGATACAGTTCGGAAGTATTGCGTAAGCTTGCCTAAAAGAAGTACTACGGCTACTTCAGAACCGAAATTTCACGGACACGGAATTGTAGTGCATATAAAGGCGGTTATGCACTACACGTCCGTGTCCGTTAGTTATGATTTTTCCAACGCCAGATAATATCCGAAGTATAGAATTGACACTTTCTTGACAGTTTTTGTACGGAAAAACTACCAAAAATTCAAAGTTGTGTCTCGAATGTTTTTGGAAAAATCAGCTCTTTACAATAAATATATTTTTGCTAATAATGTCCCGCAGTTAAATACTAAATGCACGTAGTTTGACTCGCTACACTCTGCAGTAATGTAGGCATGTGCTGTGATTGGCTTATTATTTACTGGAATGCACTTAGATCCACTTGTATTGTCGGTTAACTTTTGGAACAAATTAGTTTAGAAATTTTTAGTTGTGTGACAATATAGGCTAACTAAATTGTCCCACCGCAAAGTATTTTTCCTCTATTTTTACCCGACTGCCAAGGACGGGTTTTATTTTTCGCGCGTATATTGTATGTGTGTATGTAGATTTGTTTGTAAATTTATTTATTACCTCGTATCTGTCAAACGGTTGGATGGATTTTGACCGTTAAGGTATCAAACCCAAGAGTACTGGAGTTTGAAAAATAAATGGCGGTTTTTAGGCGCCATATTGTGGGGTCCTATTTTTTTTCTCCCAAAACCATCAAGTGGGGTTCTTAGAGGTGATTACATAAATATACACCACTTATATAAAAAAAAAAAAAAAAAAAAAAAACCCGACTGCTTATGCGATCTAAAAAGTTCTAATCTCTTAAACAACCTAAAAAATCTTGATTTTATTAAATTGTTTTTATCTCTTGCCTTCTCTGGCCCCTCTATTAGGATCGAGGCCAAATATAAAAAAAATATCAATGTAGGTATTTTTAAGGCAAATATGAGATAACTTGTATGTGAAAACTAGCCAAGTCAAATCTTGAGCTACAATTTATCCTAAGTTATCTGCTGTAAATAATTCGACTTTTAAAATTTTAGAAGTTATATTTTAAAATAGCTAATATTGTTATAACAGAAAAAGCAAGAAAGTTTTTTAAATTGATTTTAGAATGTTTTATGTTCTTGTGAATACATTACAGGATACAGATCTTGGCACCCATTTAGATCTCAATTCTTTGGTCAGCGTAGTCAACAACCGCGCATATTCTTAGAATTGAACTAGGCTTCCTTTTTCACATTTATGTTTTTAATGGGTTATACCTAACAGAAAAAGCCGTGACAATGCCTCATTAAAGTCCTTACTTCGTGTTAGTGCAAAGCTGCCAGAAAATCGTTATTTTCTAAAGCATACTCCTTAGTAACCGGCTGGGTTAAAAAATGTATATGTTTTATTGGAAAAATAAACATGTACATATTCTTTTTACAGTACATTATTTGTGAAAAATAATGTACATGTTCTTTTATGCTAAACACTTATCCTTTAAAAAAAGAATTAAAAAAATATCGTAATTTTCACGATATTTTTTCGCTTCTTTTGCTTATTCCTCCAAAACGACTTGGATGTTTAAAAATATTTTCAAACAGAAAAACTGATGGGTAGAATTTCTTCTTAACCTACAAAGGATATGTAAACCAAAAAATATTTTGCAAACAAAAACTGTCCAAAAGGAGGTACAATATTGATATTCTGGCCCCGAGCGGGCGCAAAACCAGTACCGCGTTAACATTGGGGCATATATACGCCTTAACGAGTTATGATATTATATAATTATTTATTCTATTCTTTATATTATTATTTATTTTGACAATTGACCAGATCTTAACATTGAATTTAAATAATTGCTCTGAATTGATTAAAAATATGTTTTATTGTTATTTTAAGCCTTCGGTTTGTTTCTTTACAGATTTTTGAAGGAGACTTCGCTGAATTCTGATTATCTTTAGTTACCAACATTACTCTGTAATCTAAAGCACCGATTTATTTTAAGAAATTTTTATTTTACTTTTCACAATAATAATTATATTTTTTTATTTCCAAACCAGATCTAGTCTCATGTCACAGTTTTAAAAAATAAGTTATTTTCACTTCTAATTGTAATTGTACTTAATTATTTTATTTTCTTCTATTACAGAAAAAAAAGTTGTAAATATTATGTAAAATAATTCGCTGTAAATTGCACAATAGTTGTAAGATTTGACGAATCAATTAAAATATTATGCTTATGGATAGGTTAGTGATAACAAAATATGAGTTAAATTCACAACTTGAAAACGTTGAAATAGGTAAACAAATTTAATTTACAAGATTATTATTTAAGTTTGAAAAATAGTAATATAATCAAAAGGAGGATTTTTCAATAGTTTTAAGTGTAAGCCTTTGTATAAAAGCCTTTATTTTAGTTGATAAGTAAAATAATAATATTTAGAGGATATAATAAGTAATTTAATCATTCCGAGCCCCATAAATAAAGTAAAAATAAAACGAAAATGAGTATTACAACCGAAGTAGAAATAAGTGTTTACTGTACCTAAGATTGTAAATGAAATAAAATATTTTTTGATAATTTACACATTGTTTTAATAATAGATATAATAAATACTCGTTCCCTTACTGGTGGACCTCGACACCAGGCTGTAGGCAGTCTAAAAAAGCTCTGCCATCCTTAGACAGGAGGCTTACCAGGCGTCTTTTACGCCTGGACAGGAATAGCCTGCGCCTGGTGACGGGGACCATCACGGGACACTGCTCACTCAACAAACACTTCCATACAATAGGCATAACGGACACTCTTCTGTGCAGTGTTCTTTGAATGCACAGGGGTCACTCAGATAAGAGCACGAACCCTTGGGTCACACAGATCTTACATGGATGTTTTGAGTAAACCAGGAGCTCTAATTGACTTCTGGAGGGAGGTGGGCTGGTTGGAATGACCACCCAACGGCCGCCATGGCCCACGTACAAAGGTCCAATTGAGGACTAAGTGCGGAAACCAAACCCCCCTAACATAGAACATTCTCGTTCCTTTATCATAAGACCCCTTATTATATAAAACAGTATTCTTATAATGTCGTTACAAGTTGCTTCTTACACCTCTCACTTGCTTTGTTTTTATTCGCCACATATCCTGAAATACGAAAAAAAATATAAGAAACAAATTTTAGCCCTAGAAAAGCTTTGCCAGAGAATGGACCTCCAATGTAATCTTTGGCTGCCGAAGGGTAAACTTTTATGAGGGTAAATGTACCTTAGAGTATGATTACCTTCAGAAGAGGGAAAACCTGCCTGTAATGTGCCATACACCTCGATGTAGGCCGAATTGTAAATGTTCTTAAACGTAACATAACTTGAAAGAAAGAAAGAAAGAGAAATATTTATTTGTGTCATCTACACGAGATAAGCAAAAACAACAAAAAAAATATATATATAATAACCTCGTGCGAGACCAACAAGGCTCCTATCCCAGCATGTGCAGCGATATTTAAAAGAAAATAACGCTGCGCTGGTACGAGTATTCTGATAAGGCCCACTGTTGATGCCACGGACACATTCACGGAAACGGACAAAAGTGTAAATTTACAACATAACTGAGGTCGCTGCCTCTTCTTCTAACCGCTGCCTCTTCTTATAAACTCTGCCTCCATTTGCTAAGCCAGGTTGTACTGTTGCGTGCCATACACCTCGGTGTAGGGCGAAGGGTAAACGTACCTCTGGGTAACCTAACTTCAAGTTAAGGGTAAAATTACTACATAACTAAGATCGCTGCCTTTTCTAAGCTCTGCCTCCATTTGCTTAGCCAGCTTGTCCTGTCGCGTGCCATACACCTTGGTGTAGGGCGAAGGGTAAACGTACCTCTGGGTAACCTATCTTCAAGTTAAGGGTAAACTTACTACATAACTGAGATCGCTGCCTCTTCTAAGCTCTGCCTCCATTTGCTTAGCCAGCTTGTCCTGTCGCGTGCCATACACCTCGATGTAGGGCGAAGGGTAAACGTACATCTGGGTAGCCTAATTTCAATTAAAGGTAAACTTACTACAAAACTGAGATTGCCACCCCTCCTCCTAAGCTCTGTCTCCACCTGCTTGGCAAGCTTCTCCATTCGTGTGCCGTAAACGTGGATGTAGTGGCAACTGCTGTTCGCGTAGTGGCATGTCATCGCTTTGCGGTATGTCTGGGGAAATAAAGGCTTGAATGATATCTACACTTTTAATAGTACATTTCGTGTCGAGCATAAGAAGTCGAGATTTGAACACGAGCAATGTAGCCAATCGAATTGAATCGAAAGCTACATGCGAGTGTTAAAATAAAGCCTTTTATGCGAAACACAAACGATTCTTTTTCACTAGCTGATGAACTTACTACGAGTAAATTAAATGCAAATAAGTTCCAACAACAATTTATTAGAAACGCTCAAACTAAAAACCACAGACTAATATACACACAATCAATGCGCGCTTTTTCGAGAGGTAACAGGTTCAGTATCATTCTGCCCGTTACATAATGATATCAAAACTCCATACAAAACTCATTTCGTAACTGTTATGTAATTTCGTTTTTTTTTATTTATATTTTATAGTCATGTGTCTAAATGTTCATATTTCGAAACATATTTCTTAGGCAATGTGTTACAAAAGTGCTTTTCTATACCCACTGTTTAGAAAGAGAAAGATTTTTGCATTTTTTTGTGCATGGAACAATAAAGATAAAGTTAACCAAAGACTCGCTGTTGCCGTTATTAAAATTCAGAATTCACTGTTATTTTTAAGTTGATTTAAAAATAAATGAAGGTGTTAGATTCTTTGGTGGATTACGGCCCGGTCCATCCCACACATAGGAGGTCTGTGTCTCAACAGTGGGCACATTAAGACTGATGATGATGAAACCAAGGAATACCTGAGTGACATTAGGCCTGGATCCATGCACGAGGTTAGATTGGAAGAACACAGTGTCGCCGGGCTCCATCGGCACGTAAACTCGTCTGTGTTCCGGCGCTACCTCGTCGGGGTTCACAATGCCAAAGAAGAATAGCTTCGCTGACTGTAACAAGAGAGGTGTTTTTAACATGCAGCCATTTCATCGAACATCAGCTCTTCTTCCTCTGTGCAACGTCTGAGGGCACATCCCTGGGAAGACAGTAAACGGTTCTTCGACGAGAGCCCCTTTGCCCGGCAGCATGTAATTGCTAGGCGGCTCATTTCGTGGGCGGACAGTCCTCTGAACGCCCTTGACTTCTAAGCTAGCCGCACATGCATTAGGTAGGTACCCATGATAATTATTTTCAGTCTAGCTGTCGTCGCAAAAAATATTCATTGATTCACATTAATTGTTATTTATATATTTAAACTTCATGTACAATGGTGATACATAGGCGGACTTAATGCAGCAAGGCATTCGGGGGCATTCAGGGGGTTGTTTGTTGTATACCTACAAGACATCCACCCTGTGTGAGCCGAGCACCATGTTTAGGCAGCCGTTGACTTTGGTCACGGGTCTATGTATCTATGGTAACATTAAGTGTACTCACATTGACTTGTACGTCGTGTTCATACTATACATCAGCCCTATGTGAGCCGGGCACCATGCAGAGGCAGCCGTTGTCTTTTGTCACGGGGTCTATGTATCTATGGTAACAATAAGTGTACTCACATTGACTTGTTCGTCGTGTTCATACAATACATCAGCCTTGTGTGAGCCCGGCACCATGCAGAGGCAGCCGTTGTCTTTGGTCACGGGGTCTATGTATCTATGGTAACAATGAGTGTACTCACATTGACTTGTTCGTCGTGTTCATACAATACATCAGCCTTGTGTGAGCCCGGCACCATGTAGAGGCAGCTGTTGTCTTTGCTCACGGGGTCTATGTATCTATGGTAACAATGAGTGTACTCACATTGACTTGTTCGTCGTGTTCATACAATACATCAGCCTTGTGTGAGCCCGGCACCATGTAGAGGCAGCCGTTGTCTTTGGTCACGGGGTCTATGTATCTATGGTAACAATGAGTGTACTCACATTGACTTGTACGTCGTGTTCATACAATACATCAGCCTTGTGTTAGCCCGGCACCATGCAGAGGCAGCCGTTGTCTTTGGTCACGGGGTCTATGTATCTATGGTAACAATGAGTGTACTCACATTGACTTGTTCGTCGTGTTCATACAATACATCAGCCTTGTGTGAGCCCGGCACCATGTAGAGGCAGCTGTTGTCTTTGCTCACGGGGTCTATGTATCTATGGTAACAATGAGTGTACTCACATTGACTTGTTCGTCGTGTTCATACAATACATCAGCCTTGTGTGAGCCCGGCACCATGTAGAGGCAGCCGTTGTCTTTGGTCACGGGGTCTATGTATCTATGGTAACAATGAGTGTACTCACATTGACTTGTACGTCGTGTTCATACTATACATCAGCCCTATGTGAGCCGGGCACCATGTAGATACAGCCATTGTCTTTTGTCACGGGGTCTATGTATCTATGGTAACAATAAGTGTACTCACATTGACATGTTCGTCGTGTTCATACAAGACATCCGCGCTGTGTGAGCCGGGCACCATGTAGAGGCAGCCGTTGTCTTTGGTCACGGGCTCTATGTATCTATGGTAACAATGAGTGTACTCACATTGACTTGTTCGTCGTGTTCATACAATACATCAGTCTTGTGTGAGCCGGGCACCATGTAGATGCAGCCGTTGTCTTTGGTCACGGGGTCTATGTATCTATGGTAACAATAAGTTTACTCACATTGACTTGTTCGTCGTGTTCATACAATACATCAGCCTTGTGTGAGCCCGGTACCATGTAGAGACAGCCGTTGTCTTTGGTCACGGGATCTATGGCCGTCCATGTGGCGAGGATTTTGTCTGCGGGCCGGAACGGGAAGTACAGCATGTCCTAGAGGCAAAATTAACCAACGTTTAGTAAACGGTTTGGCCAGCGAGAAAGTCGTATTCTAGCCTCAACCGTGAAATTTTATAAAGTTAGGATATTAGGCCGCAAAATAAAAAATTAAGTGGGCACTGCTCTTAAAACGGTGAAGGAAAATATCGTGAGGAAACCGGCATGTCCTAGAACCAAAAATTGGAAGACATGTGACACCCACCGATCCGAATTGGCCCCGTGTGGTGGATTAAGGCCCATTTCCTCTCTCTAAGAGGAGGCCTGTGTCCCAGCAGTGGGAACATTAATAGGCTGATGATGATGATGATGTTGGGCAGGTGATAGATACACTCACGATATGCCTGGTCCATCAGTTGAAGGTCGTTCAGCGAGCTAGGGAAAGGGCTATGCTTGGAGTCTCTCTAGTCTAAAGGATAGAATCCGAAACGAGGTGATCCGGCAGAGAACCACAGTTGTCGACATAGCTCACAGATTAAGTAAGCTGGAGTGGCAATAGGCTGGACATATTAGCCGTAGCACCGATGACCGATGGAATAGACGTGTTCTTGAGTGGAGACCGCGAGATGGTAGGCTCTTCGCAGGGTGGCAGTTAGCCACTTGATGAGAATTGCCAAAAATAGATGCAATTTAGGATAGGCCTATGTCCAGCAAGGGTCTGATAATGATGATGGGCAGGTGACATCTGCTGATCTGCCCCATGTCGCAATACAAATGGGTTCCGGATAACAGGAACCAGCAACACCGTAGCCGTGATGAGTACTAGGTTAGGCTTAGCCATATCACATAGCTATATTATGATCCAAAATACTCTGGTCTTCTCTTCTCACCTGGTGCGGTGGGTGCTCGTTGGTGCCTGGCGGTTTATTGATGAGCATGCAGTTGACGGCGGTGAGGTCCTGTCCTATGAGCTGCGCCACCACGTGCAGCATCCGAGGGTCCTCGGAGTACGTGCTGAACACGTCATCGAACAGGAGCTCCTGGATCTGTGCCGTGGAGGAATAACGGGTTACATTTGCGTTGGATATTGTGATGAAGAGCGCTGGTGGCCCAGTGGTAACGGCCGCGACTTACAAGTTGCAAGATCGTGGGTTCGAACCCAGGCAGGCGCTTATTTACTTTGAATACATTATTTCATCACCACTGCACTCAGAACGGTGAAGGAAAACATCGTGAGGAAACCGGCATGTCTTAGAACCAAAAATTCAAAGACACGTGACATCCACTAACCCGCACTGGGCCCATTCACTCCCACAGAGAGGAGGCCTGTGTCCCAGCAGTGGTAACTTTAAAAAAGGTTGATGATGATTCGTAGATAATTTATTGTTCTTCTTTTCGTATCGATAGGTAATTTATTGCAGAACAGTTGAATTGTGTCCTTAAATACCTTTGTATGCGCATCTTTTTGGTATTGCAGGGCCATCAAGAAAGGTAAAATAAAAAACTTTGTAACAAAAAAAATTAAACCGACTTCTAAAGCAAAACACTACAAATCGAAAAATAACTTTTTTTTCGAAGTCGGTGTCTTGGTGCCTACTGTTTAACGTTTTTTTAGACACCAACTTCGGAATAAAGTTATTTTTCGTAGTGTTTTGATTTAGAAGTGAGTTTTTTTTTTTCCCCCTTTAGTTCCCTCCCGTTAGAGATTTGCCGTCATTTATTGAAGAGTTCTGTTGTATATCTCCGAAGTTCTTTATCAGATCTTTAGCAAATTTAAATGGGTCCATTTCTGAATCAATTTCTTTCAAACAAAAAAGAATTTTGCAAATCCGCAGGCTTATTACGTATGAAACAGCAATTAGCAATATTTGCGCAGAGATTGTACAATCATCGCGCGATTATCGCTTTACGTCAAAAAATTGGAAGGCTTATTTTTGCGAAATAATTGCTCTTCAATCGCGAATCCGCATTTTATATGTGCTATAGCCACACCATACTAATTTTACGACAGCACTGCTAACAATAAAAATCTGCTAACTGAAATGTGCATTTATCGCATTGCGATCGCGATCATTTCGTATTACCTATGGTTTTTGACAGCAGAGCGACAGCCATCGGCGAGCAAATGTGGCTGTCAAATTACGATTACTTTTTCCCTTGTTGTTGGTCGATTGCAAATCGCTCGCTGATGGCTGTATGTACAAAAGTTTTTGAGTTTTTGGCGGCTTTTTTCGTGTGTTATTTTGTGACTACTTTAATTATCCGTAAATTTGAATATTAATATAAAAGTAAATATTGAACTAAATAATTCCTAGTAAATATAGTAATGACATCGATACCGGAAATTTCAATTGTCGTAAAGGACATTTTGCCGAAAATGAGTTATATATATATTTGGAATCAGCGGCGCGAGCTCTATCGATTCGTATATTTAAAATAATTCTATCTTAAAAAAAAAGCCCCTTACGACCTGGATTTTCAACAGCTCTAGCTCGTTTAATTTTTACTTTTTGGGATGTATCGTAAAAATATTTTTTTGTAGGGAGCGTAAAGTCATCTTTTCATTATTTATGAGATCGTAAATCTCATTTTTGCATTGAAAAGTGATATACGACATTATAAACAATATCGATACCGAAAATTTCAATTGTCGTAATGGACAAATAAACACGAGATTTTAGAAGAATAGGTAGTAAAACTAAGTGAAATAAAAAGGTTTTTTTTAATTATCTATTATTTAATAATCAATATATTTAGTAAAAAAGTGGCATAAATGTTATTCTAATAGGAACTCAAAATTTAAACAAAATTTTATACCATTTTTTTATTTATATCGCCAGTAATCGATGCCGAAACTGAAAAACAACTGATTTTTTAGAATAATCAGCTAATAAACTAATCTAGTTTTTTTATTTCGTTTTTTAAACTCAAACAATATTATTTTATCAAAACAGTTATTACGCTTAATAATAAAACTAAAATAAACAAAATAATAAATGTTGCCCACCAGAACTCAAAAATCAAACAATTGACATTCTAAAATCAAAATCAATAATTTTTATTTCACATTGGCCTACATGGGCACTTAAAAACGTCGACAAAATGTGCACGGTTCGGGTTGGTCGATTCCTATGGAGAAGAACCGGCAAGAAACTCCATGGTTACTCTTTTAAAGTCAGTTTACTTGACTTCAGTCTTTTAAAATTATTAGTAATGATAATGAAACTTATTTATTTGTCACTTACCCTCTTACAAATAAACGCAGAATAAAGTTATACCAGGTATAAACCTATGAAAATGTATGGGTATACCTTAGTTATACCTGGTATAACTTTATTCCGTGTTTATTAGTAAGAGGGTTAGTCTTCTATGTTATACCAATATTATAAAGAGGAAAGTTTTTTTTGTTTGTTTGTATGTTTGTACCGAATAGGCTCCAAAACTACTGGACCGATTTAAAAAATTCTTTGACCTATGGAAAGCTAAATTATTCCTGAATTTCCCGAAATTTATTAACATAGGCTATAATTTTGACGGCAGCGAAGCCGCGAAAGTCTGCTAGTATGATACAAAATTAAAATAACCACTAAATTATAGTATTGAAAAAATCCTTGTTGTGTCAAAATTCAATGCTCCAAGCGGGGATGAATATGATAGATATAGGATTTTTCAATACTATATTTAGTGGTTATTTTAATTTTATTATTATAAAAGAACACTATGTTAAAAAAAATGTATTAAATTCATTACTAATAATTTTAAAAGACTGCTGTTACTTGCCATTTAATCAATGGTGCACAAAATTTGTTATTATTTTGGTTATTTTTATTTTGTTATTAAGTTTAAGACTGTTGATAAACATTGTTTGACTTTAAAAAACTAGATAGTAAAAAACTAGTTAGAAGATTAGTTTATTTAACTGATTATTCTAAAAATCGAGTTGTTTTTCAGAATCGCAACGATAACTTGCGATTTAAATTAAAAAGTAGCAATGCATTTAGTTTATATTTTGAGTTCCTATTAAAATAACATTTATGGTACTTTTTTACTAAATATTTTGATTATTAAATAAAATATAACAAAAAAGTATTTTATTTCACATAGTTTTACTACCAATTGTAGGTATTTCTATTTAGAACTTTAGTTTATTTGTTCCTTTTACCCCCTTAGTCTCTGATTTAATTGACTTTTACCACCCATTGATGACCAAAATTAGTCCTTTACGACACATCTGACCTTATCATAACCAATTTTTCGTTGCCGTAAAGTACTTCAGTTAATTTTTCTTGGGCTGTAAAGGACTCTCATTTTCGTCAATAATTAAGTTTGGTTTATTTTGTTAATGTATATGGATAGAACACGAAAAAATAGTTAGGATTTCTTTTGGCATCATGAATATAGTTCTTTGTTTGACAAAGATATTAGACAAAAACATTTTTTATTTTTGTTTTTTGGCTCTACTGAAAAGTCGTGTTTTGTCCTTTACGACAATTGAAATTTCCGGTATCGACATATTGGTGTTGTTTTGTGTCTCTAATGTCTACGCAACTGGACTATTTGTTGAATCATTGAAGCAGATGTGATCTCGCTAAAGTGGAGGTTTTTTTTATACTGTAGTGTTGGCTACCTCAGCGAAGCTTGTATGTTTACTACTAAATACTTACAAACAAATTAGAATGTGATAAGTCCGCAATATGTATCTTCTATTATATTCTTTTTTTATATGGCAAGCACCGATGTCGACTATTCTGCCAATGTTTAAAGTCATCATCATCATCATCATCATCATATCAGCCGAAAGACGTCCACTGCTGGACATAGGCCTCCCCCAAGCGTCGCCACATTGACCGGTCCCGTGCGTCCCGCAACCAGCGGATCCCCGCAACCTTCACCAGGTCATCGGTCCACCTGGTGGGAGGCCTTCCAACGCAACGTCTTCCGGTTCGCGGTCGCCACTCCTTTCGTCCGGTCGAACTTTCTGCCCCATCGGCCATCCGTTCTGCGAGCAATGTGCCCTGCCCACTGCCACTTAAGTTTGGCAATTCTTCGAGCTATGTCGGTAACATTGGTTCTCTTACGGATCTCTACATTTCTGTTTCGATCACGCAAGGAAACGCCGAGCATAGCCCTCTCCATTGCCCTTTGAGTGACTGTAAGCTTTCTGATGAGGCCCATTGTAAGCAACCACGTCTCAGAGCCATATGTCATCACTGGCAACCACACTGGTCATAGACTTTTGTCTTGAGACACTGTGGTAAGTTGGACGAGAAGACACCGCGCAACTTCCCGATCGCTGCCCAGCCGAGTCGAATTCGACGGTCGATCTCTCTCTCGAAGTTGGCCCTACCCAACTGGATCGTTTGTCCCAGGTAGACATAGTCGTCCACAACTTCGAGTGTAGAGTCTCCAACCTTGATAGGAGTGGGTGTAACATGGGCATTCAACATCATCTTGGTTTTGTCCATGTTCATTTTCAGACCCACTCTTTCGGAAGCTCTACTGAGGTCATCGAGCATTGTATTGAGGCTCTCCATGGTCTCAGCCATGACCACTATGTCGTCGGCAAACCGAAGGTGAGTGATGTACTCGCCATTATATAGGCCCCTCCAGTCCAGAACCTTGAATACACCCTCCAGCGCAGCTGTGAACAGTTTCGGAGAAATGACATCTCCCTGTCTCACGCCACGCTGGAGAAATATTGGTTTCGAGGTCTGATCCTGAAGACGGACTGACATGGTGGCGTTTCTGTACAAACACTTCAACACCTCAATGTAGCGGTAGTCGATCTGGCACCGTTGGAGAGACTGCAGTACAGCCCAAGTCTCGATCGAATCGAAGGCTTTCTCGTAGTCCACAAACGCTAAGCAGAGAGGAAGGTTATACTCTTCGGTCTTCTGTATAACCTGCTGCAGCGTATGTATGTGGTCTGCCGGTGCTAAAGCCTTTTCGGAATCCGGCTTGTTCGGGAGGCTGGAAATCGTCAAACCTGCGCGCGAGACGATTCGTGATGACTCTTGAAAACAACTTGTAGACATGGCTAAGAAGTGAGATGGGCCTATAGTTCTTCAGCCGGGTATTGTCACCCTTTTTGAAGAAGAGGACCACCACACCCCTGCACCATGCCTGTGGCGTTTTGCCCTCGAGTATGACGGAATCAAACAGTATCGAAGGGCCTTAAGGACTGGTTTTGCACCCGCCTTCAGGAGTTCAGTGTGATTCCGTCGTCACCCAACGCCTTGTTGTTTTTAAGCTGTTTCAGAGCCATCCTAATCTCGTACAGGCTGACGTCCGGGATATCTTCGGTATAGTGTCGGGTCAAGCTAGCTCTAGGGTCGTTTGCTAGATTCACAACGGTTTTACTGGTTGACGTGTACAACTGCCCATAGTAACTCTCGATCTCCCTCAGAAGCTCCGGTTTGGCGGATACAATCCTGCCATCATCGGTCTTCAGTTTTGTGAGCTGGCTCTGCCCAATAGACAGATCTCTTGCAAAGACCTTGGAGCCCTTATTTCGCTCGATAGCATCTTTAATGCTTTCGGTATTAAAGCGGCGGAGGTCGGTTTTCAAGGACTTTGAGATCCGTCTATTTAGCTGCCGCATCGTCTGAAGACTGCAGGATCATCTCACGCCTCTCCTTCATTAGCTTGAGAGTAGGATCAGAGAGCTTTTTATTTCTATATGTACGGCGGGTCTTGAAAAACTTAGACCCGACCGTATGGACAGCTGCCACGAACCCATCGCTGTATTCGTCCACGGAGCTCCCTAGGCACTCGAAACGATTCTGGAGTTCGAGCTGAAAGGTTTCGGGGTTTTGGATCTGGATCTGTGCTGGACGGAGCGTGGACTTCATCAGTTGAGACCTTTCAAGCTTAATATGAATGTTCAATGTGCCTCTTACCATACGGTGATCGCTCCCGGTTTTCACCGAATTGATCACAGAGACATCATTGAACATTTGCTTCTTTTTAGTTCCACCATCGGGGCTTTGCCATGTCCACTTCCTGTGCTCTCGCTTTCTGAAGAACGAAGGCCTCTATATGATGAACTCCTTCATCATATAGAGGCCTTCGTTCTCCATAAAACTGGCCAGTAGGTGACCCCGGTGGTGCCGACGTCCAACTCCAAATTGCCCCACTTGCAGCTCATCCTCGTCTCGTTTGCCCAGTTTTGCGTTGTAGTCCCCCATGACCACAGTGAAGTGAGTTTTGAAACTATGCATGGCTTTAGAGATATCCTCATACATGGTCTCTATCTCGTCGTCGGGGTGTGCCGAGGTTGGGGCGTAAACCTGTGTGACCTTCAGCGAATATCTCGCCGTATCCCAGTAGTTCCATTCTCTAGTTCCATTATGGGACTACTGGGATTTTTTTCTCCCAGTAGTTCCATGGAACTAGAATACTTTTTCACCTTATCCCATTAGTTCCATTAAGTACAGTTGAATACGGCGGCTATTTCGCGATTTAACTGTACCGGAACTTATGAGACTAATTTTATCTTTCATAAACAGAATGCCAGTTCCATGGAACTACTGGGAGAAAAAAATCCCAGTAGTCCCATAATGGAACTAGAGAATGGAACTACTGGGATACGGCGGCTATTTCGCGATTTAACTGTACCGGAACTTATGAGACTAATTTTATCTTTCATAAACAGAATGCCAGTTCCATGGAACTACTGGGAGAAAAAAATCCCAGTAGTCCCATAATGGAACTAGAGAATGGAACTACTGGGATACGGCGGAATATCTTGAGGATATTCTGAGTATAAGGTACGCCACCCTGGTCGACACACTCTCGATCTTCACCACGTTGTTCACAAGGGACTTGTGGACGATTAACCCGACACCACCCTGGGACTGCCGGTCACCGACTGCCGGTTGTTAAATAGCTTATTGCTAACTGACTTAGGTACATTTCACCATGGCTTGAAATATTCTCAATAAAATATCCGAGAAAAGAAGGGCTACCAAGCCAGGAGTAGCACGTAGATAAAAGTGAGGTGAATAAAATACGAGTAGGTACTACCTACTAAAACATAGCTACATACCTAAATTACTTGTTTTGCTTACCTTGTCCGGTACAATTACATGTTTAAATACAAATACACAACTATGTACAGTCATGCGATGTTTCGATTCATTTCAAACTCAAGGCTGATTAATGAATAGAACGCAATTTGTTGATTATTGTTAAAGTAAAATAAAATTGTTTTGCTTATTTAAGTACTAAAGTTACTTATCAATAGGTGCTATAGATACATGCTTGCATCTTTTTTCATACGGATAAGAAAATTATTTATTTTTTGCCCACGAGTAAAAGAAAAAGAAATAAAGAAAAAATATTTATTTGGGTTCTCATGTCTCCTGTGCCGGGAGACATGAGAAATATGCATAAAATAAAACAATAATAATAAATTAAAACCCCGTGCGAGACCAAAAAGGCTCCTATCTCAGCGTAGGCAATGATTCATTTTTACGCTAGGGTCCCGGACCTTTGAAGCGGCAGGCCCGCTTTTTAAAATAGTATTGTAGATGCATCTTCTTAGGGTTCCGTACCAAAATGGCAAAACGGAACCCTAAGGGTCGGTTCATATCTAACGGAATATGCGTCGCGTATTATCGGTCGCGTAACGCCAGAACTGACAAATGTATAGAAAACACTCGACCGTTCACACTCAACCGATGATGCGTTAGTGCGTTTACTGTGCTAACTGACTACGCTCGACGCATCATCCGTCAGATATGAACCGACCCTTAGTCCCTTTTCACACGCTCCGGTTGCCCGGAGCCCGGAGTTACCGGGCAACCGGTGTGAAAAGGCACTTATCGTGCGACTCAGTCTGTCTGTCCGTCTGTCACAGCTGGATATCTCAAGAACTATTAATTATATCAACTTGAAATTTGGAATAGTTTTAGATGACGTTTTGCCCAACTGTTTAGTTTGCAAATAAGTTTTTTTTTTTTTCAATACGGACTGCAAGGGGCTCTTTAAAATTCGAAGTGGTGCTACTAGGCCATGTGGGGTATCGTTAGAAAGTGCGATATTTGCACGTTCCTACACATTTTTTTAGGCCGTTTAGTTTTCGACTTTTGACGAAAAATTAAAAAAAAACCCGTTCCCTCCCCCTTATCTCCCAAGTTTACAAAGAGAAAAATCTATAATTATTCTATGTGATACAAGTTTATGTAAAGCTTACAGGAGAAATAAAACGATGTCTCTAAATAGAAATATCTATTTATATTTATTTTCTCGTTTTCAGAAAGCATCAACAAATATTACATTAGTTTCACTATCGGTCAAGAGATGGTGCAGACCTAAAATGCAATATTATACACCACAGTGTTAAAATTCTCTGACGAATATAGGCCTCGCCAAAGAAAATTTAAAAACATTTGACGTTTCGCAGCCAAAATGTCCTCCTTCCGACCTACTCGCAGGTTGTTTTGGGTGAAGCACAGTTGTAGTTTTTTTTCTGGGTACAAAACTATTTGGGTAACTATACGAATAAATCCAAAATATTTATATTGGTAATAGATGGTACCGAACCCTCGGTGCGCGAGTCCAACTCGCTCTTGACTGGTTTATTTTTTTAAAGGCTTTGCCCCGCAAATTCTGCTTGTATCGTGGGTGCGTTTACAAACATTTAAACTCCAATACACATAAGTCACCCAGATCTGGAACAACTATCTGTAGGCGATACAAATATTGGTTCCGTGCGGGCATCGAACCCGCGACACGCAGCGCAGCAGCCGATCCCTCAACCACTAAGCCAATCGTGACGTCGTTCTTCGTGTTCCCTTCAGCAGGCATCCTTATGGTATAGTAGTAGACTACGATATTTATTAGTATAATAATAAACCTCATAAATAGACATCTAGGTGTACCGGAATCTCATGGCAAATGGGTAAATAAATATTTGTTGCGTGCAATACTGGGGAAATTGGATTAAACGATCTTGATACTGTTTAATTTTTAGGGTTAAAAACGGAACCCTATTACTAATACTCCACGATCCGTCTGTCACCAGCTGTATCTCATGAACCGTGATAGCATAAAGAGTTGAAATTTTCACAGATGATGTATTTCTGCTTTCAGCTTGCCGCTATAACAAAACATACTAAAAACAGAATAAAATAAGTATTTAAGGGGGGCTCCTATACAACAAACGTGTTTTTTTTTTTGCGTTTTTTTGTGATAACGGTACGGAACCCTTCGTGCGCGAGTCCGACTCGCACTTGGCCGGTTTCTATTTATATCTTTATTATTAATGAACATGAAGTATATTCGGTATATTTATGAAGATAGAAGAAGATATAAGATTTTTTATGCCAGACAAAGCGACCATAATACCTTATTGATGTAATCCTCCGGCTTCGTCTGCGTCTGGCTCAAGGAGCGATCTTTGACGACCGTCACGACACCTTTCTGCACTCGACCTTCGCATACGTCGGTGAAACGTTGTCTGCAAAGGATACATTTAAATCAAAAAGTTATCGACCTATAAGCTAAGACGGGTGGTATGGTATGTCGTCCTTCTACTAACTTAAATCGGTAGGCTTTGCTTATTACGTATGAAATAGCAATCAGCAATCATTGCGCAGCGATCGCGAGATGATCGCTATATGTCATAAACATCGGGATTATGTAACCAATTATTTGCTAATCGCTCGCTGTTTGTCAAATGCAATTATTTCAAGAAAAATCCACCAAAGACTCTAAACCTTCTGTACTTTGCAATTTGGGAGCGGATGGCAATCGACCAACAACAAGGGGAAATGTAATCACAATTTGACAGCCTAATTTGCTCGCCATAATACTCGTATAATCGCGATCACCCTGCGTTCAAATGAACATTTTAGTTAACTAATTGTTCCATACAAGCAGCACTGTCGAAAAATCGCTATGTTGTTGTGGCTATTGCTGATACATAATTCAGATTAACAATTGAAGAGCAATTATTGCGCAATAATTGCTGTCGTTTTGCTCTAGCTAGGATTTATGTTCGAACATACCAATCTCCTGTACTTTGCGTACGAAGTAACACATATTGTTTGGCATAATTATGTGCTGCATTTTTCCTATTATTCTGAGTCGATTCCGGATCCAGTTGCTTAGCAATTCTGGAACTCAAAGAACACTTTATTTTATTTATATTTCAATTTGATTAAATTTTGTTGTTTAATGCCCAATTCGTAATTTTGTGCTGTGTAGGTAACATTGAACACTCAATCTGCCTACTCTCAATTTCTGGGGCACCAAGATACAGGCTGTGCCTAGTCTGGGCCACATTGCGACTTAAAATTTGTATCAAGTTTATCATACCTCGTCGTGCAAAATATTTCTTTGTTGTAACTTCTGTGTGTGTGTCAATAAATAAATAATTAAAACTCAGGACATTGTATTCACACGTTTCACGCACGAGCACATGTATTACGTAAAGTTAGTTCAGTTGGTTCAGTCGTCGGTTCATTGATACGAGTTAATTCATTATTTAGATTACTGCCCTTGATAAAAAAAACAGGTAAGTAATTTAAAAATCGAAAACCCGACTGCTTAACCTCTAACTGCCAGGTGACTGATAAACAGTAGGTACCTACATTTCCTATTGTGTCTCAATGTCAGGCAGCTAAGGTGTGAAGCGAACTAAAAAGATGTAAACAAGAAGAACATCATATCATACTGAGCAGTCGGAGGATCAAGTGGTCAGCTAGCTCGAGAAGATGTATCCTCCGACTGCACAGCATGATTTTCATCTTGCTTGTTTACAACTTTTTAGTTCGTTTCTGAAGCAGTCGGGTTTTTGATTTTAAATTAACTTTTTTATTTTTTGGTTAGGTAGGTAGTTATCTTTTTCTTCAAATTACTTTTAAACATAGTAAGTGTTATATATTTTTGTAATCACCATTAAAAATTCTTTTCGGTTTCGAAAAAAGAATAAAATGGGACCCATTTTCGTTTTCTTCTTTTACCGCCTATGCTGTCACTGACTCCCTTTTCTTTCATATTACTCCCCACCTCACACAGTCCATCCATCTTTTCTTTAACTCCCGCAATATGGCGCCTTAAATCCGCCATTTTTGTTTTATTTTTTCGTTACTTATATATGAACACTTGGGCGGTCGAGACTTAACGATGTCTTAATTATATAAATCCGACAAGTGGTTTCAAAAATATGAGGTAATAAAGAATATTACTGACATACATGATATGCGTGAAAAACATAACCCATTCCTTGCAGTCGCGTAAAAATATATTGAACTATTTACCAACTGTACCTATAGGTAAGTACTTAATTATTTTTAGGGCTCCGTAAATCGAAATGAAAAATAAATACTACTATCGGATCACTCGTGTCTGTCCCAGGAAATTTGTATCTACTGGACTGATTCCTTTGAAATTTGGAACACATGAACTTTTGTACTTAATCCAAAGTCAGTTTTTGCGGACAAATGAGAGTATTAAAAAACTACGGAGCATGACATTTTGAAAACAATACAAAAGTTTTTTTTAATAAAGATTACAGGCTAAGGTTAAATTATTAAGTTATTTAGGTTTAGTCTATTTTTTTTGTTTTGTTTTGATTACCTTTCAAAAGTTATGAAGATTAAAATACCTGTAGCTATTCAACGCCGGTAAGCCGATGAGTCTCTTGATGATCAGATATCCATTGTCTCTGTAGAACTGAAGTTGTTCTGGAGATAACGGGTATGAGGGTGTAGACTCTGCACTTATGCTGGAAACGAACACACTATAATTTTATTTCGTGGTCGCCCAGTGGCTAAGACCTCGCCTCTCCTCTCCTCTCGGTCGTGGGTTAAAAGCCGGGCAAGTACCAAAGTGACTTTTTCAAATTCATATGTTCATCTTGGACATCTCAAGCAACGGTAAGGAGAACATCGTGAGGAAACCAGATATAGTTAATGTTTGAAATAGCCAAGTTAGAGGCCTGTGGGGTTCCCAGAGGTGGCTTAATTAAATCTGACACCAGAGGTGGTCACAAAAAGAAAGAAAGACTACTTATAATATTAACATCTGCAAAGATTTCATAGGTTACCCAATTTGTTGCCGATTTGAGAGGCTGGATGGCAGGACGTGTCAGAAAAGTCTCGGTGGTAGCCTTAAATCTGGATTTCTGACCAGCATGCTACCATTTATAGAGTCGCTCTTGGAACTTAAACCCTATTGGAGAATTATCAGTGTTCTCAGCCCTGGCGTCCTCATCGGGACCTCGTCCGATGATGGAAAGGGCTAGGCGTAATCAAATTGTACAGTTCCGCCGCACACCCTCCGAAATGTAACCGATAAAATACTGACAGGCTGACAACTCGGCGTCGATTTTCCAGGCTCTGGAGCTTTAATGCGACCAGTGCATCGTTGCCAATAAGCCTCTTGGCCCGTCTGTCAATCGACTCAAGTGAATCAAGCTGGTATTTGGAAGATCCGGTCCAGAGGTGAGAGCAGTATGTGTACCGAACTTGCGCTTTTTACAAGTTGAGCAGCTATTCAGGTGTGAAGTACCGTCTCAACTTTGCAAGAATCCCCAACTCCTGCAGCCAACTGAGCTTTCTCCTCAATGAATGGACCGAAATTGAGGGTCGATGTCAACGTAACACCAAGAAGTTCGATCGAGATGGTCCGTTAACGGCATGGTTACACCACGTAGATGGAGCCGGGTGGAATTGGCTCTTTTTATCGAAAAAAAGACATGCCTGGGTCTTAGCAGCTTTGATACTGACCAGATTGGCGTCACCCCATTCGGAGACCGCCTTCAAGGACAGGTTCAAGCGTTACACGTTCAACACTAACCTCCCGGAGAGACCGAATCTGAGGCCCAGTAGCCCGTGCGCCGGACATCTATCTCTCAGTAATAGTGCTGTCGTTTGCGTACCCAAAGGTTCCGGGTTTTAGCAGATCATTAATGTGCAGCAAGAATAATTTTGCCGAGAGCACTGACCCCTGAGCCACCCGGCGTTGATATCTAACTGACCGGACGAGCAGCCATCGATAACTACTCTGATGGATCGATCCCTCAGGAAGTCCGCAATCCAATCACACAGGTCACTAGGCAGACCGAAGGATGGGAGCTTACCAATGAGGCTCTCGTGCCAGACCCTGTCGAAAGCCTTCGAGATGTCGAGGGAGAAGTCTAGCGCTTCTCCGTGATTCTTGATGGCCTCACTCCAGATGTAAATGGCATACGCTAGAAGATCCCCAGTGGACCTTCTTGTTTACACAAGTGACAAGCAGACCTCTTATAACAATTTTAATCAAAGACCTTATACTTCTTACTACTAGACTGTGCACTATGGCGCAAAAACCGGTCCGAGCGAGAGGGCTCCCGTTGGTAGTGTGTCTCTTTCTAATGAGGTGACCATGACCAAACATAACACGGGACAAATTGATTGTAAAAACAATACAAATAGTGTAAGTATCCCAATTTATGTATGTATGCTACCTAACTACGCTACCTAAACCTACCAAATTCATTGATAAAAAAAAATGTGTGTATATTTTTTGGAATCTACGTCACTTACCGAGTCGGTGTCGAGCGTACAGAATTTCGACATCCCATGTTTTTCCATTGGTGTCGTAAGAGGCGACTAAGGGACAAACTAGAGAATGATCAGCAGCGTTCTCTGTGCATTTGTAACAACCATACTGGGATCGCCTGCAAAGCACTCCCCATGAATAGCACAAATAAAACATAGCCCCTAGTGCCCGGCAGCCTGCCTAACCTCGACTACGGTAGCGGTCTAGGTTACGGTACGGCAAGGGGTGCAAAGAATCCCGGACGAGATCCAGCTACCCCAACAAATACCGACGACAGGACCTGGCAACGTACAACACGCGCACACTCCGGACTCCGGACCGACGATAAGATGACCGAACTCGAAGAGGAATTGAGCAGTTTACGATAGTGTATTCGGAGAGGACTCGATAATCCTCAAATCACAAGTCTGCATAAGTCTTATTCTTCAAGACCCATCGTATAGATAGGAAAAAAAACTCTCTGATCTTACTCTCAAGCTCATGAAGGAGAGGCGTTAGATGATCCTGCAGTCTTCAGACGATGCTTTGAAATACCCCAAAGGATCTCAATGATTTCACATATTGTCCAGTTGAGTAGACAGTTGAGAACCAAAACTACACCTTTTTTATTCCACCAGGAATCAATTTGCCAATAATATTATTATTATATTATATTATTATTATTAACAGCCGCTGAATTTTACTCGAACAAAACCCGCCAAAAACGCCGCAAGCCTGGCGGTAATTTTTTTTATTTTTTTTTCGCCCTTTTCTGGCAGGCAATTTTAACATTCTTTAGTATGCATTAGAATACGGGTGTAACAGATTCTAATGGTTTTTGGAGTATTTGGCAGCAAATTGTATCGAGTCAGCCTTCCTAGTAAGCTTTGCGGAGGTAGTCAATACTACAATAAAATTCTCCGCTCCACTATCCTGAGATCGCTTCTGTCAATGATTTCAGGTCAGGTCCAGAGGTGAGAGCAGTATGTGTACCGAACTTGCGCTTTTTACAAGTTGAGCAGCTATTCAGGTGTGAAGTACCGTCTCAACTTTGCAAGAATCCCCAACTCCTGCAGCCAACTGAGCTTTCTCCTCAATGAATGGACCGAAATTGAGGGTCGATGTCAACGTAACACCAAGAAGTTCGATCGAGATGGTCCGTTAACGGCATGGTTACACCACGTAGATGGAGCCGGGTGGAATTGGCTCTTTTTATCGAAAAAAAGACATGCCTGGGTCTTAGCAGCTTTGATACTGACCAGATTGGCGTCACCCCATTCGGAGACCGCCTTCAAGGACAGGTTCAAGCGTTACACGTTCAACACTAACCTCCCGGAGAGACCGAATCTGAGGCCCAGTAGCCCGTGCGCCGGACATCTATCTCTCAGTAATAGTGCTGTCGTTTGCGTACCCAAAGGTTCCGGGTTTTAGCAGATCATTAATGTGCAGCAAGAATAATTTTGCCGAGAGCACTGACCCCTGAGCCACCCGGCGTTGATATCTAACTGACCGGACGAGCAGCCATCGATAACTACTCTGATGGATCGATCCCTCAGGAAGTCCGCAATCCAATCACACAGGTCACTAGGCAGACCGAAGGATGGGAGCTTACCAATGAGGCTTTCGTGCCAGACCCTGTCGAAAGCCTTCGAGATGTCGAGTCGAGTTGAGAGTTCGAGAAGTCTTATTCTTCAAGACCCATCGTATAGATAGGAATAAAAACTCTCTGATCTTACTCTCAAGCTCATGAAGGAGAGGCGTTAGATGATCCTGCAGTCTTCAGACGATGCTTTGAAATACCCCAAAGGATCTCAATGATTTCACATATTGTCCAGTTGAGTAGACAGTTGAGAACCAAAACTACACCTTTTTTATTCCACCAGGAATCAATTTGCCAATAATATTATTAATATATTATATTATTATTATTAACAGCCGCTGAATTTTACTCGAACAAAACCCGCCAAAAACGCCGCAAGTCTGGCGGTAATTTTTTTTATTTTTTTTTCGCCCTTTTCTGGCAGGCAATTTTAACATTCTTTAGTATGCATTAGAATACGGGTGTAACAGATTCTAATGGTTTTTGGAGTATTTGGCAGCAAATTGTATCGAGTCAGCCTTCCTAGTAAGCTTTGCGGAGGTAGTCAATACTACAATAAAATTCTCCGCTCCACTATCCTGAGATCGCTTCTGTCAATGATTTCACATATTGTCTAGTTGCGTAGACATTTTATATCACAATATCCACTAGGAATCAATTTTCAAATAATATTAACAGCCGCTGAACTTCACTCGAAAAAATCCCGCCAAAAACTCCAACCTGGTGGTCTTACATTTAGTATTACCAGGCCCAAACATTTAAAAGTACTACTCTTACTCAGTATTAATGTATTTTTTTTTAAATACAATGAATTGATTAATTATAGGAACTGTAAAAATATTTAAATACGTTTCAAAGATTCATAGACTTTGAAACGTATTTAAATATTTGTATAAAATATTTTTATATAAAAATGAAAAATATAAAATTTTCTACCATTTCTACCAAATCCAATGATTAGTTGAGCTAGCAAGATGTCAGACAAGGACACACTACCAGCGGGAACTAGCTAACCTAGGCGTATGATAATAGATTTCATTTTGGCTAAACAAAAATTTTTGGTACACAGTCTAGTAGTAAGAAATACGTATAAGGTCTTTGATTTTAATACTAACAACTGACATTTGAATTTTGAATAGATGTTTTTTATTTCACATTTTTTTATATAGTAATAAGAAAAGTGGCCTTACCGTTTTGGAATAACTTTAAAACTCCTGCTAGCCATGACACCAATATTTTATTTAATCTCACACATACAAAAATTTGTTTAACACTATTTGTAATATTTTTAAATTGTATTCTAATATTTAAGATATAATTTATATGTAGAGATTTTACAGCTTATAATAAAGTAATAACTATTATTAAATAGGTCCTGCCCGTTTGAAAGACGTTACTAAAATAAAGGCTAACAGTAAGTTATCCAAATTTATGTTAATCTTATAACTCGTAAGTATCAACAGATAATTAGTTACCTATTGTTATAGAATTAATCATGTTTTAGGAATCCGCAAGACCGCAACTGATAATCCTATAGTACAATTTTGTTTAGTACGAGACAATGAAAATTATGAGACAATAGTGATAGTTCTATGCCTGTTGTAGGGTGGTTTGGACACAAAACAAACACATGGACTAGAACATTAATCAATCACAACATCCGATCCAATCCGTGTCCGTAAAATTTTGGTTCCGAAGTAGCCGTATAACGTAGTACATTTTGAACTCGGAACTCAAATTACGGACACGGAGCATCCTTAAATTAGGGCGGTTACGCACTGCACGTCCGTGTCCGTGAAATTTCGGTTCAATCATAATCAGTTATTTTGCACTCGAAATTCAAAAACGGACACAGAAGTGCAGTGCGTAACTGTAATTTGAGTTCCGATTTCAAAATGTTCTGAATTATGACGGATAGAGTTCGGCAGCCTTATTTCGTAATGAATTCGGCAAGGCAAAGTGCTAAGAGTATGAAAAATCGACTAATCATATGCGAAATGAAAGACGCTATCATGCCGCCCTTACACTACAACACACCTTTATAATGAACTAGCTTTTGCCCGCGACTTCGCCTGCGTAGCATTAGCAGGTCGATTAGCCTATTGCGCAATAATATTGTAGGTGTGTGGGCCGCCTTACTTAATATCCGGGATAAAAAATATCCTAAGACTTTACCAGGGTCTCAAACTATCTCCTTACCAAATTTAATCTAAATCACATCATCAGCGGTTTAAGCGTGAAAAGGTAACAAACAGATAAACAGAGTTACTTTAGCATTTATAATATAGTACCTAATAAATATAACTAAGTAATTTTATAGTAAATAGTATGGATGGATGACACGGCTGGCGCTGTGGCTGAGCAATTGCGTTCTGCGCTGCGTGTCGCGGGTTCTATTCCCTTACGGAACAATATTTGTATGGCCTACAGATCGTTTATTCATGTTTGTTTGTACCCATGATACAAGATAAATTCTTAGTGTGGGGCGTTGTATTTAGTGAAATTGCTAGTTTGAGTGCGGTGCTCTTATGCAGACCATGAGTCACAAGCTGGACTTTTGAGAACCCGATGAACGCCACTGACGGGGCCAAAAATATGCAAAAAGTAGTACTCTTTCTCTTTTTCGTTGCGATAATACATTTGATCAAACTATTTAAGCCAAGTTGGTAGCCACGTTTATTACAGCGTCAGAAGCATTATACAGGTCATCGAAGGTGCAAGTGAATTGACAGTCGGGACACTCCAGCAAGTGGGGCATAGTCTGTACAGGAGCACCGCAATCGCACCCAGCGTGCAATGGACTAATAAGCCCCCATTTTGCCAAATTATATTTGCAGCGGCCTAACTGGGTGCGTAACCGATTCAGTGCCTGCCACACGGGCTACTGCAGTTCATGAACGAGAAGAGATGCTCCTTGGGCTTAATGAAATCATGAGGTGGTGGGTACTTCTCGCCATAGTTTCCTCTTCTCCCTAGACGGCCTGTACTGGATCGCCCGTGTGGTTCACAGGAAGCTCTTTCGACTTTTTAGTCTACCCCAAGTTGTTAAGTGGTAGAAAAAAGTAGTACTTAGTAACTATCGACTCGTAAAGAACGATTTTTACAAAGCTAGTTTCTTTCTTCGGATAGCCTGTTTTTCAAATATGATAACCAATTCAGGCACGCTCCGGTGTGACGCCATCAGCACACAGCGCGGGAAGAATCAGAACTTACCGAGTTTGTGGTTCCAAACGTGAAAAGGAAAATTAAACAACTATTTTTTTATGTAAAATATATTTATTTAGATTTTCTTTAGGTAAATATCACAATCTCCAAAACAAGTAACAACATTCAATTCGATTGTAAACCTGGTTCCTTTCAAATTTTATTAATGTTATCCATTACCAAAAACAAGTACAACAAATTTAGTAAAACTTAAAAATAATAATTTTACATGATTTTTGAATTGGTCGTTTAATATATAATTTTACATGATATACTGGATATAATTACATATGTCATGCTAATTGATTTGACTAAAAATAAAACTGGCCATTTGCGTGTCGGACTCCGCACATTTAGGGTTCCGTACCAAACCGCAAAATCAAGTTTGTTGTAATAGGAAGAATGAGGGCATTTCAAAGAAATATCTGATTAATCAATATTATTGATATTTGTTAGAAAAATATACGTAATAATAAATATTATCACTAAACTTCAAGTTTGGTCAGTGGGAAGTTAAAAAATTCTTCGGTACAACATGTGTGAATGTGTGATAGACGACAGACAGACGGACACGTGAGTGACACAATAAGGTTTCGTTTGGACCCTTCGGGTACGGAACCCTAAAAACTACCTGAGCTTTGTGAGTTAAGCTAACCTTTAACTAACTTAGGTCAAAATTGGCTCTTAGACCTTTTGCTGATGACCACTGATAGTCGATATCGCGTACGTATTTTCTAAGAAAAAAAATTGAAGTGCTTATCGGTTGAATTGCATCGCATTGCGTCCATGTACTTACAAATTACTTACAACTTGCTAGCAGTTTTACTTAGTTAAAATCGCTTATCGGTTTGATGTAAATCTAGTTGCATCTCACCTTCAGGAAGGGCGGTCACGCACTACATCCGATCCGTGTCCGTGTAATTTCGGTTCCGATGTAGCCGTAGTACTTCTTGTAGAGAAGTTTACGCACTACTATTTCCTCATCCGTCATAATTCAGAACATTTTGAACTCGGAACTCAAATCACGGACACGGATCATGGACACGGACGTGTAATTCGTAACCACGTTTAGTCTGCAACTAACTTTAGGCACTATTATTAAAATATTTATCTTTGATATTTCGGTAGCAGCGGCGAAAGCAGTGGTGGCCCATTGGTATTGGCCGCGACTTACAAGTTGTAGGTCGTGGGTTCGAGCCCAGGCAGGCGCTTTACTTTGTTTAAATTATTTCATTACCCCTGCTCTTAAAACGGTGTACGAAAACATCGTGAGGAAACCGGGCATGTCCTAGAACCAAAAATTCGAAGACGTGTGACATCCACCAACCCGCACTGGGCCCGCGTGGTGGATTATGGTGCATTCCCTCTCACAGAGAGGACGCCTGTGTCCCAGCAGTGGTATATACAAGTTTATAGTATGTAAAAACACTACTAACAATCTATCTTCTATATTATATATATATTATATAAAAATGAAAGTATGTACGTATGTTCCTTATAGACTCCAAAACGGCTGGAATGATTTCAAAAAATCTTTTACCATTGGGAAGCTACACTATCCTCGGGTCACATAGGCTACTTTTTATCCCTGTATTCCCACGGGAACGGGAACTACGCGGGTGAAACCGCGAGGCATCCGCTAGTACCTTATATAAATGCAAAAATTAAAGTGACTTTTCCATATATTAAACTACATATATTAAAGTATTACCAGAAGGTTTATTTTTCTTTAATGAAAAATTTTTCAACAACTTCAACAAGTTTTTTTTCGTTCGGACAGACTATACAATAGTGGGAATAGATAAAAAAACTAAAGTTTCTTTTTTATCAAAAAAGATATAAGAGATAAAATTTACTTTAACAAAAACTGTCACCGTGCAGTAGAATATAATGATATTATTATGTTTTTATAAGTTTGATCGCACTCCTTTGACCTGCTTGCTCTTGAAACGCCAAACGTCCTGGAAAAATAAATAATGTGTGTATAACATAATTATATAAAGTTTTAATGATTGTAAAACCGGCAGTCATTGAGCTGCATAAATAAATACTTATTACTAATATTTTCTTTAATACCTTCTTTTCTTTGTATTTCTTCTTGTTTAGACGAAACAAAAAAAAAAAAAAAAAATTTGGATATTTGTGATTTTTAACACTCAAAAAATTTCCATTTGTGCTCATGTGGAATCCAAGTTAAGTGAGGGTGACATAAGGGGGGCGGCCAGACTACTGTTCAGCAGTGATGTGGTGGCGCCTTACTCTCCGGAGACTCTTGCAGCCCTAGAGAGTAAGCACCCAGCGCCTGCGGATGATCTCACCTTCCCCGACCCACCCGTCCACCCCGACCCCCTCGTTCAGGATTCATCTTTTTTCCAAATTACAGCCCCACAGTTGATCGCAGCCGTGAGTTCTTTCCGGAGTGGTTCTGCCGGTGGCCTCGACGGCTTGACTCCACAGCATTTGAAAGATTTGTTGAGTTCAGGCGCCGGGGAAGCTGGTGAGTCACTCTTGAAGGAGCTCTCGGTTCTGGTCAACTTAATGCTTTCCGGTGGCGTGAACGATGCCGTCGTCGATGTCTTGTATGGGGCTAACCTGTGTGCCCTGTGCAAGAAGGACGGCGGCATCCGTCCCATTGCCGTCGGTTGCACCTACAGGCGTTTGGCAGCCAAAATATGTTGCAAGATGTACAGCGAATCGCTTGCAACTAAGTTCCAGCCCCTTCAACTTGGTTTTGGTTCCAGAGGGGGCTGTGAGGCTGCCGTACATGCCTTATCCTCATTTCTTAACTCAAAAAAAGGTGAGGTCATTCTCAAGGTTGACGCCAAAAACGCATTCAACTCCGTGAACAGGGACACTTTGTTGGCTGAAGTCAAAAAAGTACTACCCGAAATTTATGGTTTTATGTGGCAATGATATAGACATCCATCAAAATTATTGTATAAGGACAACATTTTGGAATCTGCAGTTGGTTGCCAACAAGGTGATCCTCTCGGGCCTGTCATTTTCAGTTTAGCTATTCATCCCATAATCCAGCAACTAAATTCAAAATTTAACGTGTGGTATTTAGATGATGGAACGCTAGGCGGTGATGTTGACACCGTTTCGAATGACCTGCAACTCCTCAAACAGAAATTTAAATCCATTGGCCTGGAACTTAACCCCTCAAAGTGCGAAATTTATCTCTCTGACGTTACTGACAGACAATCGACTTTAGATAAATTTAATGCAATAGCCCCGCAAATCAAAATCTTAGAAAAAAGTTCCCTGCACCTCCTAGGTTTTATTTTAGAAGAAAGTTTTTCATCTTTCATCGAAGACAAAATCAAACACTTTAATGATATTTCGGATAGACTCTCCAAAATTAATTTACATTCGGCATTCACCCTAATCAGATATTGTTGTTTCGGTCCAAATTTTATGTATTTTCTCCGTTCTTCTCCTCTTTGGAAGAAACCACAACTTTTGGACAAAATTGACCAAATTATTCGCAACACATTAACATCCATTATTAATGTGGCCTTGGACGACCGAGCGTGGCTGCAAGCCACCCTACCAATTCGTTTTGGTGGCCTCGGCGTCCGCAAAATTTCTAGTGTAAGCTTACCAGCGTTCCTGTCTTCTGTCCACAGCACTGAAAAGCTAACCAGAAAAATTTTAGCTCTTTCCCTGGTTGACTCCGAAGTGCCGTGCTTGACAGACGCAGAGGATGCCTGGAAAGTGGCTTGCCCGGATACGGATCGGTCCGAGAACCCATTTTCCCAGAGGCAGTGGGATGAACCGCTCTGCAGGTTGGTACGGAATAACCTTATTAATACGTCTACCAATACTGCTGAGCGTGCCCGCCTGCTGGCTGTGGGTGAGTGGGAGTCGGGCCTGTGGCTTCAGGCACTACCGTCGCCTAACATAGGTACTATGCTAGGTGACACAACCTTCCGACTCGCTACATGCCTGCGATTGGGCGCTCCTTGTGGGGCTCCACATCGCTGTCAATGCGGTGAAGCAGTCGACTGCCTCGGACACCATGGCCTATCTTGTAGTAAGAGTGCAGGTCGGATTGCGCGGCACGCAGCATTAATGATCTCATCCGTCGTGCTCTTGCCACCGCCGGGGTGCCAGCTGTCTTAGAACCCAATGGCCTGGCACGCGTCGATGGGAAGAGACCAGATGGTATGACCATAATGCCTTGGAAGTTGGGTAGGTCTTTGGTGTAGGATGCAACTTGCGTCGACACCCTTGCACCATCCCATCTTCCTAGCACGGTGGGCTGCGCTGGGGCGGCTGCTGCAGGTGCTGAAAACCTCAAACAGCGCAAATACAACAATTTAATTGGTAATTATGTGTTTGAGCCGTTTGGGGTTGAAACACTAGGGCCATGGGGTCCGAGTGCTCACATATTATTTCGGGATATCGCCAAACGGTTGGTCGACTCTTCTCGAGACCAGAGGGCTGGCCTTTTTTTTGGCCAAAGAATCAGGATTGCCATCCAACGTGGCAATGCTGCCAGCCTTCTGGGCACTTTTCATGTTGACAGCGATGTGGACGAATTTTTTGACGCCCCGTAAATGTACATATCTTTATTCTTATTTTATTTCCAATATTAGTTTATAAATAATACTGTACTTATGTATTATATAAATTACATAAAAAATATATAATAAAAAAAAATAATAAAAAAAATGGAATTTAAATAATTGATTACCCTGATTGAGACCCGCTATTCCTTAACCAGGACCTCGCGGAGCTGAGACCGACGCAACTCCATATATCGCTGCATCGGTCCTACGCCCCGCACCAGCGCTTCCTCGCGCTAAAGATACAGTGACGCGAGTACCCTCGCCTAAAAGCGATTGAACATAAAGTACCTGAATGTTCTCTAAGTGACGCTACTGACCCAAACTTCACTTGGAAGACTTTGCAAAAAAATATTGTGCAAACTGTCAAATAAAATATGCTAGCTAAACCTACCATGAAGCCTTTTATATCTTCGTGAACAGCTGACCTAATTCTTCGTAGACGTGAATTCAAGGGAAGGAGTCTGACCTTACAAGAAAACAGAAGGTTATATGCCCAACTCAGCACAGAGGTCCAGAGAAGTTGCCGCAAAGATTATGATCAGTACAACAATAACATCTGTGCTGATCTCGAACAGACTAGAAGACGAAACACGCGACTAGAGATCTTTTCCACGAGTCAAGGAGCAGGCTAAATCTAATAGTACGAGAACCTGCACGATCGCAGATGAAGCAGGTAACGTACTCACTGAAAAAGATTAGGTTTTGGAATGCTGGAAACAGTACTGCACTACACTTTATGGTGTCATACTTGTCATACCTTCAACCAGAGGAGCTGGTGGCTAAATAATAACATCCGCACGGGTCGATCTTCAAGGTTAAGCAACGCTTGCCGAGGTCGGTCCGTGGATGGGTGACCATTTCAACATACCGAGTTTCCTCCGTGCCTCGGAAAGCACGTTAAGCCGTTGGTCCCGGCTGTCATTTGAAGATCTTTGACAGTCGTTAGAGGTAGTCAGAAGCTTCAGATCTGACCCCAGTCTTGCCAAAGGGTATCGTGGAGGTCAGATAGGCAGTCGCTCCATGTAAAACACTAGTACTCAGCTGAATCCGGTAAGACTGGAAGCCGACCCCAACAACAATTGGGAAAAGGCTAGGCAGATGACTTGTCATACCTTCAACCTGTCACAAACGGCTCGCAAACAGACTAATCACCAAAAAAACCCGAAATTCTGCAGTCAGAGGTCGAACATGCCATTGAATGTTTCATGGTTAGAAAATCTCCAGGGTGAAATTCCTGCCTAATTACTCAAAAAACTGAATTCCAAAGGTGTGAAGCAGATTCTAAGCATCTGCAACTCCATCTGGAAGACGAGATGGCCTGAAAAGTGGTCAGAGTCCATGTTTGTTCCGCTTTATAAAAAAAGGCTCTATCAAAGACTGGAGTAACTAATACAGGGCACTGGCACCTATCCCACATGTCAGCAAGATACTCCTGTAAGTCATTAACAACAGGCTAAAACACTATCTCGGCCCACGAATTTCAGAAGTACAAGTCCGGTTTGTTAAAGAATTTAGCAGCCCTGTGTTGATGTGTTTTATTGACTACAGCAAGACCTTTAAAGTGTTTAGTACGCCTTAACACTTTGTTGACCTAGTCCGATGCCTCTACATCAACAACCGCTCTTTCGTCAAAAAAGACACCGACTGTTCAAATGTGTTCTCCATCAAGAAAACCGTTAGACAGGGATGCATCCTCTCACCTCTGGTCTTCAATGTATATGGAGAGTATATAATCCGGAAAATTCCTGAGGGCTGGGAAAAGGGGTTTGCTGTTAACCGCTGTGGACACCGTTCTCCTTGCTACAACTTTTGACGACATGAAGGAGATACTGCATAGACTGGAGGTGGAGAGTGGCAAATTAGGATTTGCATTAAATATGTAGAAAACCTAGCTTAAGGTTCGTGCGGGATAGGTAGCGGGCGCCAATAGCATCCAGGGTATAGATACCGTGGGCAGTTTTATTTATCTGGGCTCTATTATTAATAATGAAGGCAGCTACGTCCTGGAAATAAAGCGACGGATAGCCATGGCTAAAGATGCTATGACGCGTCTCCAGAACATCTGGCAAATCGTGGTGTAAGTTTCAAAACCAAAGCCCGTTTGGTCAGAGCACTGGATTTCCCGATTTTCCAATATGGAATTGAGACGTGGACAATCCGAGTAAGAAAAAGACAGGATAGACGCATTCGCAATGTGGTGCTGGAGGCGGGTGCTCCGAATCCCATGGATAGCCAAAGGCACAAATGTGTCTGTCCTTTCGCAACTCAATATCAAGACCCGATGGTCTACAGTTTGTTTACAGCGTATCTTGACTTACTTTGGCCACATGATATTGATATGTCTTACTCTTTACATAAAGTTAAGTCTGTCTTGCA
Organism: Orthosia gothica; assembly: GCA_949775005.1. Lineage (NCBI taxonomy): Eukaryota > Metazoa > Arthropoda > Insecta > Lepidoptera > Noctuidae > Orthosia > Orthosia gothica. The sequence continues at coordinate 6,459,731 of OX459052.1, forward strand.
TAGGGCTTTATCACAAGAGAGAAAAAGAGGAAAGAATATTGTAATTTATTTTCCTTTTGTCTTTTTCGTTTCTTCTTTTGTGTAACAATTTATTTAAAAAAGTAATTGCTGTTTATAGCTGTTCTACATTTCCTATTCCTTTGTTTAATGCATGCCGTGGCAGCCTTTATTAAGGCTATACTATACAAAGTAAAAATATGAGTACTTTAACATGTATTTTTTGGTGTGTGCTTTGTTGGTTGTCCTTAATTAAATAAATAAATAAATAATGCGAAGAGGATATAGAAAAGCTGGTAATTGTTGGAAATACCGAAGGAAAGAAAGCACGAGGCTGGTCGCCAATATGATGGGCTGACCAATTGAAAGAAGCTACGTCCTCAAGCAAATTCCAGCAGGTGGTGATGGCAACTTTAGACCGGAGTCGCCTCCATGCAGATTGTCCGTTTAAAGGGGTCCAGTGACCACGATCCTCAGTAATGAGGGACCGACTAAAGATGAAGAAGATATTCCTAAAGGTCTGTTTATAAAATTTCGCACGCTCACGTTCTAAATCATCTTTCATTTCGCTACAAATTTACAAAAATGAACTCGTACGCGCTCTAGCTTATTACTGCTTATCACAGCGACTATCCCTTTCGCACGTGTTGTCGGATGGGATAGCATGCATTTTAACCCCGCCCACAAAATAGTTCGTGCCGCCGATTAGGGCTCCTTAAAGTTATATAATATGGGCGATACAGGCACATGAAAAGAGAGGCGGGAGGCCCATAAACAGCAGTGGGTGAAATCCGACTGCGGATGATGACGATGAATCTAAATAAGTCTAATTTCAATATTTCGCAGCACCCTCCATCTCATGCGAGCTAAACACTCACGATATAGTTAAACTGTTCTAAGCCAATCTTCTTGGTGTGCTTGACCATCTCGTCTGCAAAGTGTTGCTGCACGGTGTCTATGAGGTCTATGTACTCGCACGAGCTGTTCGCGAAGTGGAACGTTATCGCCTTGCGGTAGTTCTGAAACAATAAAAATATTCGTATATGAAATATGTAAGGATCGTAGCAGGTGGTGTTCTGCCTTGGTCTGCCTGCTTTTTCCCATCTGTGTTGGGTTGGCTTCACGTCTCACCGGATACAACTGAGTACCAGTATTTAATACGACGACCGTTATTTGATCTCCACAACCCAGTCACACAAAACAAAAGACAACGGTACACAGCGAAATGGTCAAGCCGTCGATTTGAGAAAGACGTTTAGCCATGAATCTGAATTTGACCCAACTACGGCAGAGAATGGAACCTAAACTACTGAACTGCTAAGCGATAATATTTTGTAATCAAACGGGCTTTTCTCGAATTGGATTCAATTGAGTATCGGTATTATGACGGAGTATGTATTGGGCAAACATGGACATGGTAAAAGAAGCTCCAACGGTCAAAACCTTGTGGATTTTTTGCTGGAACACAACCTAATTCTTCTGAACAGTATATTCAAAAAAGACCCAAAGAACAAATGGACCTGGATTTCACCAGATGGTAGATATAAAAATGAAATAGATTATATAATAAGCAACTTTCTGAAGGCATTTTCAAATACAAGTGTGATCTCAAAACTCAATTTTAACACCGATCATCGTATGGTCAGGAGTACAATTCTGCCAGCACCACCAAAAAACCAAGGAAGAACATTACCACTTATAGTCCAACCCAAATCATCCCAGAGAGTTGAAAGAAAGAAAGAAATTGAAAGAAATTGGCCAGTCATTAAAAGACAATCTACAAGAGCTGACGTTTGAAAAAAAAAGGCGATATCATAGCAAAATATGGAAAATTGGAAAAACAACTTACTATCACTAATAATACCAACAAAAGCAAAAGCAAATACCCACTCAGCGAGGAGACCATTCAATTCGTAAACCGCAGAAAATCTTTACTGGCTCAAGGAAGAAATAAAGAAAACCTAAAATTAATTACAGAAATAAGCAAACAAATAAATAAATAATAGAAGATGTAACGATTATTTTTATATCAAAGCGACGTCTTTTGCTAAAGATGAGAACCAGCTTGGCATGGGTGTGTCACCAGTTGATCGTTGCGTGACACTGGATGGTGTTGCTATCTGCAGTTATTTATTAATGATATAATAAAATAACAATTTGTGTGTATCAATTTAATTCAACAAACACACAATTCAACACTAAAATAATAAATGATTAACTTCTTTAAAATATCTACATAAAGAAAAACCAGACATAGACCTAGACATGTCAAGTCTATTGGTTAATCTTCAATGTCTATGACTGACAAGAATGACAATCACAGAACATATATACCCTAAGCCGGGATGACAATTCTTTTTCATTGGAAGTACTGGTACAGTACACTTGATAAAAACTTTGATCCCTAAAAGAGCACAAAGAAACAATCTGCATGACTCGTAGGCGGCAGGGAACAAGCCCCAAATATAAATATAGAATGTGTCAGCATTCGCTGTAAGTATAATGTTGAATTTAACTAAATTTCCATACTTGTGAAAACATGTGCGTGTTTGATGCTCATTATGCATTTCTTCTCCTTGGCAGGGCACTCTAGGATTAATTTTTATAATACAAATAAATAAGAAAATGGTCAACTATAACTAACTACAACTACTACATATATAACTACAATTACTGAAGAAAACAGCAGTTGAACTCCAGCATTTGGTTCCGAATACAAATGGCATTTTAGCTTGCACGAGGCTTGATTATAGCTTCTCAGGCGAATGATACTGCTTGAGACATCATACCTCCGGTATTGGAAATAATGGGTAAATTGTATCCGATATAAAAGTAAGTTTCATTGTATTTGATTAACCTCAAGAAATTGTGATGACGGATTGTATGTTCAAGAATTAAATTAGTTGACCAAACTGAGTGACTTTTACTTCAGTCAACTTCATGCGAAACCATGCCGTATATAGTCTCATGCTGATCACCTACCCTTGAGCTAGTTGGTGAGTAAAGCAAGAAAAATACTTTCTTACAAAGAGACCGTAAAAACAAAAGATTAGAAGTGTTAGAGAGACAAATAATGAGAACAGGCGGTGTAAGAAAAGCTCTGAAGGAACTCAAGGAAACAGGAAAAGAGTGGGTGCCTAAACTAAGGAAAAAAGAAGATACTATCACAAGCAGGAAAGGAGACACGAACTGGCCACGGAATTCTACAAAGAACTATATTCAAACAAAGACGCATGTAAGCACCCTTTCACACAACCATTTATTTATTTATTTAATACTTTAAGCACACAAATGTACAGAGGCGGACTTAATGCCTTAGGCATTTTCTACCAGTCAACCTTTGGGTGATGCAGAGATAAATAGTGGTAGGTGCAATCACGATATTGAATGGATTAAAATATATACACAATACATAAATATAAGCTAGAAATAATAAATAAATACAATATAATTTATACAATAAATAACAAATGAAATATAGGAATATACCTAAACAATTAGCAGAAATAGACAATTAGCGCTGTGATGATACTGAAGAACTAACCATCTAAGAGTAAAACAGCGGACAGCCTGCGAGAGTGGGAACCTGGTATTCTGATGAGTGAAGTGGAAAAGGCAATAAAAAGTCAAAAAATGGAGAAGGCACCCGGACCGGACAAAATTGCGAACGAGTTGTTGCGGGGGACTATTGATGAATTAATACCAATACTTACTAAGTTGTTCAAACAAATTTTGAAAAGTGGATTATACCAACACAATGGGAAACTTCATATATAATCCTACTACACAAGAAAGGTGCAAAGGACGACATCGGGAATTACCGGCCAATAAGCCTAATGTCGAATGTGTACAAAATATTTGCAAAGATCATTCTGGGCAGGATAAGCGCAAAATTAGACGAAAGCAAACCAATAGAACAAGCTGGTTTGAGACGGAACTTTTCTACGATAGACCACATCCACACACTCAAACAGATAATTGAGAAGTATAACGAATTCAACAAAACACTGTATGTAGCTTTTATAGATTATGCAAATGCATTCGATAGCATTAATCACAAGGCAATATCGAAGAGCTTAGGAAGGCAAGGTATACCTGCAACATATATTAACATTATCAAAAATATATATACAAACAGTAAAGCAAAAATCCAATTATGGGCAAAGAATTCCGGATCAAGCGAGGAGTTAGACAGGAAGACCCAATGTCCCCAAAGTTGTTTTCAGCAGTTTTAGACAACGTCTTTCGCAACCTTGACTGGGAACATCTAGGCCTCAACATAGATGGAAGAAAACTAAACTACTACTAAGGCGGTACCCCGAGCAAAACGCCACGCAAGCCGTTTTTTGTGCTGTTTTTAGGAGCTATCTACTCGTTATTTAAAAAGAAATATCAATTATTAAAAATACATTAAATTTCTACATAATATTTATTCTAAAATGGTAGATTTAGTTTTTTTTTTAAATGTTGTATATATTTCACTAATCTCCTTCCAAAAAAACATAAAAATGAGAAATAATTATCGATATTATGCATCTCCTCGTATAGTGTTCATTAATTATTTTTTGTACTAACACTAATGGTTAGACAATTTAATAACGAACATTTTTGTAGATTTATTTTTTTCAAAAGACCAAAATTCGATTTTATAAAGATTTTATTCTAAAATCTGGGCGTATTTACTACTGTAACTCATGCGCCGCCAGTGCCGCTAGACCAATAGGAATGCTCATATCTCATGCCGATTTTTTGGTCAGGGTACCGTCTTAAGATTTGCCGACGATTTGGTTCTACTAGAAGAAAATCCAAAGGCACTCGGGAAGATGATCCTAACTCTAAATACTGAGAGCTCTAAAGTGGGTTTAAAAATGAACATAACAAAAACAAAACTGATGACCAACTCAGAAATGGAACCCATTGAAATTGAAGGATAAGAAATAGATTATGTCAACGAATATTGCTACTTGGGCCAGATCTTCTCCCCTAAAGACCAAACAACCAAGGAAATAAATAAGAGGATTGCTAATGGGTGGAAAAGATACTGGTCTCTCAAGGAAATTGTAAAATCTAAAGACCACAATATGGCAACGAAAAGAAAAGTATTCAATGCTTGTATTCTTCCATGCAACACCTACGGTGGTCTCTTACTGGTGGGTGGTGGCTTCATGGTCCCTTACAAAATACCATAGAGACAAACTTGGAAAGTGCCAGAGAGGTATGGAACGAAGTATGACAGGAACAAGAAGGGAAGATAAAATTAGCAATGTGCAATAAAGAGCAAAAACCAAATTAACCGATATCTTGGAAAAAGTAGACCTCCAAAATTGGAGATGGACCGGCCACATGTTGAGATCTGTACAAGAAAAGTGGAGCCAAATTACAACGAATTGGTATCCAAGAGTTGGCAAGAGATGTCGAGGACGGCAACAAATGCGCTGGGGAGACGAGTTGTAACTTACTGCAGGACCCAAATAGAGGAGAGTTGCTCGAGACAGGAAGCAATGGAAACTACTGGAGTAGGCCTTTGCCAAAAGGCACACTGAGTTGAGAGATATCCTATAATAGCCAAACGAACCAAACAACACAGTCATAAAGATTAATCTCACCCAGTTTAACGGGCTAAATAAATAAATAAATTATGACGTCATATGAATTGCGTTCTAGGTACCAGCGCCTCTAGTTAACTGATATTTAACGATTACGACCATGGTTTTGACAAACAGCAAGTTTTTTTTAATTGATTAATCAGATATTTTAATCACTGTAAGCTACTACTACTCAGCCTTAAGCGGGAGCTAGTGATGCTGAGTCAGCAATATCAAAATGTTGTTGATGAATGCGACCAACTGCGGGTAGTCACGATGGTTTCCATAGTTGTAGTGATTTGTATGAGGAGGCTTTAGGTAAAGTTAGGGACCTAGAAGATGAATTGGCTCATGCTAATTGTCAAATTCAGAATTTGCAAAAAGAATAGTCATGTACTCAGGTACAGGAAACATGCCATTTATATAGTGAACTAATAAAATCAAATAGTAAACCTCATTCCATAACCACTATTGACCTGACTGAAGATTCCCTTTTAAATGAGACAAATAGGTATAAAGTTAGTCATAAAAAACTGAAAAAGTATGCAAAAGGAAAAAACACAAACTTTTCTTAAAAAACATTCCACTCAGAAAAGAACGTGTTGACCTGCTTAATAAATTAAAAAATTACCAGATTAAATTAGAAGACAGCATAAAAATATATGAAATTGACACACAGCGTTTACAAAATGATATTCAGGTACTTGAGGACAAACTGGGCTCCCTTTACAATAAATATGTTAGCTCCCGCCCAGGCTGAGAGGGTGTCTCAGGTCGGTGTCTTTGACCAAGACCAAGACATAACTGATATTTCACAGGAAATGTCTCAAGTAGACCAGCCTGAGACTGCTTCCTTTGCATCTAGTGATAGTAATCATGGGTCTCATTCGGTTATGTTTACAGATGGTGTTGGAAGAGGTTTAGGAAAATTATTAAATAGCAATCAGAATCATTCGACTTTGAATTATTGTATGCCTGGGTCATCTTACAATCATATCATGAAATTTGTAACAAAGAGTGTATATAAATCAGATACCAATTTAACTGTCTTTATAGGTAACAGTTTGGATGTAAAAAAAGATGACATCACTGAGTGTGTAACTGAGTTGATAAAATTGAATTGCAAATAAAATCATATATTATGGTGTGCTTTTCCATATTTGGAAAAATCTACTAGTAGACAAAATAATTATATTCATATGCTGAATAAACATGTTCATTTCCTTGTCAGCCATTACAGTGACAAATTAGTTTTTTTTGACATCAACATTTTTGTTGATAAATTAAAGTCGACAGGCAATACAGTGTCAATTCAGCCTCTTAGGTTAAGACGTCAAATAGCGAGCCTATTATCTTTTACTTTAAACTCAGACATAAATAGTATGTCGAAGTCATGTACTGTAGTTGATATTAGTAGTAATACTAATTTACAGGTGGTAGTGGTGGGTCGTCGACGTTTTTACAGTCGACGAAACGAGACTGGTTTACCGTCTACGATAAACTAGTTCATAAAACAGTTTAATTTTCGACTAGTTTACATCATAGACTGAATAGCTGCGTTTAATCCGCAGTTTAGTGAATGATCGGATTAGGTAATTTAGTTAAGAACTTGGTTATTAGTCGATAAGTACTTTATTCACTCATACACCATCCATTATTTAAAATCAGTTATTTTTGTTCATTTATTAAGTACTTTTTACACCTTTAGCGTACGTATGAACGAAAAAAGTAGGTAATGAGAAAGTTTATTATTTCGCCTTGACCGTAATGTACGTAATGCATATTTTCGTGAAAAAATAACGTGCCTAAACAAAATCCAAAAAAAATATTATTTAACCAAATAAAGATTCGTAATGCTTCGGCTCGGCAGTCTTCGTAATCATCACTCGTCCCGTTCCGTCATGCGTCGACTACGCGAAATCAAGTCGATGCTTAAAATCTCGTTCATGAGTAAACTAGAGTATCCGTGAACTGTGAACCAAAACCAGTCTTCGTAATCATCACTCGTTCCGTTCCGTCGTGTATCGACTACGCGAAATCAAGTCTATGCTTAAAATCTCGTTCATGAGTAAACTAGTTTATCCGTGAACTGTGAACCAAAACCAGTCTTCGTAATCATCACTCGTTCCGTTCCGTCGTGCGTCGACTACGCGAAATCAAGTCGATGCTTAAAATGTAGTTCATGATTAAACTAGTTTATCCGTGAACTGTAAACCAGTCGAACAGTTGACGACAAGTAAACAGTCTAAAAAACAGTTCGTTCATTCAACGCCCACCACTAACAGGTGGTAAATAACATTAATAACGTTAGCAATTCTGCTATTAATATTTATAATTTAAACTAGTTTGTAGGACAACGGAGGGTACCCATAACGAAATAGTTAGGAGTAAATCCACCAACAAAAAGGTACCTTCTTGCTCTCACATAGTTAATTTAAAAAAAGGAGCTGAGCAGAATTCTTTGAAATTATTCCATCAAAATATTCAAGGTTTTTCTGCAAAGCAATTGGAAATAGAACTGTTTTTAGAAAAGACAATGTTTGAAATTATTTGTTTTACTGAGCATTGGCTGAAGGAATATTCAATGCTTATTAATTATGAAAATTATACTGTGGGCAGCTGTTTTAACAGAAATGTTATGTTGCGTGGAGGTTCACTTATATTAATCAAAAATGGTATTAAATCAAAACCTCGTAAAGATATTCTAGATCTATCAGTTGAACATAGTGTTGAACTGTCCTGTGTTGAGCTGGATAAGCATGTTATAGTGTGCTTTTACAGACCCCCCAATTATAAAAACTACTGTATATTTGAGTCAGTGATGGAAGATGTTCTGGCAAAACTTGCAACTGGTAATAAACTAGTCATAATCTGTGGTGACTTTAATATAAATATTTTAGAAAATAATTCAGATAGCAGTAGACTATTAAATCTCTTCAAATCATTTAATTTGTCGCATGTGTTTGAGGAACCAACCCGAACAACTGTGACTACTGCTACATGTATTGATAATGTTTTTTGTTGCTGCGAATACTTAAACAAAGCCATTATGAATTGTCTGCCTTCGGATCATAGTGGGCTACTGGTAACATTTGAGTCCAGCATACCAATACAACAAGTGCAGATTCAATCCAGACCAATAACATCCGGTAAATTAAATAAATTTAACAGCACTTTAATTGGTAAGTTAAGTTATCAGGACCTCACAGTGAATGATGGTAATATTTTATACAAAAATGTTTACTCAGTTGTTCAAACAGAATTCAATAATACTTTTAAGAAGAAAACTAAAACTATATGCCCTAAGTTTTCATTCAGTGACTGGGCGACTAAAGGAATCAGGAAAAGTAGGGAAAGACTTTGCGAGCTGTATGGCCTTAAGCCTTATATTAACACTGAAACTTTTAGTAAGTATGTTGCTACTTACTAAAGAATTACATTAGCAATAAGGTTAAATTCGCAGAAAATAAAATTAAGACGGTTTGGAAAATTATAAACAATGAAACAAACAGGAACAAAAGAAATAATACTGATTACACGCTTGAGACTACACATGGACTTATTAGAGATAACAAAGAAGTTGCTCAAGAATTTGTAAATTTCCAGAATTTACCAGCATCCCAATTAAAACTACTGAACCCTTAAATTCTTCGCCGTCGCTCGCTTCTGGTTTATTACACGCTAACGTTTCAGCCTGCCCGACTGAATTTCACTTTTCACATATAAACCCAATAACAGTAATAAAGGCTTTTAAGCAAATAAAGGTAAAACTGACCGAAGATCTATGGGGCATGTCCATCAAAGTTTGTACCTCCATTATTCAGACTATAGCGCCGTACTTAGCTTTGATTTTTAATTTGTGTGTAGATCAAGGAGTCTTTCCGGATCTAATGAAACATAGTAAGGTTATACCACTTTTTAAATCCGGGGACAGTAAAGACACAAATAATTATAGACCAGTGTCCGTGCTGCCGGTTTTCAGCAAGGTATTTGAAAAGATAATGCTAAATCAAATGCTCATTCATTTTAATACGAATAAAATCCTACACGAGAAACAGTATGGTTTCACCAAAGGACGTTGTACAACCGACGCTGGTGTCACCTTATTAAAACACATCTTTGATGCGTGGGAGGAGGGGCAAGATGCCATAGGTATTTTCTGCGACCTGTTGAAGGCGTTTGATTGCGTTGATCATGAAACATTGCTTTTGAAACTTGAGCATAGGCTAGGCCTTTTAGCATTAAGTTTAGTAAAATCCTATTTTAATGATAGACAGCAATGAGTCCAAATAAACGGTGTCAATTCGTCGGGGTTGAACGTGAAAATGGGGGTACCCCAAGGCTCAATTTTAGGTCCTTTCTTATTTTTTGTATACATTAACGATTTACCCCATCTATTGAAAAACAAACTAAACATGGTGTTATTTGCTGACGACACTTCTTTGATTTTTAAGATAAATAGACGTACGAGTAACGTTGTCGACGTAAATAATGCATTACGGCAAGTTCTAAATTGGTTCACTGCTAATAATTTAGTTTTAAATGCTAAAAACACTAAGTGTGTAAAATTTGCCTTGCCGAATGTCAAAAGTTATGATTGTGACATTATATTAAACAACGAGAAGCTAGAATTCGTCGACAAAAAGGATTTCCTGGGGATCACGCTAGAATCAAGGTTACAATGGGGTCCTCATATAATATCACTTGCGGGCGGTTAAGTTCGGCAGCTTATGCTGTTAGAAAAATTCGTCAATTTACTGATGTAGATACCGCGAGGCTGGTCTATTTGAGTTACTTTCATAGTATAATGTCTTACGGTATATTTCTGCAAAAACGAGCCATCAGAGCGATATACAATCTTCGCCGGCGCGATTCTCTAAGGGAACTGTTTAAGGACAATAACATCATGACGGTACCTTGTCAATATATTTACGAAAACATCATGTACGTAAGAAAGAATTTACATCTTTTTAGTAAAAACAGCGATAGACTTAGTTATGTTACTAGAAATAGGGACCAATTAATTCAACCAGGTTTCAGGCTGGCTAAAGTAGCGTCATCTTTTATGGGGTACTGTATAAAATGTTACAATAAAATACCGCCTCACATTCTATAACTGAATGAGGCGAAATTCAAAACTTATAAAACGCACACTATGCAGGCAGGCATATTATAAGTTGGGGGATTACTTCGCTGATAAAAATGCTTGGCTCAGCGCTAGTCCAGCTCCACAATCACTAGGGCACAATAACAAGTTATAAGCAGAAAAGTTCTGAAGTATTGTTGGACCTGCTGAAGACTGTATGAATGTATTTGTGTTGTATAAACTCAATTTATTTTTATATTATATAACTGCACAGCACATATGTGAGTCAACTGTAAATCTACCATTTGCTATACCTTTGTGTCGTACGTTGACTTCAGTGTGCCCTGGCAGTTGATAGTGTGTCATGCTCTGTCTAATGTCTCTCTGATGGTGACACATGTGTTGGATCATTCGGTTCCCTTCATGATGGTTGAGCTGAGTGGTGCCGATCCATGTGTCATGTTCGTGAACGGGCGCCATCAGTTGGGATTGGTCATAACTTAGCTGCCTCCGCCTGTTTTTAATTACCTATTTATTGAATTTTTTATTGTTTGTTTTACTGTAGAAGCTTTTAAGTGCGTTACCTTTTTTGTTTTTTTTTACATCGTTCTCACATGTATGTATTTTTTTTCAACAAGATAATGTAACCAAATACTTGTAAAACACATTTTTTTTAAAAGAGTATGTGTGGAGTTTCTTGTCCATTCTTCTCCACAACAAGCTACATTTCCGAATGGACGGTAGAATCAATTAGTTTTAGTGATTTTTTGACTTTCTAAAGTGCCGCTTAATGGCCTAATTGAATAAATACGTTTTGTTTTTCTTTTTTTTTTTTTTGATTTTTGAACTTTCTGTCTGGTGGTGAAGGGACTTTTACTTTTACCTTAGACACGTTGGGCCCTGAGCCGTGTAGTAGCAGTGGGTGTAAGAACACCGTGTCTCCGGGATTCATCTCGAATTGCACCCTCTTTTCTAGAGGAGCCATTTCTTCGTCCACGCCGTGGTACAGTTTGAGGGCATCCTGAAATTATTAAAAGTGGTCTAATAGTAGATTGTTTATCAAAGGAGCAAACAACTATTTTAAAGGCGAGAGTGTTTTTTTAATCCAAAGCGGAGCGAAGGAGGAATTCGGAATTCTAGAGTAGAATCCTGAGCGCAGCGAGGGATTCAAAAAACATCACTCGGGCTTAAAATAGTGGTGCTCCCGTGGTGGACACTCTTCTTTTTATGAAAAAATAAGTGCAAATTATAAACAAGAACGTTACGTTTATTTACAAACAATTAGGAACCATAACACATATCATATAAATAATAAGAGGCTAATGTTTATATTTAAACAATTATAGAAGTGCATCGTTACCGTTTTATTAGTAACATCCGTTACAGTTGTAGATTTTTTTTTTTAATTTGGCTCGCGTGCGGTTTTCCAGCCAGTCACATGTTCAATACAATGTTCCCGTGTGGTCCGAAATCGCTTATTAACCTCATATATTTGTCGTAATCGCTTTTAGCGATGTGATCTCATTTTGGACCGCATGGTTTGTGATATACAAATCCACAACAACAGTCACATTCCAAATTCAAATAGTTTTAGTCCCAAGGGATTAATGAGCTATTTTAGTCCCTGTTTACGAATAATAAACCAAGCTCTTTTTGAATAGATGTGATAAAAATTGTATTTTTGTGGGCTATAGTGCTGTTTTTACCCGACTGCCGAAGGAGGGTAATGTGTTTATCAGTCTATGTATGTATGTATACATTAAAATTGGCTAATAGAAAAAGGGGAATTTTTAACTGCACCTCTATTTAGAAATTTAAGCAAACAAAATATCTCCACTAATAACCTACTGCAAAACAATATTACTCACCGTAAAACAAAAATACTGATTTGCACACAAATTATTCAATTAAATATAAAATAAATGTGAATTAGTCCAAGAGCGAGCGAAGCGAGCTCGGGAGCTTAGGGCACCCCGACACGGATAGGTTAGGTTCGAAGGAGATGACGGGAGCTGAAGTGAGCGAGCAAAGCGAGCGAACTCAGCTCCCGTCTGCCAGCTTTAGACCAGACCAGTCCGCCAGCTTTAGACCCTGCAGACAGAAATAGGAGCCCTGCGCAGCGGGGCTCCGTCGACTTTGTTTCGTTTCCCCCCCTCCCTTAAAACTTAAATATTTTGTTGCACTCGAAGAATTATTAGATTTACTTTTAGTTAACAGATAGTTATTCAGTAAAACAGTTAAGCTTTAAAGATCTAGCAGTATAGTATAATTCATTTATTTGATGAGCAAATTTAGTGTGCAATTCAGTATTTTTGGTAGTAATTTCGAATATTTTGATTGAAAAAGGGGAATTACAGTTAAAGTATTAAATACCACCCATAGAAAAATGGCGGATTTTGGGCGCCATATTGTGGGGCCCAATTTTTTTTTTTCATCCACACCCATCGTGTGGGGTAAAAATAAAGGGTTTTAATAGGTGATTTCAAAAATCTATAATACTTTTATGTTTAAATGTACCTAATTTAAAAAAAAAACTAACTAAAAAGTTATAAATAAAAAAAGTTAAATCAAAAACCCGACAGCTTCAAAGTGAATGCATGCATGATTTTCTCCTTGTTTACGTCTTTTTAGTTCACTTTGAAGCAGTCGGGTTTTTTTGATTTAACTTTTTTTGTATGTAATTCCAATGGCTAAAGCGATAAATATTTTTTGAGGTTTCTTGTGATGTACCAGGCCCCTCAGAAAGTATTGCGAAAAAAAGTTTTTATATATGGGAGACTGGCCAGTTATAATGTTTTTCGAAAATATGATTATTTATAAGTAAAAATAAGTAAGTTCCAATTTCAAAATTTCCCTCCACATTTTTTGCGAGTAAATTCAAAGTATTGTGTCTCACTGAAATATGGATCTGCGCCGGGAACATTTTAGAGCTATGATTTTATACGATTTCAAGTGTCGCCTGAAACCGGATGAATCGTACGATAGACTTCAAATGGCATTCATGGATGAAGGCCCTTCCAAGGCAACCGTGTATCGTTGGTATAACGAATTCAAGCGCGGTCGACCAACTTTGGGGGATGACGAAAGAAGCGGTCGCCCTTTGACGGCTGTTACCGAAGAAAACGTGCTAGCAGTGAAAAATTTAATCCAAGACAATAGGCGAATTACATATCAGGAGATTCAACACATATTGAAGATTGGATCGGGAAGCGTTCACGAGATTCTACACAGCCATCTTCGCGTGAGGAGGATAGTATCACGCTGGGTGCCGCACAACCTCACCGATGCTCAGAAGCAGGCCCGGGTGGAATGGTGCCGTGATATGCTTAACAAATTTGAAGCAGGCTCGTCTCGGCGTGTTTACGACATCGTTACAGGTGATGAGTCCTGGATTTATCAATACGACCCAGAAACCAAGCGCCAGTCGACTGTTTGGGTGTTTCAAAATGAGCCAACGCCTACCAAAGTGAAGCGATCTAGAAGCGGGGGTAAGATTTTGATCGCTAGCTTTTTTAATTTGACTGGCCACTTGGTATCAATTCCCTTACGGGATCAAAGAAGCATTAATGCCGAATGGTATACTACCAAATGTTTGCCAGAAGTTTTCTCTGTTATAAGCAACAAGCGACCAAACACAGGGCTCCGCGGGCTACTGCTCCACCACGACAATGCACCTGCGCACACCGCACTCAAAACGAGGGACTTCCTGGACAGCACGCCAGTCAAACTCCTGGGTCACCCTCCTTACAGCCCTGATCTAGCACCGTGTGACTTCTTTTTATTCCCAAAAATAAAAAATCAGCTCAAAGGGATACAATTTTCGTCGCCGGAAGATGCGCTGGCTGCGTTCGAGCAGGCTGTAAACGAGGTGTCTGCGGCGGACTGGAAAAAGTGTTTTGAAAACTGGTTTAGGCGCATGAATCTTTGTATAGAGGCTGGTGGAAAGTACTTTGAAAAGATTTAATAAAAATATATGTACGTATAGAACAATTTTTTTTAGTTTCGCAAAACTTTCTGAGTGTCCCACGTACTTCCCATGTGTTGAAGTTTTATTTATTTTTAATTAGGAAAGATACATGTTTATTGTCAAAATAGTTCTTTAGTCACTAATAGTTACTTTTATTCAGCTGCCCATTGGAGTTTGTTGCTGAAACCTTAACGCAAGATCGCGCGGCGTATTCCGACTTGTCGCCTATTGTTGTTTTTCATTTAAAATGATTTTGACACATGATAAACTACGTGTTGATACTCGGAGTGAAAATTTCAGCAAAGAACTTCCTTGAGTTTCGTAGTAACCGCAATCTGACAAAGAAATTGTGGGTATTCTTCAGGGAATTCGGATCCAGATCTATCAGGGTACCTACTAAAACTAAAAAGCGAGAAATAAAATCTTTTCACAAAAAATAAACCGACTTCAACAGCAAAACACTAAAAAGTGAAGTCGGTGTCTATTGGTTCCTTTTGTTTTTAACATGTTTTTACACTGACTTCCGAAACGAAAGATATTTTGCACTTTTTAGTGTTTTGCTTTTGAAGTCGGTTTATTTTTTGTGAAAAAGATTTTATTTCTCTCTTTTTAGTTCTAGTACCCTATCACTAAAAAGTGAACAAAGTCCTAAAGTATTGAGAAAATACCCATAATAACTTAATTTACACATTCGTGCTGTTTTTCGCTAATGAGTTCGGTTGTATGTTCCATATCTTGAAAACTGCTGAACCGATTTTGATGAAACTTGCACTGTTCCCTAAGTTGAGAGATACTTAATCCAATAAAGAATCATCAAGATCCGATAAGTAGTTTCGAGAAAAAATGCGTGGAACAACATACACACAAATATATTTACACTTATGAAATTTGGCACACGTGCTTAGAAGATACAGAGTAGCATATGTGAATATTGTGCAATGCGAAAAATATTACATACATACGTGTTGAAATAGTTACCTCCTTTTTTTTGAAGTCGGTATAAATTAAAGTCATCGATTTCGGAAATCAGAAGGTGAACGTCCTATCTGAAACTATACAGATATATTCTCGGTGTTCTTTCAGCAAGCTACTTAGATAATTAAAGATTATAAAATCTCTAGATTATATAAACGTCTGGGAGGAACTTTTATCCGAATGGGATAATTCCATCAAGGGCCAACACCTACACTAATTCTTTCCATCCGCTCGTGTGCGGCTGGCCAGGACGTGGCTGGAGGTGGATCACTGTGTTCCTCAATTTCTCACAGGGCATGGTAACTTTAAAAGTAAATTATTTCCCTTCAAGCTTGTTGCCTTGTCTTCATGTCAGTGTTCTACATCTGTCTGCGAATATGTACAATCTGCACATCATATCTTATGGGAGTGTGTTCTTTGGCAAAATGAACGCAATACAATGTTGAATAATGTACAGGCTGTATCAGGAGCTGTTTACTATACGGACATTGTGGAAACTAGAACAAATTTCAGTGCGTTCAAGTGTTTTTGCCATACCTATTAATGGAATCAATTATAACAGCTCACAATGTTAGGACCCATTAATATTAATGCTAATTTGTATCCGTGGTGCTAGGCAACTGGGCTTATCCCAGTTGTAAACGACTTTTTGTGTCTATTGGTCTTGTTTGTTCTGTCTCCTGCTTGATATGGAGGGAAGTGAAAATTTGTATTTTTCTTACTCCTCCATTATTCTTTTCTGATTAATTTCTTTGCGGGATCCAATACAGTTAAATTCATTTGCCGGGACTTCGTCGATCTTTATTGCCTCGGCGCTTTTCTGGTGGTCGCCACTGTTGATTCTGGCTTTCAGGAGTTGCAGTGGTTTGGGAATAGTGCGGTGGGATTGTCCCAATAAGCTACTTAGATATCAAATTTTCGCCCATAATATGCTAGCTGAAAAACCTTGCCAGTTCTCTTTAGTGATAATAAACCTCCGTTTTTTAAAAGTCGGTAAAATAGACAGCTTGTATTACAATATAAGTTTTTAAACTGTCATGGTCACTAACACTAACATTAACATTAGAAGCGGGCAACTCGCAACTAACAGTAAACATGGTAAATATACCGCTTCTAATGTTAATGTTAGAGCTTGTATTACCTTCTTCTCCACGTGTTCGTAAAGCTCGTTCATCTTGTGCGAGCCTGGTATCGCATACAGGCAGCCGTTCTCGACGTTCACGTGGTCTATGGCCGTCCAAGCGCCTATGATCTTCTCGGCCGGACGAAACGGGCAGTAGAATAGGTCCTGAAAGTAAGAAATAATTAGGACGAGTTTGAGGTTAAGTGCAATGTAGCCAGAGTGCCAGAGGATACAATGACAATATTTTTGAGAGTGCAATGATATTATATGAGGCTGACCTCAACAACCCTGCAGTTTCGATCAATTCAATTTTTCATTATTATTTTTTTCCATATAAAATTTAAAATCCCCCGACACATTTTTATTTCATGCTACATAATTTATCTAGTAGCAAACAAGCTTCGATCGACAAAGTTATTGAACACGCAATTATGACACGATATCTCGCGAAAACACCCCGATACAAATATTGAAACGCCCATAACTTTTGAACAGCTGATCTGATTTGCATCAAACATAGCTAAGAACACTCTCGATAAAGTGCCTGGAAACAAAAAAAAACTACATCAAAATCGGTTCACCCGTTTAGGAGCTATGATGCCACAGACAAAACACACAGGTACACACTTCAAACGAACACCCCTCTTTTCCGTCGAGTGTTAAAAATATTGGTATACACTTATTCCTTATATTTATTGTTGGTTTGACTCAACATAGTTCGGGAAGGTTATTATTATTATTATTGGAATTTGAAAGGGCTTCACCTGATGCGGCGGGTGGCGCAACGAGCCGGGCGGCTTGTTGATGAACATGCCGTTGACGGCTGTGATGTCGTCACCGATGAACTGCGACAGTACTGACAGTATCTTCGGGTGCTCTCCGTATTGGATGAACACATCATCGTATAGGATATCTGCAATCTGAAAAATTTAAACACACAAAATTAGGATCCTCCTTCTCGCGGCGTCCTTGGCTTCGTGGAGTGCATTTTGGTGTTCAGCTTTGACCGCAATAGGCTGATTGGGATGCGACCCTTCATCCTCTTGCCATCGACCTTGCCAGTTATCATCAGCTGCTCGAGGCTATGCCCATCCTTTCGGACAAAGAACCCCAGGCTTCTTTGTAGGCATTTGGTGGAGAGCCTGGTTTTGGTATGAAGGGTCGATTTCACCAATTACATTTATTGCGATTTGTTTCATTGGTGAAATCGGCCCTAATTTCTCGTTTGTGCGGAACTCAGTCCACGGAATTTGAAGCATCCTTCTCCAACACCACATCTCGAAAACGTCAATGCGATCAGGATATAATCATTTTATTTAAAAGTAATAAAGTCATAGCCAAAAAATTCTGACTGTCTATTTTTCTACATCACAGAGATTGCATGTTACGGTCATCATGTCTTCTACATGAAAAAAAAAACAAACCGAGTTCCAGAACAAAAACTACACAGAAAAAAATTTTTTTTCCGAAGTCTGTGTCTTTTGTACCCATTGTTTTCCGTTTTTCGACCCCGACTTCGGAAAAGAAATTTATTTTTTGCTTTGTAGTTTTTGTTCTGGAAGTCGGTTTAATTTTTTGTTAAAAAGTTTTTTATTTTTCTCTTTTTAGTTTTGGTAGATACCTCCAATTAACATGATTATCATTTATAGCCAAAGTACATTTCATGGCGATTCCAATAAGCCCAAACACGACTAGGATACATTGTTTTATTTTAGAGTTCCAGTGCCAACCTTCCGGCTTCATCATCAGATCAGTACGATGGTGCCATTTTCATCAGTACCATTTATTTATAAGTATTTGCTTCATTATAGTCGAGATATCTAATCCCCGTGACATACTTAGCATTTAGGAGTTTAAGTGCCCATCTATGGTCTTCTTCATCAGTTCCACTTCACCAAATTATACATTCTGAGTGTAAATGATTGCATTGTTGATGAAAATACCAAAATCGCTATACCTATGTATGGCTATAATATTTGAGGAGCTCCCTCGATTTCTCTAGTATTCCATCATCAGATCCTGACCTGAGGAAGTATACCCTTTCAAACAAAAGTAGAATTTTTGAAATCGGTCCAGCCGTCTTTGAGTAATTGGGGAGCATACATAAAAAAAAAGATTCCGACAAATTGAGAACCTCCTCCTTTTTTTGAAGTCGGTGCTATTTTTACAGATCTATTGTCTAGATGTTGTACTGTATCTCCTTCTAGGGCGTAAGTATCGACGCAACGTTTCCACTAATGTTCGCCTTGTAATACCTTTTAGTAATCGCCTTTTCATATCCTCTCAACATGATCAAACCATGTTAACATAGTCTTTTCAATGTTTGTCCCTACATCCATAAATGAATATTACCTTATTAATACAGTCTTCTGGCTTCAAATTCAGCTTTAGCAACGACGGTTCTTTAATAACTCGGACATTGCCAGGTGGGACGATTCCATTACATATTTGTATGAAGCGCTGTCTGGAATTATAATTTTAATTACTTAGTTTAATTTTCAGTATCTATTATTAACTTATTAATTAATTATTTAAGTAAATCTGATGTATTTTTTATATTGTCTTCCTATGGCACTGTAGCTCTTATTTATTTTTCATTGTAACAAAAAACCGGTCAAGTGCGAGTCGGATTTCGCACATTTAGAGTTCCGTACCAAATCTCAAAATCAAGTTGGTTTTAATTGGAAAAAAATGTTTAAAAAGAAATCTGATTTGTCAATATATTGATTGGTGTTTGTTAGTAAAATATACGTAATAATAAAAACCAAGTTGAAGTTCATAGGTCAATGGGAAGTTTGAAAATTATTCGCCACAAAATTATGTAAAAAAAAGTTGACTTTGGTGGCTTTTCATTCCTTTGTCTTCCAATATTTTTTAAAACAAAAATTACAACAATTTTGTACTCAACGAGCTCTAAACAACGATAACCCACTAATTACGTTTACCACAGCCGGGGGATTGAAAAAAAACCCGAACTGATTCTAAAGTTTAAATTATTAAAGTTAATTACAATTAATTATCCTACAAATGAATGTCGTGGTGGCTCAGTGGCTGAGACCTCGCCTGTCGTGCTTGAGGTCGAGGGTTCGAATCCGGGCAAGTACCAATGTGACTTTTTCAAATTCATATGTACTTTCTAAGCTTATGTTGGACATCATCGACAACGGTGAAGGTAAACATCGTGAGGAAACCTGGACTTATATAGTTAATGTAAGTCTGAAATAGCCATGTCAGAGGCCTGTAGGGTTTCCCAGAGGCGGCATAATTAACTCTGACACCAAAGGTGGCCACATCCACACACGAAAAGAAGAAGGAAATCCTACAAATGCCCTTCCAAGTCGAGGTTGGAACATGGAATGGTCACAACTACTAACTACAACTAGCTAACCTACAAATGTCCATTCAAAGCCGATGTTAGGACATCGAATGGTTACAATAATTAAATAGACTAACTACAACTAACTAGCCTACGAGAATCCATTCTACTCGATGTTGGAATATGGAATGCCTCATTCTTACAAGATGAAGAAGAATGCTCTTAAATATTAGTTTGGCATTGATCGATTCCTTGACGTCATGGCTGGATCGGTTTCAAGGTAACTGCACTGTCAGTAACTTCGGATATTGGCGCTACGTAGGTTTCTGTGTCAGCGAATGTCTACTACGTGCGTTGACTTCACACTTCACTGCACTGTCATCAAGGTCTAAGACTACTCAGTGTCCGCAATGTCAGCAGATTCCTAGGCATAAGTAACACACTCGTTGGAGTAGGTCATTTTAGTGTTCGTCTGTCTGTCACCAGGCTGTATCTTATGAACCGTGATAGCCAGACAGTTGAAATTTTCACAGATGGTGTATTTCTGTTGCCGCTATAACAACAAATAATACTGAGTGAAATAAATATTTGAGTTTAATCCCCAAACAAACGTGATTTTTGTGCCGATTTTTGCGATAATAGTACGGAACCCTTCGTGCGCGAGTCGACTAGCACTTCGGTTCATTAGATACAGCCTGATGACAGACGGACAGACAGAAAGACAGACGGACCGCATTAAATTTTTTATACAATACAACAGAAAACAGAAAAATTATAAATAAAAATTACAGGCAAACCTTTAAGGAGGCTTTGCCGTTTTTTTTTTGTTTTGGTTACGTTTCAAAAGTTACGAAGATTCAAATACCTGTAGCTGTCCAACGCCGGTAAGCCGATGAGTCTCTTGATGACCAAATATCCATTGTCTCTGTAGAACTGAAGTTGTTCTGGAGATAACGGGTATGCGGGTGTTGACTCTGAACTTATGCTGGAAACGAACACACAACACACTATATTATTATTTCGTGATGGCCCAGTGGCTAAGACCTCGCTTCTCGTGTTTGTGGGCGAGGGTTGGAATCCGGGTTTATCCTGGACATCACAGGCAACGGTGAAGGAAAAGTTCGTGTGGAAACCAGATATAGTTTATGTAAGTTTGAAATAGCCAAGTCAGAGGCCTGTGGGGTTTCCAGAGGCGGCTTAATTAACTCTGACAACAGAGGTGCCCACATCCCCACACGAAAAAGTAAGAAAGACTGCATACATAAACTCCCGCCTTTTTTCCCATGGGGGTAGGCAGAAACTACAGAACGCTATCGGCTACGATCCTTACATACTTCTTTTGCTTCACTCATAAGTCTTCGAAAAGTCAATGCTTAACCAATTGTTGCGTCATTTTAACAAACATTCCATCTTTCATAATCAACAGTACGGTTTCACCAAAGGGCGTTGCACAACTGACGCTGAAGTTACCCTAATAAAGAACATCTTTAACACCTGGGAAGAAGCAGAAGACGGCATTGGAATCTTTTGCGACCTCTCGAAAGCGTTCGATTGCGTTAACCATGCGAGACACTATTGTTGAAACTCGAGCACTATGGGATTAGACATACGGCCCTTGAGTTACTTAGATCATATTTGAAAGCCAGACATCTTAAAGTTCAGGGAAACGGCGTAAACTCATGACAATGGGCGCGCGCGCACCTCTCGCCTCAAAACACTTATAGGAACAAAGTAATGTACTCTATTGGTAATTTCTGGGCAATCGTACCTGTGATTACACACGTCATAACATATATTTATTTAAACTTCATGTACAATAGTGGTACATAGGCGGACTTAATGCCACAAGGCATTCTCTACCAGTCAACCTTTGGGTTATAAAGGACAACGATGTGAATGGGTACAAAAAATATATAAAAAAACAACTTGTATACGAAAATGTATATACTTACATATAATAATACACATATACAAATAAAATAGACTAATATATACCAATAAAAAAATAAATAAACGAGAAACCTATTAATAATGAATATGACTAGACTTCTACCTCTAGATGAGAGCTATTTAGTCTGACTCAAATAGTGGTCACGAACCTTTCTTTTAAAAGTAAATTTGCTTTCAGCGTTTTTAATGCCAAAGGGTAGCGCGGTCCAGAGTTTTATTGTTGACACAGCGTATGAATTGGACATAAAACCGGTGCGGTGTGAAGGAATTTGGAGGAGTAGATTTTTGAAAGCTCGAAGGTTACGACTGAGAACTGCCCAATACTTTAAAATAAGTTTTTAGATAATCGGGAGCACAAGGATCGTTCATAATAGTGAAGAGCAAGCAGAGAGATCTGAGGGACCTCCTAAGGCGGATAGGCAGCCATTTAAGCTGAGAACGGAAGGAAGAAATGTGATCGTATTTACGAAGGCCATAAACAAAGCGAATACAATTGTTGAGAAGTCGATCCAATTTATTTAGAAGTTCTTGGGATAGATCAGGATAACAAACATCAGCATAGTCGATAATGGGAAGCACAAGTGACTGGACCAAAGTGATTTTGGTGCTGGATGGGAGGAAATGCTTGAATCTATAGAGAGACCGCAGTGAGAACGCGACTTTCTGGCTCACCTGAGCCACGTGTTTATTCCAACTAAAACTGTCGTCAATGTACAGACCTAAATCTTTTACATGAGGTGAAAGAGAAATGACGGAGTTCTCGTACATCAGTGGCATAAGTTGGCCAGTGTTCACACTTCTCAAATAGTACGAACTAACAATGAGGATGGCCTGACATTGCCCAACGTTAACAGAAATTCCAAATTTGCCAGACCACTCACTGATAGCTCGAAGATCAGCATTGAGTAATGAAATGCAATTGTCAATGTTGGCAATGTCTGATTGAGCGTAAAGTTGCAAGTCATCAGCGTACAGATGGTAAGAACATTTAAGGATAACAGTAATGGAGTTTATAAATAAAGAGAATAAAAGAGGAGAGAGTATACCGCCTTGTGGAACACCAGTTACCAAGTCGCACCAGTCAGAGCAATCCTGATCAGCACACACAGCCTGCTGGCGACCACGAAGATATGATGAGAACCAATCACGTGACAACGAAGAGACCCCAATTTGAGACAGTATGGCCAGGAGAATGTCGTGATCAACGGTGTTAAATGCATTGGAAAAATCTATTAAAACCAGCACCGTTAACCTCGAATTCTCCAAACCGTCCCTAATGTCTTCAGTAACTTTAAGCAGAGCTGTGGCTGTGCTGTGGCCAGGCCGAAAACCGGATTGGCAATTGGACAACAGGTTATTCTTGAAGACGTAGGAGGATATTTGTTTAAGAGCAACTGCTTCTAGGATCCTAGAAAGGAAAGGGAGAATGGAGATCGGTCTGTGGTGAATAGCCAAACTGGGGTTGGGAATTTTAGGAAGACGGATAATGTAAGCCTTACGCCACATTGCAGGAAACTCACCAGTCTGCAGCGATGAATTGATGATGTCAGTAATAATTGGAATTAAGTTCTCAATCATAAAAGACAACATAGTTCGACTGACCCCATCACAGCCCACAGCCCTAGACTTAATTGAGGTAAAATATTTGAGGACCTCAACGTTAGTCACGGTGGAGAACGAAAAAGAGTCAGGAGATAGCATTGGCTTGGAAGTAATATCAGCGATAGTTTTATTTTTGACGTCAGCCGCAAGCGTAGCGGACGTTGAAAAATTATTATTCAGAAAATCTAAAGGCAGATTAAGAGAAACAATACTAGAAATAAATAAACATAAACTAAGGCTTATTACATTATAATCTTTACCCGACTGCCGAAGGAGGGTAATGTGTTTATCAGTCTATGTATGTATGTATGGGGAAGTTCCGGTAACAGCGGTATTGAACTGATTTCAAAAAATTTCGCTGGACTCTAAAGATAAAGATATATTTATTTGCTTAAACACGTGTATACATGCAAGAATAAACAATACGTGCATGCAGGATATCATTAAAAAAAATACAATAAGTGCCGACATGTTTGCCACATACTATGGCGACCAAATATTTTGGAAGTGAATATCAATGAACAATTACGAAAAATTACAAAATCACAAAAATTAAAAAATGTCAACAATAAAACAAAACTGCATAAAAATGACAAAATTATTAAAATGAATTCAAACGCAAAAAAATCAAAATGTCAAAATTAATAATAATAAAATATCAAACAAATGTCATATAATTAAATTTAATTCTAATACATCATTACAGTTAATAAAATATATAGTCAAAAAATATAATCAATCACAAAATCAATAAAACTCAAACAATTTAAATTATCTACATTCAAAATTTGTCATTCAAAAACTTTATAACATTATAGTATCCCTTACTAATCAGCAATTTTTTTAGTTCTGTCTTGAATGAATTAATATTCATTATCTTAAGGGAATTTGGAATTGTATTGTATATTAATGGGGCCATGCATATTACACTTTTTGGTAGAAATGCTGTTTTAGCGGAGTGTGATTGCACCCAAAGTCTGTACTTCTCACGTCTATTTCTACCTGTATTATTAATCAAAAGGGGAAACAAATGAGGATTGGTTTTTACAAATATCGATATTTCCAATATGTAGTTGACGGAAGTGTTAGAATTCTGTGCTGTATAAACATTGGTTTGCAACTATCAACAGTTTGTAACACCAACAATGCCCGTATACAACGCTTTTGTGCTTTGAACGCAATTTCCTATAGAGTTGAATTGACCCACAAAATTAATCCAAATCTTAACACTGATTTGGCAAGCCCGTAATATGCTGTAAGCAAAGTATCTATATTGACAGTCGGTGCCAACTTATAAAGAGCGCATGACGAAGTACTAATCTTTTTACAAAGTTCATAACTCTCTCAACACTACATAGCGTATTCAAGTTAAGACCTTACAAGTGACCTATACAGATGGATGAAACTGCTAGCACATTTAAAATCAGTTGTAGCTCTCATGACAAATCCGTACATACGGTAGGCACTGCTAATTATGTTATGAATATGCTGGTCTAAGTGTAATTTATCGTCGAGCAGCACCCCAAGATCTCTAACGATAGGAACTCCTGCATGGATCTACCATTCCATTTAAATCGTATCTATATGATATTTTATTTTTTTGTGAATGTGATCGTAGAACATTTCAGAATATTAAGATATAGTTTATTTTTAAAACTAATGGCTGAAAAACGGTCTTGATCTTCTTGAAGATGTTGACAATCCGTATGATCCTTAATTGACTTGAAAACTTTCAAATCGTCAGCAAAACATAAGAATTATTAAAAATTTAAAGCAATCATTGATGTCATTTATGAATAGAATGAATAACAGGGGACCCAAAATTGATCTCTGAGGTATGCCAGAAGTAACGTTTATAGTAGCAGAATTGAAACCTCTGATAACTACTATTTGAGTTCTGTTTAAAATATAAGATGGGAACCAACGAAGCAAATCACCGCGGATACCATTTTATGCTATTTTTGTAATCAGTTATTCTTGATCTACCTTGTCGAAAGCAGTTTTAATTCTATAATAATATTTGAATTTGTTTTATATGACGTCGTATCTTTTTTATAATATATACATGCCTGTTAAGTTTGATTAATTATAGATATTTATAATTTTTTTGTTATTAATTGTAAGCGCAAGTCGTATTAATTTTGTGAAATGATTTAATATTATGTGAAAAAGTCGCTGGGTGCACATTTGTTATTCTTCGTGCTTAAATTTTATGTTTTGCTGTAGTGTGTAGTCGTATTGTTTTTCCAAATAAAATAAATAATGTTTTTTGGAAGTAACTACGTATAAACAGCATCGACTTGAACTTGCTGATCCATGTTATTAAATAAGTACTCAGTAAAAAATCACAGGTTTATACAGGTGGAGTTTCTTTTAATAAATCAGCATGCTACCATTTATAGAGTCGCTCTTGAAACTTAAGCCCTACTTGAGTATTAATGGTGTTCTCAGCCCTGATGACTTCTTCGAAAAATAGACACAGCAATAAGTCCTTCCTTTTTTTTCTTTTTACCCGACTACCGAAGGAGGGTCATGTGTTTATCAGTATGTGCCACCAGCGCTCTTTTTCCTTACGGAGACGCCGATAGCGAATCCGTCAGACGTGTCGTACTTGTCTTACCTAGGGTTCACCCTGGAGCACAATTTTAGACCACGGGCGGGCATATGTATGTACGCCCGTGACGACATTTGCTATCGGCGTCTCCGTAACCTTGAGGACTCCAGATTCTCAACGCTCTGGGCTCTGGTGCACACAGGTTTGGATAAAGTTATCTACGCCTGTGTCTACCGTTCGCACAGTGGAGATCAGGAGACATCCAGGCTCACAGAGTACCTCAGTGAGGCGGCTGATGCGGCACAGCAGCGGTACCCTTTCGCCCAATTAGTGTTACTGGGGGACTTTAATGCCCACCACCAGGAGTGGCTCTTCCCATACCAGTGCACTGACCATGCTGGACGGGAGATGCGTAAGCTTGCGCTTGCGCTAAACCTCACCCAGCTTGTCCAGGGGGCCACGAGGGTACCGGATGTTGATTCGCACACAGCGAATTGATTGGACCTTCTGCTGACAACAGATCCGCAGCCTACTTGTGTAAGTAAAAACACACACTCTGAAAACGAAAGAAGTTGAATAAAGATTCAACTTCTTTGTGTATGTGTGTGTTTTTGGGAAAGAAACAGATTGTTTCCTTTGCCGAATTAACTTACACAATTAGGCTGCCGGACAGATACTCTGTGTCGATAGCTTCACCTTTGGGTAGTTCCAACCAGTGTCTGGTGAAGTCTGTGTCCGTCTATTCCCCACCCGATCCCAGCCCAAGAGGCATCCGGCGGGTTTGGCGGTATAAGTCAGCAGATTGGGATGGTATGCGATCTTTCTTCGCAAGCTATCCTTGGCAGCCTACTTGCTTTTCTTCGACTGAACCATCGTCGTGCGCAGACGCCGTGACCGATGTGTTGCGTCAGGGAATGGAGTACTACATTCCGTTCTCTGACGTATCAATGTCCAGCGTTGACCGGCCATGGTTTGGCGCTGAATGTAGGCGCGCCGACGCGCTTAAACATGAGGCGTACCGGGCTTGGGTCGGAGCTCGATCGCGCAAGGCGAGTGACGTGGCTCGGAAGAAGAAGGCCTTCAACAGGGCTGCCAAGTCTTGCAAGCTGGTATTGCGAAGGGCTCGGCTCGACCACATTGACCCAATAGGGGCCAAACTTGCTTCTTACCCAGCAGGGAGTATAGCGGTCCCTGGCTAAGTCGGTGGAGTCAACTTTTGCCGTCCCTCACTACCACCACTGCTGAAACCCAATGGGTCGCTGGCCCACTCCGCTGAGGAGAAGGCAAATTTATTTGCCTCTCTTTTTGCGGAATCTTCACGTCTGAATCTTGGTGACGCGCAGCCCGTTCCTTCTCTTGTTGTATGCGAGACGAGTATGTCGGACATTCGTATCCACCAAAAGGACGTCCGCAGGGTGCTGAGCCACCTCGAAGTTAACAAGGCTAGCGGCCCTGATGGCATTCCAGCAATTGTTCTTAGAACTTGTGCACCTGAACTGTCTCCGATCTTGACACGCCTATTCCGCCTTTCGTATGAGGCTGGAAAAGTGGCGAATGCTTGGAAGCAAGCTAACGTACAGCTCGTGCCCAAGAAGGGCAATCAAGCTGACCCGGCCAACTACAGACCCATATCTGTAACCTCCATACTCTGTAAGAGTATGGAACGTGTACTCAATATAAAGCTCCTGGCATACCTAGAAGCTAACGATATCCTTAGTGACCGCCAATACGGCTTCCGCCGAAATCGGTCTACTGGGGATCTTCTAGCGTATGCCATTCACATCAGGAGTGAGGCCATCGAGAGGCACGGGGAAGCGCTTGACGTCTCCCTCGACATCTAGAAGGCTTTTGATAGGGTCTGGCACGAAAGCCTTATTGGTAAGCTTCCTTCATTCAGTTTGCCCGGTGGTCTGTGGGATTGGATTGCAGACTGCCTGAGAGATCGGTCCATTCGAGTGGTTATCGATGGCTGCTCGTCGGACCAATTGGATATTAATGCCGGGGTCCCTCAGGGGTCGGTACTCTCGGCAACTTTATTCTTGCTTCACATTAACGATCTGCTAAAACCCATCATCTGAGTACAATACGTACGGCCATGCGCCATCGGTGGACATTCCACTCATACGCACAAAGCATTTTGCTAATACTTTCATTCTGCGCACAGCTAAGGATTGGAATTCCCTGCCGGAGTCTGTGTTGCCCGATAGCTACAATCTAGGGGTTCCGCTGGACTGGAGACCGAAACTGAGGCCCAGTAGCCCCTGCGCCGGACACGTATATCTCAGCAACAGTGCTGTCATCTGCGTACCCAAAGGTTCTGGGTTTTAGCAGATCATTCATATGCAGCAAGAATAATGTTACCGAGAGCACTGACCCCTGAGGGACTCCGGCGTTGTTAACTAAGTGACCGGACGAGCAGCCATCGATAACCACTAGTATGGATCGGTCCCTCTGGAAGTCCGCAATCCAATCACGCAGACCACTAGGCAGACCAAAGGAAGAAAGCTTACCAAAGAGGCTATCGTGCCAGACCCTGTCGAAAGCCTTCGAGATGTCGAGGGAGACGGCTAGCACTTTCCCGTGTTTCTCGATGGCCTCACTCCAGATGTGAATGGCATACGCTAGAAGATCCGCAGTGGATCACCAGTGGACCTTCTTGTTTACAAAAGTAAGAAGCAGACCAAGGGGTCTGCTTTTAAGACTAACAACTGACATTTGAATACATGTTTTTTGTTTCACATTGTTTTAATTTAGTAATTTGAGCCTTACCGTTTTGGAATAACCTTAAAACTCCTGCTAGCCATTTCACCAATATTTTATTTAATCACACACAAGAATTTGTTTAAAACTATTTGTAATATTTAAAAATGTAATTTATATGTAAGTATATTGAATGGACAAAAAGAGATTTTATAGCTTATATTAATTTAATAACTATTATTCAATAGGTCTTCGCCGTTTGAAAGGAATTACTAAAATAAAGGCTAATAGTTAAGTTACCTAACCAAATTTATGATAATTCAGAACATTTTGAACTCGGATGCTAGTATTATATTATCTGTGTCGGAACTCAAATCATGGACACGGATCACAACCGGAGCGTGTGAAAAGGGACCTAGGGCAGTTACGCACTGCACGCCCGTGTCCAAAATTACAGATTATGACGGAACCGAAATTTTCTAGTTCACGTGTTTGTTTTGTGTCTATAACAGGCATATTTATTGTTCTATAGGATTATGAGTTGCGGTCTTACGGATTCCTAAAACGTGATTTATAGGTAGGTTCAATAGGTAACTAATTATCTGTTGATACATTATGAGTTATAAGATTATGACGGATAGTGTTCGGATGTAGTTCCCTACAAGATTACTACGGCTACTTCGAAACCGAAATTTCACGGACACGGATCAGATAGTGCGTAACTGCCCTTACACTTGGACACAACTTTATAATGAACTAGCTTTTGCCCGTGTAAATATGTTTTAATTTATTTATTTATTTATTTAGGCTCACCAACAATTGTTAACACTAAGAATATTACAGTAATTATTCACTTAAAACTATAGTTGAGTGTCACAATTTTTTACAGGTAAGCACCACATATGCTAAAGTATTGAACAAACATTCAGAAACAACTTAATAAACTAAAAAAAAATAAAAATGATATCTAAAACATCTTACACTATAAAATTAAAATTTACAACCATAAATTAGACTACATAACATCATGTGTCAAATTTCGGAACTTGGTAAGTGAGTGCGCATGTACGTCTACTAAATCGCTGCAACTATTTAATAGTTTACACAGCCGAGGAATGGCCGAATTGTCACCGAGGACGGTTCTACGTTGTGGAGGGTAAAAAGGAGTGATAGGAGCACGGGGCTGTCTAGCTGGAGCTCGGAACCTGATACACACCAGACAGTCTATTTTGTTACGCAAGATTTTAATTAAGAAACTTGAATCTATGATATTTCTACGTTTCTCTAAAGAGTCTATCCTAAAATGCGAT
Organism: Orthosia gothica; assembly: GCA_949775005.1. Lineage (NCBI taxonomy): Eukaryota > Metazoa > Arthropoda > Insecta > Lepidoptera > Noctuidae > Orthosia > Orthosia gothica. The sequence goes on from OX459052.1 coordinate 6,489,896, forward strand.
AACCTAGCCACGTACGATGGCTTCTTTTTGGCAATTCCGCAGGAATATGCCAAATGCCAGAGGAACCTCTTCTGAATACGCTCCAATCTCAACTTATGTGTAGCATAATGCGGCCTCCAAACAGTGCTACAGTACTCCAAAACACTACGAACGTAACAGTTGTACAATAAAATCTTAGTCTTATTCCGTCGAAAACCAACCACGTTTCTAATAACAAATCCCAACATTCTAGAGGCTCGCTTGATAATGCTCTCCAAGTGAGGTATAAACGTAAGCTTTTTATCAAATACTACACCCAAATCTCTGATTTGTTCTACTTCCTGGATGACGTGGGTACCAACGTAATACACAGACGGCACCAAGAGCTTCTTTCTAGAAAACTTAATGTGAAAACATTTATTAATGTTTAAGTCCATGTTATTGTTAACACACCAGTCGATTAGCTTATCCAGATCATTCTGTAATAACTCAGAATCATCGTTTGACTCAATTATTTTACTAAATTTGAGATCATCGGCGTACATGAAACATTCGCAGAAACGAAAGCATTCAGGTATATCATTGACAAAGACAATAAATAGTATTGGGCCGATATGAGAGCCCTGTGGAACGCCCAATGTAATCGCACAATTACCAGATTGGAAGCCATTAACTGCAACAAAGTAGAAACGGTTCTCTAAGTAAGATTTCAACCAAGCTAGTAAATTACCAGTAATGCCGTATGCCTTTAACTTTTCCATAAGGATATCGTGTGACACACGGTCAAAGGCTTTACTAAAATCTGTATAGATAACATCAACCTGCTTGCCAGAATCAACAGCATCAACCAAGGATTCAGTGAAAGTCACCAAATTTTTACAAGTAGACCTGGCGCCCACAAAACCATGCTGGGAGACACCAAGATAAAGTTTTAAGTGTGACTAAATGAGAGGACAAATCAAAGACACAAAAACTTTCGCCATAGTAGACAGGAGAGAGATAGGCCTATAATTAACCACATTATCGCTATCACCGCTCTTATAAACAGGCACAATCTTTGCAGTTTTCCAAACATCCGGAAAGATTCCTGTACTTAGTGATCTATTAAATATTAATAGTAGTGGAGATGCCAAAGAAGAAGCGCATTTGGAGATAAATATAGGTGGTATTCCATAACGGCCGGCACCTTTATGGCAATCCAAGGACTTTAATTTGTCAACTAAACAGTCGTGGTCTATTGCAGGTGCTGTGAGAGAGAGGCTGTTGTTATTCAGATTACGTAGGTAGTCTGAGTTAGAAGAACGCTGAGCTGACTTCCCACTAACAAAAACAGAAGAGAATTGCTTAGCAAACATTTCACAAATTTCGATTCCGTCTGAAGTTGCTATGCTACCATCAGTCATTGTGATGGGAAATGAGCTGGAACCACCCCGTTTGTCTTTAATATATGCCCAAAATTGCTTAGGATTTTCAGAGATATCAGTCTCAATATTTGAAATATACTTATTGTAACTAATGGTTGCTAAGTGCGAGCATCTTTTACACAACAATTTATATTCTACTTCATCCATAGGATTTTTGTAAGTTTTAAAACGCTTTCTGACTTTTTCCTTCTCTTTCAACGTTCTGATTAAGTTTCTGTCAAACCAAGGTGGATAATTCCTTTTCTGAGTTCCTCTGATAGGGACGTGTGTCTTTATAATATACCCAACACCCTATCGTAAAAAATTGCAAGCATCTCATTAACATCCTCTGTGTCATCCAGTAATGACGTCCAATCTATTTCATTAAAAAGCTTACAAATCTTGTCGTAGTCCGCTTTGAAAAAATTGGGACGGAAATTGTTAGGGTTGTAGGGAAGTCTAGAGTCTAAGTTAGAATTCAGTAAAATTTCTACAGGAGGGTGCAGGGGATCAATTTTGCTCAAAGGGTTTTGTGCAGCACGCACGCTACCAGAAGGCAAGTTACTTAGAGCCAGATCCAATATTCTCCCAGAATTGTTACAAATGCTGTTAAGTTGCACGAGTTTATTGACATGTGTAAAATCCGTCAATACATGGGTGAATCCGGGTGATACGTAACCAACAGTTGAATCACCTACCAAGTTCCAGTTTACAGCACTCAGATTAAAATCACCTACTATACATGTATACAAGCCTGACTTTTCCAAAACTATGCTACAACAATCCAAAAAATATTCTAATGTTAGTCGAGTAACAGGTGGTGGCAAGTATACGGCGCACAGAGCTATTTGACGTATAGATTTTGTGATAGGTACTTCAACGGTGATCCAGAGATCCTCACACCGGATTTCCCAGTGACTCATGCGTTTTGAGTTAATTTTCTTTAAAACGGCAATTAAAACTCCACCCCCGTCCTTTTTCTTATCATCCCTGTCCCGCCTATAGACGACGTATCTATTGTCAAACAGCTCTTCACTCATGACCGAATCGTTCAACCATGTTTTGGTTAAAATAACAATATCATAAGACTCACAAGATAATTGACGACAAAAGCTGTGAGTCTTTGTTCGCAAACCTCGCGTGTTCTGATAATATATTCTTAACGCATTGAATTTAAACGAGGATAAAATACCAAAATATTGAAATCAAAAGAAATATCAGAACAACTAAACTAACTTATTCAACGTCTCCATATTCCTGACCAAGATATGCTCCGCTTCTTGGGCTTTCCGCATAAAAATCCGACCAGATCGAATCCAGACATACTGATACCCGATTTCTTTAGCCTTGATTCTTGCAGCAGCATGCAAGGCCTTGTTGGCGGTAGATAAATGTTCAGTTACAAAGATAGGGAACTTTGTACCGGAGTATCCAAGGTGCGCACTGTTTATCTTGTTGTTAGGGTTGGATTTATTATATTTAATAGTAGCTGCAAGAATTTCATCACGGATTCGCGGAGAACTAAGCTGCACTACCACTGATCGTGGGCGGTTTGAGCTGGGATTAAGTTTAGCAACCCTGGTGGAATGCAGTATTTCTCTGTCTGTGATATCGCATCCTATCACCTTTGATAGGTCGGCCACAACTTGGATTAAATTTTCCTGCTTCTTTTCCGGCAAACATTGAATTTCAATGTTATTTGAACGGGTTTGCTGTTCCAGGTTGTTTAAACGTCCTGTCAGGTCCCCGATTGTTCTTTTCATGCTGAAATTCTCTTTTTGCAACTCCTTAACATTTTCTTTACAGGCTGCATGCTCCTTAAGAAGGTCCTCATACTGACCGTTCATAAACGTCATAGAGTCGTTCATCTTTTCCATTTTCTCGTTGATAGGGTGTAGTTCTCGATTCAGAATATCGTTAATATTAATATTGAACTTGCATAAAATCTTCTCAAGCTCGATCTTCATAACGTCCTGAACTATTTGACGAACGTCATCTCGAGTCAACTTTTGCTCGGTACCAGCCTGTGGTGGTGACGAGAGGGCTTTCCTTTTGTTACCTCTAGAAGGTGCAGAAATGTTGTGCTGTGGTGTACCACCAGACTTTTTCAGCGGAGATGATTCCGACATTATGCTATTGGTATGCTACCCTAAGAGTACTGTATCTAATTACCAAAGCAAGATACTTGCTAGTATCCAGTAAATCGCAAATTTCTACTAGTATGGTAGAAATTTCCTCACTCTGGCAACCCCGAATTGTCTTTGGTCCCTGTAGATTTCACCTTTGTGACAGTACTGACAGCTATTAATAAAATTATGTGGGTATTTCAATAAAATCAAGATTTGCGAAAATACACAACTGTCAATCACGATTTTTGATAAAGTTATTTCTGTTATTTATGCACTGTTCAGTCAGTTAATTATAGGTCAAAAGTTCCAGTAAGCACTTATCTCCAATAAAAACACAACTGGCACTTTGGTTTTACACTATTCCGCGAAAGTTTTTATTTATATCCGAATAAAAGGGTTTCTGTATTAAGATAAATCACTTATATTATTAATTCAACCTACGACATTGCTGTGGTTCCAGGATGCAGAGAGAAGAGAGGGCTTACCATAGACGACTTACATCATATTCTAAAACCATAGACTAAATACTCAATTAATATATTACATCTCCCTTTTCTTCAGTTAGAGTAAAGATGATATTTTTATAAGTAGTAGAATAATAGTATTTTATATATATATTTATAGCAGTATAATTCAATTAGTTATCTTATGTATTTATCAAATATAATTGCTGTAGATTTAAGTTTGCGTATCATCTACCTACTAGTAACAATCAAGCAATGCAATTAAACAAATACATAAGTACCAATTAGACAAAGTAAACTAAAGATAGTCACGACAAATAACTAGGTTTTCTTACATTTCTGCCTGATCTAGTTACATAATTACTAACTGTATTTTCTGAATCAATTTTACTATCAGATATCATGTCTGTAATTTCTGTATCATAAACTTTATCTATGTTATCTTCATTACAATCAGTATGACTCTCATCTATATCTACTTCCTTTTTTATAATAAATTTATCAGTATTTTTACTCTCTATTATATCCCTTCTATTTCTGTCTAACCTTTTACCTTTTTCAGTCAAAATTGTGTATGAATTTGGACGTTCATTCCTATGTAGAACTTGAGCATATGATAATGGTTTTTTGCTTGTTTCATCTGATATAAGAACTTTTTGTTATTTAGCTAAATGCTTCAATTTTCTTGTGTTTCTTTGATCATAGTATACGTTTTGTTTTCTGCATATATAACTGTCATCGATAAATACCTCACAACCTTCAATTGACTCAAATAACTGACAATACTGCCTATGAAAAATCTCTGGTGCTGATGACAGACCATAAGGTAGTCTCTTAAAACAGTATCTTCCATAAGGAGTACAGAAAGTGCAAAGCCTTGAAATATCTTCATTTAATTTCACATGAAAAAATGCTGTTGAAGCATCTAATTTACTAAATATTTTTGCCCCTGTCATCTTAGCGGAAACTTCATCAAAAGTAGGCAATTTAAAGTGTTCACGTTTAATACAATTATTTAAAGTACTAGGGTCTAAACATAGACGAATTTGACCACTGGGGTTTTTGACTATCACAATATTGCTGACAAATTCTGTGGGTTCAGTGACTTTTTCTATAACACCTAACTTTTCTAATTTTAACAGTTCTTTTTTTAGAGGTTTATGTAGCTTTACATAAGCCTCTAAAAAAAGAACGGTACGGTAATATATGCCATAAACTGGTAAAGTAATATATATACTATGCCCCTATGTTTTCCTTTTTTTATTTATATTTGTCAAATTTGTACACTAAGCCCCTGTTGACAGCGCAATTTTGAGCATTTTTTGAGGGTTCTAGTGCTTCTAAAGATAATGGTATCATCAAAAAGGAAAACATAGGGGCATAGAATTCATTCATTTTCAGTTTATGAAATATCTTTTAAATTGGTTCAATATTGGAGGAGAAAATAGACGATAGCCAAACCTCGAATTACGACTTTTTAGTCGTAGGAAATTCAGTCGGCGCTCTCTGCCCCCGTTTCCTCTTAACGTGAAAAGGAAAATGAAAAAACAGATTTTTTATGTAAAATATATTTATTTAGATTTTCTTTAGGTAAATATCACAATCTCCATAACAATATACAATTGGATTGTAAAGCTGCTTCCCTTCGAATTATAATAATATATTATTATCCATTACCAAAAACTATTACCTAAAACTTAAAAATAATAATTTCAAAGATTTAATCACATGTTTTTGTGCATTGGTTGCGAATATTCAGGAAATAATTACATACTTCATGTTAATTGTTTTGACTGTAATAAAATGAAACATACAATTGATACTATCTTCAAGGTTAAGCTTAATTTTATTATATTTCAGCTAGGTACTCTTACCCCGGTTGCAGACCAAGATAATTATTTATTATTATTAATAATTAGTAGAATATTTTTACCCGACTGTGGGAGAGTAATGTTTTTCGAGCGTATATATATGTAGGTATGTCCATTTCTATATCACGCTCTATAGGCTAAACGGCTTGACGGATTATGATAGGAAATATGAGGTGTCGTTGGATTCGTCTCAATTGTGGGAGTGACATAAGGTATAAATATAATTTTAAAATATGGCACCCTCTCTGCCCAAAAAAAAAAGGGGGTGATACAGTATTTTTCGTTGTCATGTCAATATGGGTATCAAATGAAAGCTACTAAATACAAAATTCCAAAAATATATATGTCGTTACACTTTTGGCACAAATTCAAGATAAGCGTTAACTTTGATAGCAAAATAAATACTGAATTATGACAGATTATGACGGATAGAGTTCGGATGTATTGCGTAAGCTTCCCTAAAAGATATACTACGGCTACCCAGGAACCGAAATTTCACGGACACGGATCGGTTGTAGTGCGTACCCCTTAGGGCACTAAATCCGTTCCGGGTCCGTGAAATTGCGGAACCGCCCTTAGTCTGCAACCAGCTTTAAACCCTATTCAAAATATTTATCTTTGATATTTCATTAGAACAATTACAATGTATCAAATACAAATTAAGTAAAATTATACAACCAAATTAAGGTTACACTAGTCGAAAATTCTTCCATACAAACGTAGTCTAGAGATTACTCCACTGTTTGACGATGTACGAACAAAATAAAAATTGATATCATCATTATCTAGTCCTGTATGGAAACAAAAATGAAAAAAAAAAATATATTTGAAAGTTATGAGCGTCGAAAGTTCCATATTTCAACACTATTTTTAACGCATCTTCGGGCGGAAATAAATACCTTAAGAATAAGGAAAATTGCAAAACGGCCTCCATACAGGGATAGATTAGTAATTTAACAATAATTTTATTTTATAAATATATTATTATATTTAGTTGGTTTTTCATGATATCTAGACTCCCAAGGGTCTGTTCATAAAATTTCGCGCGCTCGTTTTCGTCCTAAATCATCATCCATCACAGCATATATTTCTTTCGCACGTGTTGTAGGATAAGATAGCATGCATTTTAACCCCGCACACAAAATAGTTCGTGCCGTCGACTAGTTCAACCTTAACCACACCCTATACATAATGTTTTATTTATAAACCCATAACTCTAGGATTATATGTGTATGTGGTCCAAAAATGGATAGTTTCGAAGATATCATAAATCGAAATGAATTTATTTCAATAAAAAAATTGCATCAATTCATGAAAAATGCAAAAAAAATATACGATTATAGAAAAATAATACATATGCCAGTTGAATATGATCCTTGATATGATCTCATTCATACCCTAGAATTATGGGATATGAAAAAAAAAACGTTGTATAAAAAAACGTTAAACGTGTAGAATATATGTGACTTTTGGATATATTAAACTATATTACAATATTACTAAAATATTTATTTTTCATTAAAGTCAAAATTAAATATCACAAGTTTTTTTTTGTTCTGCCAAACAACAATAGTGGAAAAATAGATAAGAAGCTAGATTTTCTCATTTGTTTAACAAAACCCGTCACCGTGCAGAAAATTTAATGATATCATTGTGTTTTTATAAGTTTGATCGCACTCCTTTGACCTGCTTGCTCTTGAAACGCCAAACGTCCTGGAAAAATAAATAATGTAGGTATCAGAAAATTATAAAAAGTTTTAATGACCGTGAAAACCGGCAGACATTGAGCTGATTACAATACAAAGAGATTTCTGATTTCATGGGTAAGATTTCAGTTATTTTAAAACTGCGTAGTATTTTCTTTTCTTTGTATATCTTGTTTAAAATAGGTTATAATAAATTTAATAATTTATTATGGTAAAATATGGCTGAGCTTTGATATCATAACAACTATTGTATATTACCCATATTTGCAAAATAAAATTCTATTCTATTCTATTAATTTTGCCGAAAAATCTAAATAAGCAAAAAGCCAACGTCACGCGATGTTCCCAGGCGGTCACACATTTGGAATAAAAAAAAATCCCATATTAAAATGTGTGACAAACATCTTTCTCTCTATAAATAATAATGTAGGCAAGATTTAGAATTTCACGCAAAAAAGAACCATGAAATTATGAACATAACCCCGATTTGAGATGTTTTACGCAGACGAACTCGCGAACAACAGCTAGTTTAAGTAGCAGTTGATAATGCATTTTTTAGTAAATGAATATTCCTAAATAGCAAAAAGCCAACGTCACGCGGTGTTCCCAGGCGGTCACCCATCCAAGTACTGACCGCGCCCGATGTTGCTTAACTTCGGTGATCGGACGAGAACCGGTGTATTCAACGTAGTATGGACGTTGGCGAATGAGAAGGTGAAATAATAGATCAGTAGAGAACTTAAATGCATATTGAACTGTTTGGCAAAAATACAAATCTTTTCTCTCTAGAAAAACACTAGTGTAGGAAAGAGCTTCAAGAAAAAAAAAACCATGAAATTGTGCGTATAACCAGATGAACTTGCAAAAAACAGCTAGTTAATAAAATAAAAATTCCTAACAAAAAGCAAAAGCCAACGTCACGCGGTGTTCCCAGGCGGTCACCCATCCAAGTACTGACCGCGCCCGATGTTGCTTAACTTCGGTGATCGGACGAGAACCGGTGTATTCAACGTAGTATGGACGTTGGCGAATGAGAGGTTCAAATACTCGAGCACTTTTAACAACTGGTATTGGTTGGTGTTTGTGCTTTGCTCCCGTGAACTGGGTACCTACTTATCCTACCCTACTCTACCTACCTACGCTACTCTTCCTACCCTAGCCTACCTACCCTACACGACCCTCATATATATATATATATATATATATATATATATATATATATTTTATACACCAATTTATTAGCCTACGTCCTTCCTCAGAATGCCATCTATCTCCTTGCCGAATTACATTGAAATCCGTTGAGTGGTTTAGGCGTGAAAAGCTTACAGACAGACAGACAGAGTAACTTCCAAATTTATAATATTAGTATGGATTGAGATTATTAATTTCAGAACTTGTCAAATGTTAGTATGGAAACCAAAAAAACAATAATTTGATACTTCGATATCATTGAAACCCGGATTGAATACCGTCAAACGGGGTGAATAGGAATGCAAGGGTGAATAGAAACAAAACTTTGAAGGGAATTTAACTGTTTTACCACTTTATTGGTTTCAAACAAAGCATACTTTTTTAAATAATTATTTAAAATATTGGAGTACCAACTAAAATGCTACAAACAATTTTTAAATAACATGTATATTCCCTTCAAAGTTTTTTTTCTATTCACCCCTGCGCTGCGTTCCTATTCACCCCGTTTGACTGAACGTCGCGATTATTATTCAGAGGAGGTATTATCCACTCTGTTACTTGTTGTAGTTGCAGTTTAGGTCGTGAGTTCAAATCCGGCAAGTACCAATGTGATTTTTAGGGTTCCGTACCAAAACGGTAAAAAGGAACCCTTACGGTGCGATTCAGTTTGACTGTCCGTCTGTCATAGCTGGATATCTCAAGAACTACTAATGCTATCAACTTGAATTTTGTAATAGTTTTAGATGACGTTTGCACAACTATTTTGCAAATAAGATAATAATAATTCTTTTTTTTTTGCAGCAGTGGCTGGAACTGGTCTTAAAAATTCGAAGTGGGGCTACTAGGGCATGTGGGGTAGGAAGAGCGCTATTTGCACTTACTTTGAATGAGCGTGTTCTCAGTTGAAGGTTAACTGTATAACTGAATATAATAGAATATACTTTATTGTACACCATAAAAGATACACATTTATTAAATAAGAAAAAACACACAGTATAGACATGGACATAGACATGGTGTATACAGTGGTCGAGGGGGCTTAGTAGAACTAACTTACGAACTAAGCCAAACATGGCCTAAGATTAAGGGTCCCCTAGTCGGTCATTCTTCCATACAAACGTAGTATGGCGATTACTCCAGTGTTTGACGGTGTACGTTCAAAATAAAAATTATATCAATTTGTCTCATCATTATCTAGACCCTGTATGGAAACAAAAAAGTAAAAAATACATATGTTCGAAAGTAATGAGCGTCGAAAGTTCCAGGGCGAAAATAAATACCATAAGAAGGAAAATTGCAAAACAGTCACCATACAGAGATAGATTAGTAGTTCAAAAAAGCAAATAATTTTATTTTGAAAAGATACCTTCAGTAGTATTTTCATGATATCCATATTCGCAAAGCTCTGTTTAAAAAAAAATTGCACGCTCACGTTCTAAATCATCATGCATTTCGCAAAACATTGCAAGTCTGTATTCGCGCACTAGCTTATTTCTGCTCGTCACAGCGACTATCCCTTTCGCACGTGTTGTCGGATGAGATAGCATGCATATTAACCCCGCCCACAAAATAGTTCGTGCCGCCGACTAGGGTACCCTTAAAGGTATTTAATATACGCGTTACAGGCACAAGAAAGAGAGGCGGAAGGCCCATGCGCAGGCGTGGGTGAAATCTGTCTGCGGATGATGACGATGAATCTAAATAAGTCTCATTTCAATATTTCGCAGCACCCTCCATAATAGGGATGTTTCCTGGGTAGAAAAAAATAATTCTATTTAATCCGCCAGTGAGATTATCAAATAATATTGGACCCTTATTTTATGCTATGCACAGTTTCCGGCTCGAAGGACCAAAATGTAAGGGCAGGAGCCTTTACACTTAATGTTGAATGTTTAATAAAATAAATATTGATGTTAATAAAGGTATTTAATACTAAATTGCACTAAAATAAATTAATAATATAAAAATGTTATAAAATGTTGAATGTTGCGCGAGCTCGATACAAACCGAAGACTGACGTTCTTGCGTAAGTGCCGATACTACATTTTATAAATTAACAAAATTTGCAGTATTCTAACTAGGCCAAAGAACAATGTGCGGTTGCTAACCGTACAGTTTACGTGGCAAAAGAAAAAATACGTGTCCAATTTTTTTGGTTATCAAACTGACGGACTAAATAGATATTTTTTGTCAATTTAATATTTATTATACCTAATTTGCGTGCTAAACACTTACAATATAGTTAAGCTGTTCGAAGCCCATCTTCTTGGTGTGCGTGGCCACTTCGTCTGCTAAGTGTTGCTGTACGGTGCCTTTAAGGTCTATGTACTCGCACGAGCTGTTCGCGAAGTGGAATGTTATCGCCTTGCGGTAGTTCTGTAATGATATAAATATTCGTATAAGAAATATGTAAGGATCGAAGCAGGTGGTGTTCTACCTACCCACTCATGTGAAAAAAAGCGTCAATTTAACCCGACGAGCGTAAGATTGGGTGAATTTCACGATCGTCGATGAAGTAAATTTATTTTATACCATTCCCCCTCAAAAAAGCTTATTTTATTCACTGAAAACAGTGAATAAAAAGCACTTTTAATCACTGTTTTGGTGTTTGAATTTGGAACACACCAATGTATTAGACGCTCATCTTAATGCTTTAACCTCCTTGCGCAAAAAAATACTCGATACAAACTTCTTGTGCGGAAAATATTCGACTTTCAAACTCCCTGGATTTTAATTTTGAGTTTTTTTTTTTATATTTAGGATTTTAATAATGATTTTGATTTTAGTATAGTAGTAGATATTTATTGAATACTAATTTGGATTGTAATTCTAATAATAATTGCAATGGTGTTTAATTCACTATAATTATGAAGCGTAACGGAGGTGGTCACTGGCCCCTGAAACACAGGTGCTGTAACCTAGCTCAGAGGTCAGGGTTTCACACGTTTTTAAATTTTGAAGGAAATAAACCATTTATTTATTACTCGTAATATCTTTTGTGCTTTTCGCTTAGATCTTTCTTTTTCTCGAAGTCATGGTATAAAATATAGTATGCAACTCTTGAATAAAACGGATTTATATCGACGGCCATGAATCACTCGCGTCGCTCATGATTCTAACACTTGAATCACTCGCTATGCTCGTGATTCAATCATCATGAATCACTCCCTACGGTCGTGATTCAGTCGTTAGAATCCTTCACTTGCTCGTGATTCATCTATAGCCCTCGATTTAAATCCGTCTTTTATTCATTAGTTGCATAATATACTATTTTCGTACTAATAGCGCCATCTAGTTAAATGATTCAACGAATGCGACTATGTTTTTTTTTTGTTTTTTTAGGTGTAAGAAGAACACCGTGTCGCCGGGACTCATTTGGAGGTGAATCTTCTCTTCTTATATTACAGGCTAGTCCACTGTGGACATAGTTGGGCTAACCTTAGACACGTTGGATCCTGAGCCGTGTAGTAGAAGTAGGCGTAAAAACACCGTGTCTCCGGGACTCATTTCGATGTGAATCTTCTTGTATTACAGGTTTGTCCACTGTGGACATAGTTGGGCTTACCTTAGACACGTTGGGTCCTGAGCCGTGTAGTAGCAGTGGGTGTAAGAACACCGTGTCTCCGGGACTCATCTCGAGGTGAATCTTCTTGTATTACAGATTTGTCCACTGTGGACATAGTTGGGCTTACCTTAGACACGTTGGGTCCTGAGCCGTGTAGTAGCAGTGGGTGTAAGAACACCGTGTCTCCGGGACTCATCTCGAGGCGAATCTTCTTGTATTACAGATTTGTCCACTGTGGACATAGTTGGGCTTACCTTAGACACGTTGGGTCCTGAGCCGTGTAGTAGCAGTGGGTGTAAGAACACCGTGTCTCCGGGACTCATCTCGAGGTGAATCTTCTTGTATTACAGATTTGTCCACTGTGGACATAGTTGGGCTTACCTTAGACACGTTGGGTCCTGAGCCGTGTAGTAGCAGTGGGTGTAAGAACACCGTGTCTCCGGGACTCATCTCGAGGTGAATCTTCTTGTATTACAGATTTGTCCACTGTGGACATAGTTGGGCTTACCTTAGACACGTTGGGTCCTGAGCCGTGTAGTAGCAGTGGGTGTAAGAACACCGTGTCTCCGGGACTCATCTCGAGGTGAATCTTCTTGTATTACAGATTTGTCCACTGTGGACATAGTTGGGCTTACCTTAGACACGTTGGGTCCTGAGCCGTGTAGTAGCAGTGGGTGTAAGAACACCGTGTCTCCGGGACTCATCTCGAGGTGAATCTTCTTGTATTACAGATTTGTCCACTGTGGACATAGTTGGGCTTACCTTAGACACGTTGGGTCCTGAGCCGTGTAGTAGCAGTGGGTGTAAGAACACCGTGTCTCCGGGACTCATTTCGATGTGAATCTTCTTGTATTACAGGTTTGCCCACTGTGGACATAGTTGGGCTTACCTAAGACACGTTGGGTCCTGAGCCGTGTAGTAGCAGTGGGTGTAAGAACACCGTGTCTCCGGGACTCATTTCGATGTGAATCTTCTTGTATTACAGGTTTGCCCACTGTGGACATAGTTGGGCTTACCTTAGACACGTTGGGTCCTGAGCCGTGTAGTAGCAGTGGGTGTAAGAACACCGTGTCTCCGGGACTCATTTCGAGGTGAATCCTCTTGTCTAGAGGAGCAATTTCTTCGTCCACGCCGTGGTACATTTTGAGGGAGTCCTGGAATTATTGAAAGTGATTTAGAATTGTATTTTTATGGTATATTGTGCTGTTTTTGTATTCTAAAGGAAAATAATGGCTCTATTTCTCTCTCAGGAAAAACTCCATTTGGAGTTAAGCTCGCCTTTGTATACATGCATTTTTTATCAATTTGTTTAAATATACCTAAAATATACATATCTTGGTGTACAATAAAGAATTAAGAATGGCTAAAGCGATAAACATTTTTTGAGGTTTCTTGTGTTGAAGTTCTTTTTATTTTCAATTAGGAAAAGAGTGAGTTAACAGGCAGAATATATGTTTACTGACAAATTAGTTTTTTGTATATGGCATTAATAGTTAGATTTATTCAGCTACCCATTGGAGTTCGTTGCTGAATCTTCGTCGCGAGAGAGTGTTCCGACTTGTCGCCGATTGCTCGTTTTTCACTTAAAATTATTTTAAAACATGATAAACACAACTACTCGGAGCGAAGTTTCCAGCAAACAACTTCCTTTACTATCGTAGTTAGGGGTCCACTTTCAGATTTCCAAACCTTAACAAGAAATTGTGGGAATACCCTTTTTATGACCACTTTTAAATCAGAAGGTGGACCAAAGGCCAAACCTGCTATTTGAAACTTTTCAGATAATATCTTCTCGGTGTTCTTTAAGCAAGCTGCACCTACTCAGCTATCAACTTTTGGTCTTCAATATGCTTGCGGAAAAAACTTGCCAGCTCTCTTTAGTGATAAAAATATTATTCATTAAAAAATCTTTATTTTATATCAAGGTTTTTTCGTATTCTTTTCAGCAAACCCTTTAATTTGATACACATATCATGGCAGTGTACAAAAAATAACTAGTCCGCCATCTTGGGCCGTCCGCCATATTGGATTTAGAATGACGTCACTTAGCTAACCATGCATTGTCATCCAAACTAAACGTGTTTGCAAAATTTCATCCTAATCGGTGGAGGATAACTGCTTTAAATTCAGTTGCAAGATTTGACCCGAACACACTTACATACATTCATACATTGCAAGTTAAATAAAAGCATGTAAAATAGACAGCTTAGTATTTAGCTACCTTCTTCCCCGCGTGTTCGTAGAGCTCCTTCATCTTGTGCGAGCCTGGTATCGCGTACAGGCAGCCGTTCTCGACGTTCACGTGGTCTATGGCTGTCCAAGCACCTATGATCTTCTCCGCCGGACGAAACGGGAAGTAGAATAGGTCCTGAAAAGTAACAAATAATTAGGATGAGTTTGAGGTTAAGTTAAAAACCGGCCATGTGCGAGTCGGACTCGCGCACGAAGGGTTCCGTACCACTATCACAAAAAACGGCAAAAAAAAAAAGTTTTTTGTTTTGGAGCCACAACGACGGCAACGCGGCAACAGAAATACATCATCTGTGAAAATTTCAACTGTCTAGCTATCACGGTTCATGAGATACAACCTGGTGACAGACAGACAGACAGACGGACTGCGGAGTCTTAGTAATAGGGTTCCGGTTTTACCCTTTCGGTACGGAAACCTAAAAAGTAGCCAGAGGATTAAATGGCAAGATTTTTGAGTGCAATGGTATTACACGATTTTTAGAAGTAAAAGATTTCGAGAGTGATCGGATTTTTTGTGAATGATTTATCAAATACGGCACAACGTGAATTCGGTATGTAATCTAAAAATTAACCCATGCCGATTCCAAAACCATTTCGAGAGTTCAGGTTTGCAAGCCTTATTTTTAGATCTTCAAATTTTAAGATCGTGTTTTTTTTCTCAAAAATACTTAAAATCACTTGACTTTTACTTGACCTCTAAATGCCGTCATTTCAGTGTCTCTTGTAATTAAATAATTAAAGCCCACTTGCACGAAAAACCCAAGCCAGAGCTAGTCGACAACACGAGGTTAAATTGACAGTTCGTCATACAATATTGTCAATTTAAGGTTCCCCTAGTCGACGGCACCAACTAATTTGTGCGCGAGGTTAAAATGCATGCTATCTCATCCGACAACACGTGCAAAAGAGATAGATGCTGTGATGAGCAGTAAGAAGCTAGTTCGCGTACGAATTAGCACTTTTGCAAATTTGTATCGAAATAAATGATCATATAGGACGAAAGAGAGCGCGCGAAATTTTATAAACCAGACCTTTGGGAGTCTAGATATCATGAAAAAACTACTTATGTATATTTTCAAAATAAAATTATTTGCATTGTTGAATTACTAATATATCCCTGTATGGAGTCCGTTATACAATTTTCCTTCTTCTTATGGTATTTATTTCCGCCCAAAGATGCGTTAAAATTAGTGTTGAAATATGGAACTTTCGACGCTCATAACTTTTTTTTTTTTTTTTACTTTTTGTTTCCATACAGATCTAGACAAATTGATATCATTTTTTATTTTGAACGTACATCATCAAACAGTGGAGTAATCGCCAGACTATGTTTGTATGGAAGAATGATCGACTAGTGTAACCTTAACCTCGCGCTAGCAACCAACTACAAGTTAAGTCTTTCGTGAAAGTGAGCCGTTGTTTTGTACGTATCAAACGTCAATGTCAACGTCAAGTCCTATGCCATTCAGACTACTTTATGACGTCAGCACGAACAAAACTTAAAAAAAATTACTACAGCTTGGAAAAACAAAAAATATTGCAATTAGTTTTTTAAAATAACTAAATCTATAAATTAAAAATATAAAGAAAAATACTTTTCAAACAGAATTGAAGAAGAAAATAAAGGCGTCAAAGTCAAAGTCAAATATATTTATTCAATTAGGCCAATAAACGGCACTTTTGAACGTCACATAAATTAAATACATACTTTTTTGCAAAAAAATACTACCGACTTCCAAATAAAAACTACAAAGTGAAAAATAACTTATTTTTTTAAGTCGGTGTCTTTCGTAGGTACCATTTTTTGGGATATGGACACCGACTTAAAAAATTAAGTTATTTTTCACTTTTTAGTTTAATAATATTAGTTTATATTATATATTATAATAAATAGGCAAGTTGTTTAGTAAGGTCCCTATAACACCGAATAGATTACCTGAATAACATGAAATTGAACATAACCGGTGAAATGAGAGATCTGTGTACCCCTTGAGAGCGTACTGGCATGTTGTTATGATATGAAATGGTATAAACAATAAACAGACATGCGATTGCAAGAATCCCGAGAGTTTTGTTGTTATTTATTGAAGAGTTCTGTTTTATATCTCCGAAGTTCTTCATCAGACCTTCACCAAATTAAAATGGGACCAATTTCGAAACATACTCTTTCAAACTGAAAAATAATTTTTAAAATCGGTTTACAATTGACGGAGATATCGGTGAACATACACATATAACATAAAGTCGAACATAGAACCTCCTCCTTTTTGGAAAGTCGGTTAAAAATTAATATTCTACCGTGCATTCGGAAAGTAGATTGTTATGGAGAAGAACGCACAAGAAACTCCATGCCATCGCTATGGGCCAAAAGTTGATGAGTATGATGATAAATTATCTTGAACAGTCTGGAAGAAACTGGCTTGTGAAGGTCAGTAGGCATTCGCTCCATATATAATTTAAAAATAATGAAAACCGCCGACACAGTATTATTTCATGCTACATAATTTATCTAGTAGTAGACACGCTTCCATGGACAATCTATTGAACACGCAATTATAACACGATATCTTGCGAAAACACCTCGATTCAAACAGTAAAACGTCCCATAACTTTAGAACAGCTGGACCCATTTTCATCAAACTAAGAATACTCTCGATAAAGTCACATTTAAAACAAAAAAAAATCGATATCAAATTCCGTTCATCCGTTTAGGAGCTGTGATGTCACAGACAGTGTATCCGTCTGATGTGGCATCACAGAAACACACAGGTACATAGTTCAAACTAACACCACTCTTTTTCGTTCGGGGGTTAAAAATATTAATTATATAAATAGTATTCACTTATTCCGGTGGCTTCGGTTAGACTGGATATCGAGTCAACATAGTTGGGAGAGGTTATAATTATTATTATTTGAATTTCAAACCTGATGCGGCGGGTGGCGCGACGAGCCGGGCGGCTTGTTGATGAACATACTGTTCACGGCTGTGATATCGTCACCGATGAACTGCGACAGTACTGAGAGCATCTTCGGGTGCTCCCCGTATTGGATGAACACATCATCGTATAGGAGCTCTTGAACCTGAAAAATTTAAACACACATATCAGGATCCTCCTTCTCGCGACGTCCTTGGCTTCGTGGAGTGCATTTTGGTATACAGCTTTGACCGCAATAGGCTGATCGGGATGCGGCCCTTTAGCCTCTTTCCAACGACCTTGTCAGTGATCATCAGCTGCTCGAGCCATCCTTTAAACTCAGTTTATGCAAATACAGCGTTCTGATCGTTTGAGACCGCTGAGAAACTACAGATCAAAACGCTGAATTTGCACATGCGAGGTGAAAAACGCGATGAAGGGAAACACCAGGGAATGGGCAGCAGCGTTCTCTGTGCACTTAAACAACAAACTGCGATCGCCATCCCACCTGCCAAGCGTGGCGATTATGGCAACACCCCAAACCAAAACTGAATAGCACCGATGACCTGCTGAAGGTTGCGGGGAATTGCTGGTTGAGAGACGCACGGGACCGGTCAATGTGGCGACGCTCGGGGGAGGCCTATGTCCAGCAGTGCACGTCTTTCGGCTGATATGATGATGATGTCCGTCTAGGGCGTCGCGTTGTTTCCACTAATATTGGCCTTCCAATACCTTTTTTTTAGTCGCCTTTTCATATCATCTCAACATGATCAAACCATGTGAGCATAGTCTTCTCAATGTTTGGCTCTACATCTAAAAAGGAATATTACCTTATTGATATAATCTTCTGGCTTCAAATTCAGCTTCAGCAACGACGGTTCTTTAATAACTCGGACATTGCCAGGCGGGACGATACCCTTGCATATTTGTATGAAGCGCTGTCTGGAATTCAAACAAAGTAATGTCTAAAAACAGGTTCTTTTTACCATTATCTCTCCTGATGTTAAGTAATGATGTGGTCGACGATGAAGCACGCTTGCCTAGAAGTAACCTATTCACTCTTGACTTAAAGACTCCTAGGTTGTAGCTATCAGGAAACAAATACTCCGGCAGAGAATTCCTCTTCTAAGCTGTACGCACAATGAAAGTATTTGCAAATCGCTTTGTGCTTATGGGTGGGATGTCCACCATGTACCGATGGCGCATTGCCGTAGGTACGTCTTGTGGGAATGGAAAGGGCCAGGTGGAATCAAATTGTGCAGTTCCATCGCACTCTCCCCGAAATGTAACCGATAGTAAACCGACAGGCTGACAACTCATCGGTTTCGGTCGGTCGATTTTAGGCGTTGTCTATAGTTAATATAGACAACGCTTAAAAACGTCGGCCTCGTTGGTCTCGCGATCGCTAGTGGGACAGCTGAGTGCAGGGCCCCAGGTTCGATTCTCAGGTCAGGCAAAGTTTGGAAGTTGGCGGTGTGAAACGCCCGTGCCTCTGAAAGCACGTTAACTTTTTGGTCCTACGCCTGATCTCTTCGGACCGTATCCAATAACTGTCCCATCGGACTACGAATGGGGAAACGAGAGTGCACAGACCTGTGTGTGCACTAAACCACGGCGTACCGACGCTAAGAAAGGAAATTTGGTCCAAATAGATATCACTAGATGGCGCGATATGCATCGATTTTTATTTAATTTATAATAACAATGGGATCTTATTATTTAATCAATTTATACAACCAGATCATTTAAAATTAATTCCAATAGATGGCGCGGTTTTAAATTTCTGAGGCATAACACTCGATTTTTACAAGCTCACTATTGCGATTTTCTACGCACTATTGTTGAAAGTCGAGCACTATAGGATTGGACTTACGGCCCTTGAGTTACTTAGATTTAGATCATATTTGAAAGAAAGACAATCTAAAATTCAGGTAAACGGTGTAAATTCACGGGTCTGTAATAACAATGGTCGTTCCTCAAGGCTTGATATTGGGTCCATTCCACTTTTTAGTTTACGTTAATGATTTGCTCCAAATATTACAAAATCAGCCGAAGATGGTGTTATTTGCTGATGACACAACTTTGATATTTAAAATAGATCGGCGGTCACAAAATCTTGATGATGTGAATAACTTTATTCATTAGGTCCATAATTGGTTCACGGCAAACAATTTGCGCTAAATGAAAAAAAAAAAAAAAACGTATTTGATTCACGTTGCCGAATGTTAGATGTAGCGAATGCGAAATCACATTCAATGAAGAAAAGCTGAACTTTATAATAAGCTTTCTAGTAATAAGAGTCTCTGAGCTAAGTACGGACGGACGGACAGGCGGACATGGCGAAACTATAAGAGTTCCTTGCTGACTACGGAACCCTAACATAGTAATTTAGACAATATAATAAATACCAGCCCATGCCAGGGCCAAGGCCATGACGACTCAAAACTATCATCAAATGACTGTGAAAATGGGACAGATGTATACAAGTAATATCTGTCCCTTACGCACACTCAAAATAACCCTGCTCTAAGAGCTTATGGTCACCTCCCTGTTTTCATACAGAGAACGCTAATCACCACGTTTGCTTGAATGAAGAAAGTACCAATGAATTGAAAAAGTCACATTGGTAGCTGCACGGATTTGAAACCACGGTCTCAAGCACAAGAGGCGAGGTCTTAGCCACTGAGCCACCCACTATACTAGACCTATATATTTCAAAAAATTAAAACTGCAATACATAAGTATTTAATTTATTAAAATGCTGCACATAATTATCTAAACTTAACAAGTATTCAAGGCATTATCAGTGCAGTAACCTCTATCAAATGTAAATAAACTAATTATTATTAGGTACAATGTAACAAGTTGTTATTATTGTCAAGAGAACTAGACCAAAATTAGCTTATAATAATAAACCATTAAAAAAAAACATACTAGGTAGATATAAGGTAGTGATGGACCAGTGGCTAAGACATCACCTCTTGTGGTTGGTCGTGGCGCGGTCCTGGGTTCATATCCGAGCACAGCAAGCGTGGTGCTGTTAATGTTCGTGACATCTCTATATGAGTAGAGGCCGTTGCCTGTCTGTCTGTTAAGTTTTCACGGCTAAAATGCTGAACGGAATTTGATGAAACTTGGCACACGGTTAGAATATCAGCTGGATAAGGATGCTTGTAATAAATTCTCTTGAGATAATAATAAACATTTCACGCGGGTGAAGTGAGCGGGCGTAAGCGAGTATTGAATAATAATATTGAGGGATTTAAAACAAAAGTTGGCTTCAATTCAATTTAAGAATCATAAAATATTTGGCCCAGAATTCAGCTATTAGACTCCGCAATCGAGTCGGCCGCAGCAAAGACAACCTCCACAGGTCGGTTCTCCGATGGCTCTAATCTTCAGTGCTTGTGCGGCATCTCCCCGCAGACCATGGCCTATCTCTCGGAGTGCGCAACATGCCCTATCACCTTTACGTGCGAGGACCTTATTTATATATATTCTGGCCAAACATAATATTTAGTCATAATTATCAACGCAAAAATACCTTATCTATCTGTATGATAAACTCCTGATAATCAATCACAATAATTAGTCTGTGACCAAGACGAAATAGTGAAATATTTAAGATAAAACCTTCATACAAGCCACACTCAAAATGTATGAAGAACTATAAAGCATTCATAGAAGTTCATTTATTTGCACCTTGTTCTGTGATCCTGATCATACTTGTTCTTGAATTGTCATTGAATATTCGATCACGCAAGGAAACGCCGAGCATTATAGCCTTCTCCATTGCCCTTTGGGTGACTGTAAGCTTTCTGATGAGGCCCATTGTGAGCTACCACGTCTCAGACCCAAAGGCACAGTATATGTTTACTGTGCCATAGGTTACCACTGGCAACACACACTGGTCATATACTTTCGTCTTGAGATACTGTGGTAAGTTGGACGAGAAGATACCGCGCAACTTCTGGGCGGGGCAGCGTCCTGCCCCGGATTCGACGATTGACCTCTTTCTTGAAGTTGGCCCTACCTAACTGGATTGTTTGTCTCAGGTAGACATAGTCGTCCAGAACTGCGAGTGTAAAGTCTCCGACCTTGATAGGAGTGGGTGCAACATGGACATTCAACATCACCTTGGTTTTGTTTATGTTAATCTTAAGACCCATTCTTTCGGAAGCTCTACTGAGGTCATCGAGCATTGTAAGAGCATTGTTGAGTTGCTTCTATAGCCTAAAGGAATTTATAGAGCATAGACATAATTATTGTTAAGAGTATTAATAATGAATAAGGAGTAATTGAAATGATATTGTAATACAAAAATATATGTGGATTAATTGTTAAATCAGCATTGTAAACAAACATTTTTATTTGATTGACATTTTTAATTTCAATTGTTGACATTTTAATTTATTTGATTGACATTTTTAATTTTAATTATTGACATGTTAATTTATTTTATTGACATTTTTATTTTACTATTTAATTATTGTCGAGTTTATGATCTGACAATTGTAAGTATTAGCATATTAGTTATTGACATTTAATGTTTATTATTAGTATTTTTAATTTTAATTATTGACATTTTGATTTATCTAATTTATTTTTTTTATAATCTGACCATTGAAAGTATAAATGTAGCATCAATGTTGTTTTGGTTTGGTCTGGTTTGTTTTTTTTATATATAATGTTTACAATTGTGTTTTGGGTATGATGTCGAGAAACTAATTATTATTGGAAGTAATTTGCACGCTTGCTTGCAGGCAGAATACAATAACTTTTAGGCTTTAAGATCTTTCCTTGTTAAACAATGTATTTTCTGGCAAATAAATATTTTGATTTAATTTGTAATGAGATAGTCTATGGTCTCAGCCATGACCACTATATCGTCGGCAAATCGAAGGTAAGTGATGTACTCGCCATTGACGTTGATGCCTAGCCCTCTCCAGTCCAGATCCTTGAAGACATCGCAGCGGTGAACAGTTTCGAAGATATGACGTCTCTCTGTCCTAAATCGTGCTGCAGAAGGATAGGTTCCGAGGTCTGATCCTGAAGTATTGTTTTTGTACAAACACTTTAACACTTCGATGTACCGGTAGTTGATTTGGCACCGTTGGAGAGACTGTAGTAAAGCCCAAGTCTCGATCGAATCAAAGGCTTTCTCGTAGACCACTAACACTGAGCAGAGAGGCAGGTTATACTCTTCGGTCTTCTGTATAACCTGCCGCAGCGTATGTATGTGGTCTACGGTGCTAAAGCCTTTTCGGACTCCGGCTTGTTCGGGAGGCTGGAAATCGTCAAACCTGCGCGCGAGACGATTCGTGATGACTCTTGAAAACAACTTGTAAACATGGCTAAGAAGCGAGATGGGCCTATAGTTCTTCGGTCTTCTGTGGTCAACGGTGCTAAAGCCTTTACGGAATCTGGCTTGTTCGGGAGGCTGGAAATCGTCAAAACAGCGCGTGAGACGATTCGTGATGACTCTTGAAAACAGCTTGTAGACACGGCTAAGAAGTGGATTTTTTTTTTTTTCCTACTCCTCCATTATTCTTTTCTGATTAATTTCGTTGCGGGATCCAAGACAGTAAAATTCATTCTCCGCGACTTCATCGAGCTTCATTGCCTCAGCGCTTTTCTGGTGGTCGCCACTGTTGATTCTGGCTTTCAGGAGTTGCAGTGGTTTGGGCATAGTGCGGTGGGGTCTATAGTGCTTCATGTTATCCTTCTTTAACCGACTTTTAAAAAAGGAGGAAACCGCCAGTTAAAGACACCCTCTACGAAACCGACAACGATGAAGATGTGATTGATGATTACAGCTAACGATGACTAGATAAAATACCAAATAGAAAAAGTTCTTCCAACTACATATCAATTTCACCATTAAATAGTTTAATTTACTAATAGTTCTTGTATTTAACTCTATGTAATTGACTCAATGATCTCTTTTAATAAACAGTCTTACAATCACATCTCCATCGTCTGGCGGTTTCCTCCTTTTTTGTAGTCGTTTAAAAAAGGATAACCATTTTAATGAATAGTAAAATGATATGAAGTAGATACCTACTTCATGTCATTCCTTTGCCACGGAAGCAATGTACCTACATTTTAATGCTACAAGGAATTCTATAGTTTTGATTGTTGTGGAATATTCGCGAATATCGTAAAATTCGCTACATAATGATTAAGGCGGTACCCCGAGCAAAACGCCGCGCAAGCCGTTTTTTGTGCTGTTTTTAGGAGCTATCTACTCGTTATTTAAAAAGAAATATCAATTAATAAAAATACATTAAATTTCTACATAATATTGATTCTAAAATGGTAGATTTACTTTTTTTTTAAATGTTGTATATATGTCACTAATCTACTTCCAAAAAAACATAAAAATGAGAAATAATTATTGATATTATGCATCTCCTCGTAAAGTGTTCATTGATTATTTTTTGTACTAACACTAATGGATAGACAATTTAATAACGAACATTTTTGTAGAATTATTTTTTTCAAAAGACCAAGATTCGATTTTATAAAGATTTTATTCTAAAATCTGGGCGTATTCACTACTGTAATTCATGCGCCACCAGTGCCGCTAGACCAATAGGAACGCTCATATCTCATGCCGATTTTTTGGTCAGGGTACCGTCTTAAACCACTTAGATTTAAGAAGTTACCTCGGTCTGAGCGGTGGCTGTCCCGCTCACACCTATTGTTATTAAGTACTAGCTGACCCGGCAAACTTTGTTTTGCCATAAAAAGACCAAACATTTATCTACCCTACCTACCCTACCTTACACTACCTACCCTACCCTACCCGACCTTACACTACCCTACCCTACTCTACCTATAAACCTCACGGAGCCCGAGACCTTTCCAACGAACGCAAAACCGTGGAAATCGGTTCGTGCGTTCTGGAGTTATAGCGTAAGGGAGGAAAACCCGACTTATTTTTATATAGTAGATTAATTAGAATTTAATGAAGTAACCACGTTTCCGAACAAATGATGCTCGAATTTAATTACGTAACCACGTTTCCGAACAAACAATGCTCTTTCAATATAGTCTATGGCTGTGAATGACATTGACATTCGTTACGCGCGTTTTTTTAAATTTGCAAAATTAAATGTATATTTTTCAATATTTCTGAGAGATTTTCTTAATATTTTTTTCCGTAAGAACCTTCTCCTAATAATAACAAAACAACAAAAAAAGAATTAGTGAAATCGGTCCAGCCATTCACGCGTGATGCCGTGACCAAGGAAAACGGGTTTCATTTTTATATATATAGATTAATACCAGGCCCCTCAGAAAGTATTGCGAAAAAAAGTTTTTATATATGGGAGACTGGCCAGTTATAATGTTTTTCGAAAATATGATTATTTATAAGTAAAAATAAGTAAGTTCCAATTTCAAAATTTCCCTCCACATTTTTTGCGAGTTAATTCAAAGTATTGTGTCTCACTGAAATATGGATCTGCGCCGGGAACATTTTAGAGCTATGATTTTATACGATTTCAAGTGTCGCCTGAAACCGGATGAATCGTACGATAGACTTCAAATGGCATTCATGGATGAAGGCCCTTCCAAGGCAACCGTGTATCGTTGGTATAACGAATTCAAGCGCGGTCGACCAACTTTGGGGGATGACGAAAGAAGCGGTCGCCCTTTGACGGCTGTTACCGAAGAAAACGTGCTAGCAGTGAAAAATTTAATCCAAGACAATAGGCGAATTACATATCAGGAGATTCAACACATATTGAAGATTGGATCGGGAAGCGTTCACGAGATTCTACACAGCCATCTTCGCGTGAGGAGGATAGTATCACGCTGGGTGCCGCACAACCTCACCGATGCTCAGAAGCAGGCCCGGGTGGAATGGTGCCGTGATATGCTTAACAAATTTGAAGCAGGCTCGTCTCGGCGTGTTTACGACATCGTTACAGTTGATGAGTCCTGGATTTATCAATACGACCCAGAAACCAAGCGCCAGTCGACTGTTTGGGTGTTTCAAAATGAGCCAACGCCTACCAAAGTGAAGCGATCTAGAAGCGGGGGTAAGATTTTGATCGCTAGCTTTTTTAATTTGACTGGCCACTTGGTATCAATTCCCTTACGGGATCAAAGAAGCATTAATGCCGAATGGTATACTACCAAATGTTTGCCAGAAGTTTTCTCTGTTATAAGCAACAAGCGACCAAACACAGGGCTCCGCGGGCTACTGCTCCACCACGACAATGCACCTGCGCACACCGCACTCAAAACGAGGGACTTCCTGGACAGCACGCCAGTCAAACTCCTGGGTCACCCTCCTTACAGCCCTGATCTAGCACCGTGTGACTTCTTTTTATTCCCAAAAATAAAAAATCAGCTCAAAGGGATACAATTTTCGTCGCCGGAAGATGCGCTGGCTGCGTTCGAGCAGGCTGTAAACGAGGTGTCTGCGGCGGACTGGAAAAAGTGTTTTGAAAACTGGTTTAGGCGCATGAATCTTTGTATAGAGGCTGGTGGAAAGTACTTCGAAAAGATTTAATAAAAATATATGTACGTATAGAACAATTTTTTTTAGTTTCGCAAAACTTTCTGAGTGTCCCACGTATATTATAATTACCCGACTGCCGAAGGAGGGTAATGTGTTTATCAGTCTATGTATGTATGTATTTATGTATGTATGTTTGTTCCTATATGGCGTTCCAGAGACCAACCGCGTTGGCCGATTTTGATGATTCATACGTCAATCGAGTGTCATAGGCTACATTAAAATTGGACAATAGAAAAATGACGGATTTTGGGCGCCATATTGTGGGAGTTTTTCGTGACCCAATTTGAAACCCATCGTGTGGGGTATCAAAATAAAGCGTTTTAAGAGGTGATTTCAAAAATATATAACACTTATATGTTTAAATGTATCTAATTCGAAAAAAGTTAACTAAAAAGTTATAAATCAAAAAATCAAAAAACCCGACTGCTTCAAAAGCGAACTAAAAAGTCGTAAACAGGGTTTGCCCCTGTTTACGACTTTTTAGTCATCATGTTCTATTCCGTCGTGTTTGGTATCGTCGGAGAGATCTTTCAAAAATAAGCAACTACTTAAACCCTATACTGTATCACGCACATTGGCTGGCTTTTATTTACTTATTTCATCTATAATTTAAACAAAAAATGGAACTTAATAATATATCGTAATTTTATCACTTACTTGTAAGTGTATAGAGATGCAAAATCAATCAACTCTTTGATAACTAGGAACCCGTTGTCATCGTAGAACTTGAATTGTTCTGGTGATATGATGTAGCTGTCGGCAGCTTCTGTAGATACTCTGAAACAATAAGAATTAAGTAAAAATCTTTTTTTAAATGTAAGCTTTTTGAACTTTAAAATGTTATGTCACTTATTATCTATAAAAAGAACCCAAACAAGCCATCGTGTTAGCATCATTGCTATCTTGTTACCCGACTGCCGAAGGAGGGTAATGTGTTTATCAGTCTATGTATGTATGTAAGTATGTATGTTTGTTCCTATATGGCGTTCCAGAGACCAAACGCGTTGGCCGATTTTGATGATTCATACGTCAATCGATGCGTCTTAACCCTGCGAGTGTCATAGGCTATATAAAAATTGGATAATAGAAAAATGGCGGATTTTGGGTACCATATTGTGGGGGCCCAAATTTTTTCTTTCTTCCAAACCCATCATGTGGGGTATCAAAATAAAGGGTTTTAAGAAGTGATTTCAAAAATATATAACACTTATATGTTTAAATGTATCTAATTCGAAAAAAAACTAACTAAAAAGTTATAAATAAAAAACTTAATAAAAAAAATAAAAAAACCCGACTGCTTCAAAAGCGAACTAAAAAGTCGTAAACAAGGAAAAAATCATGCTGTGCAGGCGGAGGATACCTACACCAGATTTTGGTCAGCCAGCCCGCGAATATGTATCCTCCGACTGCACAGCAAGATTTTTTCCGTGTTTTCGACTTTTTAGTTCGCTTTTGAAGCAGTCGGGTTTTTCGATTGTTTGAATTAAGTTTTTTGATTGTTTGAATTAAGTTTTTTGATTGTTTGAATTAAGTTTTTTTTTAGTTGAGGAGTTGCTATGGCCACCCTCTGACTCCGTCATGAACCAGATCCATAGAAATTTTATTTTTTTATTCTCTAGGAATTTCTTCCTGTACCGAGGGTGCACCAAATTTAACTCACATACACAAGACACCCAGATCCGGAACAACTATCTGCAGGCCATACAAATATATGTTCCGTGCGGGAATCGACACGCAGCGCAGCAGCCGATCGATCAACCACTACGCCAACAGTGACGTCAATTATTTAAATGTTTCCAAAAAGTTACATATGAAAGCATGGTAATATAAAGCTTGTAAAAGACCTCCGGGCAAGGAATATATTTTTTCAAAATAGTGTTTTAGTTTTATCAAAATCGGAAACGAGACTCCATTGAGTGTTTTTGCTAGTCGTCACAGTTTTTGGATTTGGGTACATACCCACTTGAATATTTCACCCTGTATACTTTATTGCGCATCTCATAAATACGCACAGGAATAAAAACATTTATAATAAAAACTTGTTCGCAAAAACTAAACCGGCTTCTAAAGCAAAACACTAAAAAGCGCAAAAATAACATTCATTTTGGAAGTGAGTGTCTTCGTCCCGAAAGGATGGAGTGAGGTGAAAGCAATATTCATCCCAAAGCCAGTCAAGGGAGACTATAAAACGCCAAATCCTACAGACCCATCAGCCTGACCTCATTTCTACTTAATACCATGGAAATACTGTGCGAAAGGGAACTATGAGATGGCGCCTTGATATCATCACCTCTACATGGTAACCAACATGCTTATAGCTCGGGTAAGTCTACTGAATCCGCTCTTCATTTGGTGGTAAGCCAAAGAGAGGAAGCAATTCATCAGAAAGGCAACTGCCTGGGCACTTTCATAGATTTCGAAATGGCATTCGACAAGACAAACTTCTCCAGTATCAGTGCTGCACTCTCCAAGCACGGAGTAAATCAGGTACTAATTGACTGGATAACCCACATGCTAAGCAAACGAGCGGTTCGTCTGGAGGGAGAACAGCAGCTGGCTTTGATAGCCAGTGCCCGCAGGGAGGGGTGCTTTACCCCCTACTGTGAAATCTGGTAATTAACGATCTCATCAACAGACTCAACGAACACCATTCCTACACAATAGGTTATGCAGACGATCTCGCAATCCTCGTACCTGTGAAGGTGACTGGAACTATCTGCAATCTTTTTCAGCAAGTTCTGTGCATAGTGTAGCGATGATGCAGGGAGTATGTTCTATCAGTTAATCCCACTAAAACTGAACTAGTCATGTTTACTCAGAAAAGAGCAATAGGCCCTTTCCGTCTACCTAAGCTGTTCAACACGGAACTACAGTTGTCCAACGAGGTCAAGTATCTGGTCGTCATCCTTCACAGTAAGTTAAACTGGAGTAGTCATTTAGACAACAAATTGAGCAAGGCGTGTATCACATTCTGGCAATGATAGAAAATGATAGGCAAGAAATGGGGACTCTCCCCCAAAATCATACTCTGGCTGTACAGCGCGTTGATTCGGCCCATGATCATCTATGGGGCCGTGGTATGGTGGCCACGCAGTAGGCTAAGTACAGGCTTGAACAGATTACAACGCATGCAAAGACTGGCTTGGATGACGATAACGGGCTGCATGAGGACTACACTGACTGCTGCGCTTGAGGCCATGCTTGGACTCCCTCTTCTCCACCTGTTCATACAGCAGTTAGCAACGAAGACGGCAGTACGTCTCAAGGCACTGGGTCTCTGGGGTAAGAGAGAGACACAACACACCGCTCTGCTCGAGGAACTCAACATCAAACTCCCTCTAACAAAAGCAATCAATGACTGGATGGATACCAAAGTAATTCATCTTTGACAAGATATACAGGATCCAACTCCACGTGGACCACCGCTGCGAAGGGCTACGCCCTTACAAGCTAAGGATCTTCACAGATCCAGAACAAGTACTGGCACAGGTGCGGGGGTGTTCTCAGAGGACCTCAACATCCACTTAGCCACGCCACTTGGGGTCCATAACACGTTGTTCTAAGCCGAGTTCTTGGGCATAACCCTGGCAGCCTCAGCCATCCTAGCCAGGGAGGTTAAGGATTGCCCAATACGCATTCTCTCGGACAGCATGGCCGTCCTACAGACACTGAGTAGCCACACGGTTAGATCTGGGCTGATAAAAGAGTGTCACCAACGTCTGACCCAGGTCAGTATACATAATAAAGTAACCATTCAATGGATCAAGGGGCACAGCGATTCTCGATGTAATGATGCGGCGGATGAGCTCGCCCGAAGGGGAATCAGTATGGCGGTGATGGGACTGGAGCTGATCGTGCGTCTTCCCTTCGGTTACCTCTGCAATCTGGTAAGGAGGAAACGCACCAAAGAGCAACACCACAAATTGTGGAGTGACCACAGCGAGCGCAGGCAGGCCAAGGAGGCACTTGCTTCTTTAGATGACCGTTTTACGTAGGAAGCCCTGAGACTGACTGAACCACAGTTACGTGCAATCACAGCCATAACGACTGGCCACGGGACTTTGAACAAGCATCTTTATTATAGCTGACCCCCGCGGCTTCGCTCCCATCAACTGGCTATTTACCTACCTAGAACCTACCTACCTACCTACCTACCTACCCATCCACCTACCTTACCTACCTACCAACCTACTATCCTGCCCTACCGATCAACCTACCTTTTTAGGGTTCCGTACCCAAAGGGTAAAAACGGGACCCTCTTACTGAGACTCCGCGGTCCGTCTGTCTGTCTGTCTGTCTGTCTGTCACCAGGCTGTATCTCATGAACCGTGATAGCTAGACAGTTGAAATTTTCACAGGTGATGTATATCTGTTGCCGCTACAACAACAAATACTAAAAACAAAATAAAATAAATATTTAAGGGGGGCTCCCATACAACAAACGTGTTTTTTTTTGCCGTTTTTTTACGAAAATGGTACGGAACCCTTCGTGCGCAAGTCCGACTCGCACTTGGCCTGTTATTTTTATTTTTTGATCTCGCTAGGTAAATATGCATTAGGCATACGCGCCCATTGGGGGAATGGGGGGGCTATGTGGGACTCCCCGGGCTAGCCCGGTATACCCACTAAAATAACCCAGCGGCACTCCCGCATCGTCTGTGTGGAGGAGGACTGGGAAACTGGCACAGCCTTTACGTCTAGTCCTTCGCTGACGACCGCCCGCCTTTACAGCAGGGCCTTCACGCCCCTCCCTAACCGATCAACCTACATTCCCTATTTACCCTACTGTGACTACATGTCATTTATCTCTATATTTTAATATTTTAAAGCTACGCATGGCCGGCCAGATGTGTTGAACACTTAGAGCATTTAACCAATGCTCTAAGGTTGAACACATTGAGACGCGGACCTTCAGGTTTGACAGGCTATGTCATAAACTATGGAACACGAACCCAACCTTTTCAAGATGCTCATAAATTGCCTTTCAAAGTGGAAGCTGTCAAGACAAAAGTAATTCTAAAGAGGTTTGGAATATCTGATTTCTAACACGAACCAGACCCAAAACAATTAAGCGATGCACAAAAAAACTGAACTGAAAAGGAGATTGGTAGAGATGGGCGACGTGCTGGTAGAGGCGTGAGTGGGACACTTGATTTAAGGCAGGGAGAGAAGACGGTCGGTTTTCGGAGGAGCGGAAGGAGACGTACGGATGATGTTAGAGACATAGGATTTAGCTTTGGAAACGAATAATCTAAAATCGAGTCGTAGTAGTTTCGTGTAACAAAGTTAATTATTAAGTTAATTATAATTTAGTCTAATCTCGTATTAATATGGTGTGAGTGAGTGCCAGTATGAATGGGGTAAGTCTTAATCATTATATTACATAGGTAGGGACAATTCACTAATGTACTATTTATTCTAGTGTGGCGAACCCTTGTATTTACTTCCTGAATCCACCCTTTGGCAGATATTTGTGGCTAATATTTGGTTTAGGGAAACGGCGAAGCCTTTCGTCACACGTTACATGCCCTAATTCATAATTTATACACTACACAATGACTTATTTGATTATGGACTATTATTGACTTTTAACTGACATTACATACATGGAAGGCGGAACCGCTAAAACTCATTTCTGTATAAAATAGGCTAAATATGGCCGCTCTTGATTGAGCACGTAGGACAACCAAATGTTAGTTGTTAAATACTGCTTCCTATAGAAGGTCTGACTACGGTCTCATTGCATTGCCATGTTGTATGTACACTTATAAACTAAAGGGGGTAGTCATCGCTGAACATCACAAATTGGGATATGATCAATTTAATGAATGTTAGTGTCGTGTCTCGTTAAATCGCACCAGGCTTTCGGGCCAATATCTGAATAAAAAAATAATATTTGCCGAGACACGATGGAAGCCCAGTGGAAGACCCCGCTGTTGACGTCGCACGGCTGTTATTTACACTGGAGCATCCTCGAAATTGGGAAGTTTAAAAAAGTGTGAAATGACGAATTATTCCATTTCAACGTATAACAAGGCAATTGTAGTGAACCTGTTTCAGACTGAGTCTGCGGTACGCTTGCTAGTTTTGTATTGTTTTAGTAAAGGGTGTTAGGTCGAGGGTGAACTATTTATTATAGTGCGCGTCCAGTAATTCTGGAAGCATGTCTCGCTCAATGGCAGGACACTTAGGCACAAAACCGTCCTTGTCTTAGGATTGTGTAAGACATGTTTAAGTTTAGGGAAACTTGTACTGTATGGACCGCCGCAAATCCTTCCTAGGACGCGCATTCGAGGCCCTGCAGTACACGTATACGACGTGTGTGCTTTTGAAAGGCAATCTCACGTCACTTGGGTGGGAATCTAGACTATTGCCAATTGACTCATTAACGTAATTCAAATAAACGTATTAAGGACGCTGTTACATTTTCGACGAACTCAAATTTAGGTATCTAGTCGCACACAGCAACATTACGCGTACGCACACATTGAAACTACTGAGCGCTCGATTTTATACATCACACAAATAATCTTGGTCCTTGATATTATTTTTTAATTTTATTGAAGTTGATTCAGGAAGGTTAGTTAGTTGGCACTTTGAAAATGCATTTGATAACTGTTACAAACCGTCGTCGTAAAAAGTAGGTTAATATTTTCAACCGACTTCAAAAAAAGGAGATGCTCTATCTATTCGGCCAAACTACTTATCCGATACTTATCGGGTTTTCATCGATAAATGTATGTGGTGGTATTTTCAGGGAAGGTTTTATTGTATAACATATTAGGATCTGATAAAGATCTTTGGAGATAGACAATGGAACTCTTCAATAACAAACAGCAAATGACCTGCGATTACTGTGATCGTATGTTTATGTTTTGTTTTAACCATACCATAATATATCATCACGCTTGTACGGTTTTAGGGGGTAAGCAGATGTATTTAGTATACCCAATATGGGGTACCTACAAAAATTTTAAAGAGAAAAATAAAAGCTTTCCTGTGACGAAAAACAATAGGTACCGACACCGACTTCCGAAAAGAATTTAATTTTTGTCTTTGTTGTAGTAAGTAGGTATTTAAAAAAAAAACGCTACGTGAAATAAGTAGATACCTAAAACGAATTAATTTCCGGTCACAAGGATTAAAAAATGACTTGAACATTTTTCATTATATGAAATATATTAAATATTACTATCACATCATCAGTCACTATTCATTAATAGTGACTGATGATGTGATAGTAATATTTATTACAGAGAGGAGGCCTGTGTCTCAGCAGT
The DNA here is from genome assembly GCA_949775005.1 of Orthosia gothica. Taxonomy (NCBI): domain Eukaryota; kingdom Metazoa; phylum Arthropoda; class Insecta; order Lepidoptera; family Noctuidae; genus Orthosia; species Orthosia gothica. The sequence continues at coordinate 6,523,182 of OX459052.1, forward strand.
GGGAACATTTTCCCACTGCTGAGACACAGGCCTCCTCTCTGTGAGAGGGAATGGGCTGTAACCAACAACGCGGGCCCAGTGCGGGTTGGTAGATACACATATCTTCGAATATTTGGTTCTAGGACATGCCGGTTTCCTCACTATGTTTTCCTTCACCGTTTTTAAGCAGTGGTGAAGAAATAATTTACACAAAGTAAAGCGCCTGCCTGGGCTCGAACCCACGACCTACAACTTGTAAGTTAAGCTAATGACATACTACCCAAAAACCATGAAAATGACACCCATGACGAAAAGATGTCAAATTTTTGTCGGCGCCAACTTGTATTTTGGTTTTGACCCCGTATTTGATATAAGCGTCCCCAAAATCTATAAAAATGACATACATGACGAAAATTTGACTAATTTTTGTCGGCGCCATCTTGTATTTTGGTTTTGACCCCATGTTCGATATAAGCGACCCCAAAAACTATGACAATGACACCCATGACGAAAAGATGACAAATTTTAGTCGGCGCCATCTTGTATTTTGGTTTTGACCCCATATTCGATATAAGCGACCCCAAAAACCATGACAATGACACCCATGACGAAAATATGACAAATTTTAGTCGACGCCATCTTGTATTTTGGTTTTGATCCCATATTCGATATAAGCGAACCCAAAAACCTTGAAAATGACACCCATGTCGAAAAGCAGGCAAAATTTACATCGGCGCCATCTTGTATTTTGGTTTTGACTCCATATTCGATATAAGCGAACCCAAAAACCATGGCAATGTCACCGATGACGAAAATATGTCAAATTTTAGTCGGCGCCATCTTTTATTTTGGTTTTGACCCCGTAATCGATAAAAGCGACCCCAATAACCATGAAAATGACACCCATGTCGAAAAGCGGCCATTTTTTCGTCGGCGCCATTTTGTATTTTGGTTTTGGTCCCGTATTTGTCATACATACATACATACAAACCGATTAAAATCATAAATCTCCTCCCACCCATCCACTTCTAAACTTCCCCTTGTCATACATACATACATACAAACCGGTTAAAATCATAAATCTCCTCCCACCCATCCACTTCTAAACTTCCCCGTCGGCAGCTTAACCTTACCCATCCAAATCCTAACCTTACTCAGAGCTGTTTAAACCCACCCATCCATTTCTCAACCTTGTCAACAACTGCTTAACACCAACTATTCAAATCCCGATCTTACCCAAAAAAAATTCTAAATCACATTCTAATAATAATAGGAAACTCAAAAATACGGTATACGTCCGATAAAATATCAACTCCTTTCGATCACGACGAGGACGGTACTCACACGCATGCACACTACAATCTTTCTATTACTTTTATCGTATTTATTTCCTGCGAGAAAGCGATACGCCCGTCCTTCCACGAGCGCTTCTGAGCGCGGAATGATGAGCGGCGGGTACAAAATGTATGAAGACGTCGGCAAGAGATTTTATTTTAGCTAATAATTAAAAAATATAATTATTTGGGTGAAAAATAATTAGCTACACCTGTAAAGGACTATATATACCGCAATTTTTTATAATTTTGAAGTTAAAATATGCTGTAAATTTGCCTAAACTGGAACCTATTGGGACCCTACTTTTTTAATTTTTTGCGATTATTGTGATGGGCAAAACGTATTTGTGCAAAAAATTTGTATGATGTCATACAATTTTTCTGATGCATATCTGGAGCTGAATATATTATCTTTAAATTAAGACCATTATATCTTCACATCAGTGATTGCTTATACATTAAAATGGTACCTCAAAAGTACTGTTATTTGTAGAAAAATGTTGAATGCAAGCGTAGCGATCCTACCAACTTCCTTTCGTTAAGTAAATAATGCACTTTGCAATCCCTTTGTCAAATTAACTTCTTACTTCACTATTGTTTTACTTATTTAGCCCGTAAGGCTATCAGACAGAAATGTGTGCTGGAAGTTTGTTTCATCATTTCTTCTTACCAGCTATTACACTACGAAATTATGGCGGGGTGGGCGCTTTTGGGGCTGTCTGTAGGCGAGTTGATATTATCAACTCCAGTTACTTCCTGAGTTAAACTCTCTGCTAATTTAGTTATTTGTATTTGTAGTAATTCATGAATGTAAATTCATTATCCGCGACCAATATTCGGTCTTTGATAAATACTCTATACATTAGTGTAAAGAGTTTCTCACACAAGCTTTAGTTAATAGTAACAATTTAGTTTATATCCCTTTAGTTATATTTTATCCTTCTAAACCACTTCCAAGTTATAATTTTATAACTGTGAATTCCAAGACAAAACAAAAACATAATTTGGAATTCACTTATGTCGGAAGAGAATTGACCAAGCTAGGTGACGAGATTCATTGTGCAGCGCGGAATGGAGGGGCGCTTCAACCCTTTTATAAAAAGGGCCGACATTAACACTAAATCTAGGAAATTTTAGGAAAAACTAAATTTTTATCAGCCTAGGGTCATTTAGGAACAGTCACACCTACCCTACCTACATACCCACCTACCTACCTACCAATTTGTTAAACTATTTATTTGAATAAGAATGAATACCACAATACGAATGTAAACAACTTTTGTTTCTACCGGCGCGGCGGCGATCTAATTAAATTTCAGAACACAAAAGCTGCTATTGTAACTTAACTATGATAGTGAGATATATTCTCTCATAGTATTTTTTGTAGTAAATAATGAGTACTTTAATCATGTAGTACATATTTTTTATGTATCATCAATATTTTTCACAGCGCACGCCAAATAAAGAATTTTACAGGCTAAATATTGCTACTTTGGGTTACATTATTGCAATTTTCATAAGGATTTCTATTTTTTTGGAAATAAATTATAGCCTATGTTACTCGGGAATAAAGTAGCTTTCCATAGGTGAAAGAATTTTTAAAATCGGTCCAGTTGTTCCGGAGCCTATTTGGTACAAACAAACAAACATACAATCAAACAAAAAAATCTTTCCTCTTTATAATATTTATATATATTATTAATATATATATATATGGATAGATAAATAACTAGCTGCTGTCTGGCCCTGCCCATGTGAAAAAGAAAATGCATAATTTAGTTATAAATGATAGCCTACTAGCCTGCAACTTCGTCAGCATTAGTCTGATCTAATAGCCTATTTGTAAATCACACAATAATATTCTAATCCACTTTTTTTTTGTCCTTTCCAGTGTCTCAAGCTATATCCAAACCAAATTTCATCTAAATCGGTTCAGTGGTTTAAGCGTCAAAAGGTAACAGACAGACAAAATTTCATCTAAATCGGTTCAGTGGTTTAAGCGTCAAAAGGTAACAGACAGACAGTTACTCTCACATTTATAATATTAGTTAGGATATGTTATTTTGATGTATCAGCTATATTACTGTACAGTTTCATAAAAATCTGCTCAGTAGCTTTAGTGTGAAATGAAAGAGTAATAAACATCCAAATTAAAAAAATCACACTTTATTAATATTAAAAGTAGGATATTACTTAGATATAATAGGTAATATAAAATACATATGTACAATACTAAATGGTAAACAAATAATTAATAAATGTTATTAGTGTTTGACAATTACGGGTCATAGCCCTCTTAACAACACATTTTTAACTTAGCGCCTCAGACAGCCCACTTTGCAGGGGCTGTTTTAACGCCGAGGAATCAGCTGCCCACATCATCTTGGACTGTGAGGCCGTGGTTTACCAACGTCACTGATAATATAATACTACGAAGAAAAAGAAAACCTCGGAGCGGTGAGGTCGCTCTGCGAAGCCTGTGAAGCCCCCAGGAAGCTTCTGTGCTTTTGGTCAGAGCTAGGCTGGCTACTTTAGCCGGTAACCCAACGCACAACGGATCAAATGGGAGTCCAAGTGCAGAAAAGGGAGTCCCTCTTCTATTCTAGTTAGAACACTTCACTTCTATAAATGTAATACACAAACAGACTGCTTCAAAGGTAAAAGATTTTTAAAAAAGAAAGTGGAACACATACAAATCTCACTCATTAATAATAATCACGGTAATTCCATACTACCAGTACTCGCCGCCTGCATCTTCACCACAGTTCCCTATATATTTGCTTAGTAAATTCATCATCTGCCTAGCCTTTTTCCCAATTTTTGTTGGGGTCGGCTTCCATTCTTACCGGATTCAGCTGAGTACCAGTGTTTTACACGGAGCGACTGCCTATCTGACCTCTACAACCCAGTAACTGGGTAACCCGGTACCCCTTGGCAAGACTGGTATCAGATCTCAAGGCTCTGACTACTCGTAACTACTGTCAAAGATCTTCAAATGACAGCCGGGACCAACGGCTTAACGTGCTTTCCGAGGCACGGAAGAAACTCGGTATGTTGAAAATGGTCACCCATTCACGGATCGACTTCGGCAAGCGTTGCTCAACCTTATATTTGCTTAGTAAATTATGTTATTTTATTTGTCTTAATTTTTCTATACAAATCCACTTATCTATCATCATCATCATCTTCTTACCCTTATCCCAAGTTACTTGGGGTCGGCGCAACACGTTTTCTTCTTCCATACTATTTAGTCCACATCACGCTATCACTGACTCCCTTTTCTTTCATATCACTCCTCACACAGTCCATACATCTTTTCTTTGGCTATCCCCTCTCTCTCCATCCATCCACATTTATTTACATAACTCTTTTAGTAACATGCGTTTCATCCCTTCTCATCACATATGACCATACCAGGACAAACGGTTTCCTTTCAACTTTTCTGTCACTGGCACCACGTTCAAGCTTCCTCTAATATACTAAATACTCACTTCTATACTATAACCCACTAATCCGAACATTCCAATAATCAAGCAACCCCTGGTTATCAATAGCACCACATTAGTGAGATTACTGTAATTAATTTGTCGATGATCAAGGACCTAGAATGTGTGTCACAGAAGAACTAAAAGAGTTCTTTAAGATACAAAGGAGTAGAAGCATTAAAGAGCACATTATAAAGCAAAGGAAACAAGTAAACATTCCAGCAAAGTAGGTATCTAATAATAGAAAATATAATTCTTGACCTTTACGACCTTAAATAAAAATTACTACAATTATTGTCAACCATGAAAATTTATTTAATGTGTATGTACCTATTGAAGTACCATTTATGTGTGTAATAATTACATATTTGTCTGCCACAATCACAATAATAAGAGGACAGAATAGTCGAATTGTATTAAGTAGATAAAACAATAAGTTGGTTATCTGTCCTTAGAAATAATTATCTTTTAATAACACCAACTTATCGGTAAAAAATGAGAAACAAAAGATGATTTAAACAAAGTTCAATTATATATTTATAGCTATATTACTTACGTCCTAGGAAGAACTCTTACACCAGTAAGAGAATTAACTCGCACCATTTTGAATACAAATAACTAAAATATTATAACTTTATTATCAAAGTTTCAACAAACTTGTTCGAACGATTCTTGGTTGTTGAATGTTTACAAAAATAATTCATTCTCGTTGACGTTCGAGTTTCGACGGACTTTGCCACAGATAACTATAAATATACTAGGACTTTGCTTGCTATAATATCAATTTAATATGGATCCTATGATATACTAAAAAGCATGAATAGATGTATTAAAAAGAGGGCTGGTTTATATTTGGTTATTGGTTAAGTTGTTATTATTTTATTATAAATAACATTCTGTTTTTTTTTATTCTGATAATTTTCAAATGTGTGGAAAGGGCATTACATTAGTTAGAATCATGTTAGATAGAATGATTGGTATCGTAAAAAAAGGAATTATTGCTCTATTAGTTGGAAATAAAACTCCAAGCGTAGCTCTCCCAATTGCTCTTTGGGTGACTGTAAGTCTTTTGATGAGGCCCATTGTGAGCGACCATGTCTCAGTGCCCTATGTTTTCACCGGCAAGTTTGACGATTTCCAGCCTCTCGAATAAATAAGCCGGACTCCGTAAACCACACCGTAGACTGTAGATACAGAGTCTAAATATTTTAATAATTTTACGTATGAAAAAAAAAACACCATAGATAGCGCTGAAGCGCTTTAAGTGACCGCTGTGTTTGTAAAGCCTTCTCTTGAATTAATTATTTTTGTATCAGTTGGAGTTGGTACTTGGATGAACCAAATCTAAGATACAGTTGATAAAACTACGATAGCAGCTATAGAATCAAAAATAAAATTAATTTAGGTTATATTTCGATATTTACGAGTCTCAACTACGCGATGGTCACACATAGCCGACAAAAGAGTTAGTAAGTCGCTAAATGATAAGTTGATAAAATAAGTGAAAGTCAGACAACTGAAGAACTTCCATATTACAGGAATCACAGACGATAGTTTTTCGGAAATGGAATCTTTGGACGATCAAACAGCTTCAGTGTTCAATAGATAGAGCAAACCATAAATTACCTATTGAAATTGAAATCATTCATTAAACATTACAACGGAAAATACACTTTAGCCCCACAGATACATTAACCCCGGTCAACTTCAATACATATTCTAGTGTTTGGAGTGCCCTTTTACGCAAGTATTGCATGTATTAGGATAGGATATACTTCGCTCTTCCAATACTTATCGCACTTTAACAGTATTTTTATTATTATTTTACCTCCATGTTTTTTTTTACTGTCGGAGGTGTTAAACAGCAGACTAACAAAAAGGCATTATTTGCTTCCAAAAATTTAAGTACTTTTTGAGGCCAAACTTTTTCCTTACTTAATCAAAATAATGATCACTGCAGGCCTTTTGACCTCGGCGCTACGGTCCCGTTTTGAGGAGTGGCTTGAGAGGCGCCACGGCGTCCTCCCATGCCTGACCCAGGTCGTCACCGGACACGGCTGTTTCGGAAGGTTCCTGTTCTGGATAAGGCGAGAGAAAACGCCCGGGTGTCACCATTGTATGGATCACCCGGAGGACACGGTACTACCGTAGAGCATACAATGGAGGTCTGCCCCGCTTGGGCGGAGCAACGCCGTGTCCACGTGGAGGCGATCAGCGGTGGCCACCTCTCGCGTCCAGCCCTGGTTCAGGCCATGGTACGGGGCGAGAGGGAATGGAAAGCTATCACCTCCTACTGCGAAGCAGTAATGCTCGCGATGGAGGAGGCGGAACGCATGAGGGAAACGCAACGGAGACGCCCTGACGCCCCAAGCTACCGCAGGAGACGCCCTGGACGTCGGGAGTCGCTAGCCGATTCCCGGCCACCGTAGGCGCGGTCTTGCGGACGACGAGTAATGGGTAGCTCGTCGTCCGATAAGAACCAGGCCCGACTTGACGGCGCGTAGTGTTCCACGAACGCTTCAAAGAGATGTCTGCAAAATCTGACGGGGTCCACATGGGCCGATGCCTGTCTGGGTCGCGGATAAATTTTAAAGAGAGCGACCGTGGCCCTGGCTCAAGCAATTGAAGGAACACGGGTGGGTTTTAGTCAGTAAAAGTCTGACATGCCCTCCCGCTTCACCAAGAGCGGTAGAAGTCATTGGATGATTTAACAAAGAAAAAAAAAACTACAAGCTAGAGCTAACAACCCATTCGGACTCCTGGACAATCCGCTAGAGTGTAGCAAGCTGGATGTATTAATTGCCTTAAAAACATCATAGGCTAAGGTAACAGATGGTGCTTCTAAGTTACTTAGTACCAGTTTTTTTTTGTTGAGTGAAGTCATCCAAACTAATCATGCCAGAACGGCAGAACGGATTTGGATGAAATTTGGCAACTTATGCTGGGTACCGCTTTTGATCCCGGTAGATGTTCCTGTAGGATAATTTCCGACATCCCCGTGGGCGAAGCCCTTGGCAAACGCTGACTGGCTGGTGATTAGTGTATTTAGTGTAAGTACTCAATCATTATGATCTATTTAATTTCTTAGAACATTTAAAGGCACTCAAAACGCCAATCATCTATACTTAGCTGACACGTATGCCGTTTTATAGATCCACATAGACAGCGGCGGCCTTAAGGTTACACTAGTCGATCATTCTTCCATACAAACGTAGTCTGCCGATTACTCCACTGTTTGACGATGAACGTTCAAAAAAAAGAAAAATATAACTAAATTTGTCTTATCATTATCTAGCCCTGTATGGAAACAAAAAAGTAAAAAAAAATGTATTTGAAAGTTATGAACGTCGAAAGTTCCATATTTCAACACTCATTTTAACGCATATTTGGGCGGAAATAAATACCATAAGACGAAGGAAAATTGCAAAACGGCCACCCAGGGATAGATTAGTAATTCAACAATGCAAATAATTTTATTTTGAAAATATGTATTTAGTAGTTTTTTCGTGATATGTAGACTCCCAAAGATCTGTTTCAATCAAAAAAAAGAAATTTCGCGCGCTTGTTTTCGTCCTAAATCATCATTCATTTCGCTACATACTTGCGAAAGCACTATTTCGTACGCGAACTAGCTTCTTATTGCTCATCACAGCATCTATCTCTTTCGCACGTGTTGTCGGATGAGAAAGCATGCATTTTAACCCCGCGCATAAAATAGTTCGTGCCGTCGACTAGGGCACCTTAACCGCTGTGTTTCTTTTGACACACGTCACTTGCCTTGCGTTTAACGCGTTAGCGCGGTCACACTCGGCACCAAACCATGGTCGGTCAACGTTGGAAACAGTTACGTCAAAGAACACATCCGTCACAGCATCCATAAAAGGGGCGTCTGGGGTCTAGGGTGGTCTATGGTGCTGTGTAACCTTGACGTGAAGAAGGCTAGTGTCCCGGATGGGATAGCAGCAATAGTACTTAAAACTTGCGCGTCTGAATTTTCCCCGATCTTGACGCGCCTATATCGCCTTTCGATATGTGACTGGAAAAGTGCTAAAGGCTTGGCAGCAAGCTAACGTTCAGCCCGTGCCCAAGAAGGGTAGTCGAGATGACCCGGCCAGCTACAAAGACCCATCTCAGTAACGTCTATCCTCTGTAAGAGTACAATGACATCCTTATGTACGATTTCCACCAACCGGACGACGCAGGAGCGCAGCGCAGCGCATTTCACACTGTGCTAAAGGAAATTCAGACTTCTATAAAATATTTAAGTTAAATTTTTTCATGGAATCTATACTGCTTGGAACACGGTTGGATCCGCGCGTATGCCACGTCATCCAGTCGGCTGCGCTCGGATGCCGCGGCAGCCAGTCGGCTCCTCGCGTAGGTACGTGGACGGCGGCGCTCGGCTGTCGTCTCGTCAGCTCGGCCGCCGCCGCCGCACGCGCTCGTGATTTGTCGCCGGCCGGCAAGTTGAATCATTCAAGTCGTGCGTTGAACTGTGACTGACGTGATTTATTGATTTGTTTATTGTTTTTCGTGCAAAATTAATATGGATACAGATGAAAAGCATATCAATTTAATTGAAAAAAAAAAACTGCGACACGAAAGTATCACTAGTCGCTGAGAGCATGCTAGTGGACGCGCGAGTACGCGCGCGCATGCGCCCGGGTTCCAGCAGATTGTAGCCGTTGGGCGGACGCGGTCGGCTACTGGCGCATGCTCGCGCATCCGCTGCGACACGCTGCGCTGCGCTTCTGCGTCGCCCGGTTGGTGGAAATCGTACATTAGTGACCGCACATACAGCTTCCCGGTGGAAGCTGTAATATAATAAATTGGTCTACTGGGGATCTTCTTGCGTATGCCATTCACACCTGGAATGTGGCCATCGTGAGGCACGGGGTAGCGCTTGCTGTCTCCCTTGACATATCGAAGGATTTCGACAGGGTCTGGCACGAGAGTTTTATTGGTAGGTAAGCTTATTTCCTTCAGTCTGCCTAGTGGGCTGTGTGACTGGATTGCTGACTTCCTCAATTAAAAGGTTATATAATATGGCAAAATGATACAAGTCAGGATGGCCGAATGGTCTAAGGCGCTGCGTTCAGGTCGCAGTCTACATCATCTGCGGGCATGGGTTCGAATCCCACTTCTGGCAAAAATCTTTTTGTAATATGTCTAATCAGTGTAATTGCCGTTTTGTCGTTCTGGTTCAACAAATAAATAATGCCTATTTTGCTCAATAAGTGTCATGCATGTCAATGCAAATGGCATTCAGTAATAATTATTTTGTGAAAAGGTACTGATGAAGAAGACCACAGTGACAGGTGGCTATCGGGGCGCCTCAATGATATGTGTTTCTCAGATGACGAAAATATATCTATTTCGATTTGATCTAATTTTGAATCTGGAAATAAACCATCGAACTAATCTATACTACGATGAAGCCGAAACCAAACCATTTAACATCTGATGATGAAGCCGAAAGTTTATTATTTGTAGTGTTTTATTTGCAAGTATGTAAGTTGTATTTTTTTAGAAAAACGTACGAAACTTATTTCTACTACTATTTCTGTCGACTATTTATTTCTGTCCTCTCCCGGCCCCCATGAATCGAATAAGTCTCCGCCAAATAACAAACAATACAAGTCATTGATCCTACTTGTAACCAAAGTATAATTACGTAACTAGAAAACAGATTTTTTGATAATTTTGGTCTCAAATGAAAGGTATAGGCGTAGAATCATGTAAACCAGTCTACGCGTTTATGAGATATTAACTCATACTGAATACCAAGTGAAAGGGTCATGAACGCCCCTTACCGCGATACGTTTTTTTGATCCTGTTAGCGATACTGCCTTTAGATTTTTTCGTATCGTTTTGAAATATTGGAATGTATTGGTAGACAGGTGTTAACAACTTTAATTTTTTTGTTTTCTGGCGGTGATTTTAAAAATCATCATCATCATCCATTTCCCGAATTCACGCACTGCTGAGCATAGGCCTCTCTCTTCTTTTGGTAATCCCCACGGTCGTGCCAATCTCATCCAGGTTCTACCCGCGATGGTAACAATGTCATCTGCCGATTTCGCCTCTGGACCACCGATACTTCATCTTCCAGTCCTTGGACGCCACTCAGTCACCGCCGTACTGCACCTATCATTACGGCGCCTTGCCTGTGCACGGTGCCCGGCATGTAAGTTGGCAAGGTTTTGGCGTAGTGGGGGTAAGTTCGCGCATAGTGCGCAAAATGACCAGAGCAAACGGAACGTGGACGCGACGCGATTGGTAAGTCGATCCTTGGGTCCACTGACCAACCAATCGCGCGCTCGGAACGGTCCTGAACGTTCCGCGTTCGCGCCCCGTTTGATCCGCGTGCGATCTAACGACTCTTGCCAACTTAAGTGCCGGGGATTATAGACAAGTTGACTATCTACAATCGATGACGCTAGTAGAAAACGAATCAATGTATGGTATGGGAAAGACACATCTGTACGATAAGTCACGTGGTCGGACCATAGAAGGCGTTAACGATTGTAGAAAGAGATTCGATACGAAACGTTTGTAACTTGGCTAGGGGGGTAGGTATCCTGCCCAGCTGCATTTGAAACTTGAGGTCCGACATTCGTTTTACGACGATCAAAACCTTCGTATGTCTTCGGATCTCAACGTTCGGAAGTCAGCATTCGCTTTATTAGCCGTAAGCCAACATCACAGATCATATTATATAATACTACAGTACCAACATGGAATGCTCGATGGCTCTCTGTGCAACTCGAAGCCTGTACACAGTCTCCTGCGGAAGCGTGCACGTCTCGGCCACTCTCGGCACTCTTGGCGGTCTTGTTGGGCAAAACACACAGGTTAAAGACTTATATAGGTAGGTCTTCAGACATTGTGGCAGTGGCATCGTAGTAGCTGCAACACAAAAAACTAGACCTAATCAAAATAAAATAAGCGCAGTTTTTTAATGAGCGTAGACAAGTATTTCAAAATTAGTTAGTACCTTCCTGTTACAAAATTTGGTTGATCAGTGATATTAATAAATTCAAGATGAATAAATGACAATGACTAGGATTTAAAAGTATATAAATCAATGTAATAATTTAATGTAAACAATTGTCAACAAGGGGTGAAGACACTGACTTCTGTAACACAGGTTTTTACCTAGCTCAGAAGTCAGGGTTTCAATTATTTTGGTGTAAATATTTATTTGTCAATTAAAAGTACCTGGGCGACCGAGCTCTGCTCGGGTGAAAATAGAGAAAACGACGTTTTCTAAAAATGTAACCTAGCTAGATCGATTTATTGCCACGAAACCCCCTGCATACTAAATTTCATAAAAATCATTGGAGCCGTTTCCAAAAGTCAGATTATACCTACCTAAATATATATCTGTTACAAGAATTGCTCATTTAAAAGTATTCGATATTTGATTTGATATGATTTATGAATCGATTTGGAAAATTCTTTTTTTATTAGGGTTCCGTACCCAAAGGGTAAAAACGGGACCCTATTACTGAGACTCCGCGGTCCTTCTGTCTGTCTGTCTGTCACCAGGCTGTATCTCATGAACCGTGATAGCTAGACAGTTGAAATTTTCACAGGTGATGTATATCTGTTGCCGCTACAACAACAAATACTAAAAATAAAATAAATATTTAAGGGGCCATACAACAAACGTGATTTTTTTGCTGTTTTTTACGAAAATGGTACGGAACCCTTCGTGCGCGAGTCCGACTCGCACTTGGCCGGTTTTTTTGAAAGGATATACTTATAACTACTTTCAGATTGGTTCCATTACTATCAAAATCAAGTTTTGATGATGGGAGCCATGAGGAATTGAGGGAGCTCCTCAAATATTATAGGCATACTTAGGGCAATATGATACAAGTCAGGATGGCCGAGTGGTCTAAGGCGCTGCGTTCAGGTCGCAGTCCACTTCGCGTGGGCGTGGGTTCGAATCCCACTTCTGACAAAAATCTTTTTGTAATCTGCCTAATCAGTGTAATTGGTATTTTGTCGTTCTGGTTGAATAAATAAAAAATGGCTATTTTCATCAACAAGTCAAGAATTTGCGTTCAGAAATTATCATTTCGTGAATTGGAACTGATGAAGAAGACAACAGGTGGTAGTCTCAATAATAAGTGTTCCTCAGGTGGCGATAAGATATCTCGATTTGATCTGATGATGACGCCGGCAACAAACCACCAAACTGATCTGACGATGAAGCCGGTAAGTTATTTTTGTGGTTTTTTATTTGGAGGTAGTTTGTATTTTTGTGTTAATTATTACATTGTGAGGAGAGCTCGTGGCTAAATAATAACAGCCGCACGGGTCGATCTTCAAGGTTAAGCAACGCTTGCCGAGGTCGGTCCGTGGATGGGTGACCATTTCAACATACAGAGTTTCCTCCGTGCCTCGGAAAGCACGTTAAGCCGTTGGTCCCGGCTGTCATTTGAAGATATTTGATAGTCGTTACGGGTAGTCAGAAGCCTGAGATCTGACACCAGTCTTGCCAAGGGGTATAGTGTTACCCAGTTACTGGGTTGTGGAGGTCAGATAGGCAGTCGCTCCATGTAAAACACTGGTACCCAGCTGAATCCGGTAAGACTGGAAGCCGACCCCAACAGCAATTGGGAAAAGGCTAGGCAGATGATGATATTACATTGTGAGCATGTCCTAGAACCAAAATTTCGAAGACATGTGACATCTACCAATCCGCACTGGGCCTGCGTGGTGGATTTCGGCCCATTACCTCTCCCAGCAACACAAGAGAGAGCGGAGAGGAGGCCTGTGTCCCAGCAGTGGAACATTAAAAAGGCTTTTGATGATGTATTTTTTGTGTAAGTTTTTTAAAATGTTTGGTCCCATGTATTGCTACTAAAACTCATCTTATATGAAATAAAATAAAAAAATCAATAAACAAACTTTTTTAACATAAGCTTTCTAAGTATTCTTCTCAGCAAACCCTTGCATTTGATAAAATAATAAGTCCGCCATCTTGGGCTGTCCGCCATATTGCAAACGTATGTGCAAACATCTTAATCGGTGGAATATAACTGCTTTAAAATTTAGTTGCAAGATTTGACCCGAACACATTTACTTACATACATTGCAAGTTAAATAAAAGCTTTTAAAAAAAACCAGCGGAAGTCAATACAATTTCAAAATGATGTCAAATCGGCATAGTTTGCAAGTCTTTGAGTTTCTTTTATCGTTTTGTGTTAATTCGCGAGTGTAAGCAATATTTTTAACCCGACTGCCGAAGGAGGGTAATGTGTTTATCAGTCTTTGTAGGTATGTATGTTTGTATGTAGGTATGTATGTATGTATGTTTGATTCCTATATGGCGTTCCAGAGACCAAACGCGTAAGCCGATTTTGATGATTCATACGTCAATCGATTCGTCTTAACCCTGCGAGTGTCATAGGCTACATTAAAATTGGGCAATATAAAAATGGCGGATTTTGGGCGCCATATTGTGGGGGCCCAATTTTTTTTTGCTTCTAAACCCATCGTGTGGGGTATCAAAATAAAGGGTTTTAAGAGGTGATTTCAAAAATATATAACACTTATATGTTTAAATGTATCTAATTAAAAAAAAATACTAAGAAGTTATAAATAAAAAAAGTTAAATCAAAAAATCAAAAAACCCGACTGCTTCAAAAGCGAACTAAAAAGTCATAAACAAGGAAAAAATCATGCTGTGCAGGCGGAGGATACACCAGATTTTGGTCAGCCAGCCCGCGAATATGTATCCTCCGACTGCACAGCATGATTTTTTCCTTGTTTACGACTTTTTTCTTGTTTTGTTGTTGGTACATCGGCCAAGTAGCTTCTTGCTCTTCAAATATAGTATTTATACCTATGCTCAATAGGAGCTCCAATTGTCAAACATGGAAGATATTTTGAATCTCGGCAGCTGTACGGTGATTTTTTTCGGCTTGGTCTGTTCGAACAGTTGTAACATGGTGAGTATATTGATGTTCTCCATTAAAATCAGCATTTTTGAGTTTGTTGTGAGAGAAAGAATGTGTGGTAGAAATATTAACAAGGAGTACCTGCTGTCATCTCCATAATCTAAAGTTCTAGGAAGGTTGAATTAATTTCCGATAGATTTATAATTTTGTATGATTCGCACATATAAAAGAGACGTCACCGATTTGCTCACCTTCGTGGCTATAGAATGCGCCAGTCACATGGTCTTCGTCAGGGAACGGGTTCTTCCAAGCACCTCTGAAGGTCAAAGCGTCTACCGTTAGTGTGGAAACACCAACCAAATCTTTAGACGTGTCGATGTTCCTTATGGCTTCATCCGTAGAAATTTGTACATGTTTATTGATGCTGCGGGCTATTTATTTATGGTATACGATATCCATGGTCGGGGTATTGTAGATACCACCCTTAGACGGAACGTCGAAGAAACTTTGATTGATGTTCTCCGAGGCGTTGAAGAAGATTGTGGAGCTCCGTTCGTTCACAGTAAAAATATACAAACAGTATGGAAATTACCTACAAACGCTCGAAACGGCACACTCACACAAACATACGCACCGAGACCTTTCGGGCACTTCTGCAGTGCTGTCAGTAGTGCGAGCCACTTAGGGGTCTCGTCGTTTCGAGCGTTTGCAGGTAGTTTCCATACTGTTTGTTATTTATTCTTTGGTTCGATCATGGAGGAGGAGGCCGCGTAGTTGGGTTTCATGGTCACTTGGTTCATGACTTCTAAGTATAAGTAGACGAAGCAGCTGTGTGGATGCAGCTGGAGTACGTCTCGTATTTCTTGTTTTATTTCATTTATTCATAAAACAATTTACATTGTGTTGAATTTATACACATGCAAATTCACATGCAAATACAAAGAACTGTAATTAATTAATTAATATTTCAAGTAAATTCAAGCAAAGTGCTAAAACAGATTTATATTAATGTCCATAAGTTTTAAAAATAATGTCCAACAGTTATAAAACTTAATATTAACAGAACAGGATTAAAATAAAATGTCTAACAGATTCAAATATAATGTCAAACAGTTATAAAAAAAAAACAAAAAAAAATGTCAAAAGATTCTAAATTCTATAATGTCAAACAGTTATAAAATAATGTCAAAAGATTCTAAATTCTATAATGTCAAACAGTTATAAAAATAATGTCAAAAGATTCTAAATTCTATAATGTCAAACAGTTATAAAAATAATGTCAAAAGATTCTAAATTATACAAAGTCAAAAGAGAAAAACAAATGTAAATTATTTATTATTGTTTGACCTTAGTTCCGATATATTATACAGACATTTTTCTAATAAAAAAGCTTTTAATTTTATTTTAAACAAGTGGGTGTTATAAATCAGGATCTTTATCTCAGAAGGCAACGCATTAAATATCTCTACAGCTTGGTACTTTGAACAATGCTCTACTATATTAAATTTTGGTGATACTAGTTGCTTAAAAACTTTTCTCCGCGTGCTCTCTCTAATCTCACGCTCTTCCTGTGATTCAAACTCATGTACATACTTAGCAAAATGAGTTAAGAGGACCAATATATATAGGCTAGGTACTGTAAATATGCCCAACTTTTTAAAGTAATCTCTGCATGAGACGCATTGTGCAATTCTGACTATAGTCCTTATGGCTCGCTTTTGTCAGATGAACGCTCTCTGCCAGTTATAACTGTAACTATTTCCCCAGAGCACGATGCTATACCTTAACCTAGACTCGACGAGCGCATAATATACAGTCTTTAACTGTTCTATGTTTAGTTCATCCCTAAGGCTCCTGAGAGCGTAACATGCTGACGATATGGATGATTCAATAACAGCAAGCTCCGGTTTCCAATTTAAATGCGAATCTATATTAATCCCTAAGAATTTAACTTTGTCTACTAATTCAATCCGGTCTCCATTTACTAGTATATCTAATTTGTCATTATTACGAGTCGTAGTCTTAAATAACATGAGGTTAGTTTTCCCTGTATTGAGCAATAAGTTATTGGCTGTAAACCATTCGCATATTTTTTGTATAATTATATTTGTATTCAATGTCAATTTTTCTATGTCTTTTGACCCAATGATTATGTTTGTGTCATCTGCGAAAACAACAAGGTTCTCGTTCGGCTGAGTTTTATTCATGAAATTTAGTAAGTCATTCGTAAAAATTATATATAGAATAGGTCCTAAAATTGAGCCTTGAGGCACACCACGTTTTACATAGGTCATTTTTGACTTGAATATTACTTCGTGATTATTCTCGTCTATACTTTTAATTTCTACATACATTCTTCTATTTTGCAAGTACGATGTCATAAGCTTTAATGTCTTGCCTCTTATACCATAATGTTCGAGTTTAGTAAGTAGTAGTTCATAATCTATGGTGTCAAAAGCGGAGCTGAGGTCAACAAACAATCCAGCTACTTTCATTTTTTCATTTAACTTATTAACTATATCATTTATTAAAGTGTTCATAGCATCCGCGGTACCAACGCCTTTCTGATAGCCAAACTGTCTCAGGTTGATAATTTTGTTAATACCTAAATGTACCATTAGTCTATTTTTTATTATTTTTTCAAAGAGTTTTGATAAGGTGGGTAATAAGGATATAGGGCGATAATTGTTCGGATTGGTCTTTGTGCCCTTTTTATGTATTGGAATCACCTTGGCCAATTTCAACTGGTCTGGAAAGATTGACTCATCGATGCATTTATTGAAGAAATCGGAAAGAGGCGAAGCTAATATCTCTATATTCTCCTTTATAATCGTTATCGGTACGTCGTCGAAGCCGCATGAATGTTTATTAGCCATTTTGCTAACTAACTTTGCAATTTCATTTGGTGTAGTTGGCTTGAAAGTTATATCACTTTCAACTCTTTTCGTCGTGTTGTGGGGAACCGAAGCCGCCGATTGACATTACCAGCAGTAGCGTCCACGAAGACAGCGCGGACGTTACAAAGTGGGCCTCGGTTTTTAGGGTTCCGTACCCAAAGCCAGACAGTTGAAATTTTCACATATGATGTATTTCTGTTGTCGCTATAACAACAAATACTGAAAAAAAACTTAATTCAATAAATCATAAAACCCGACTGCTTCAAAAGCGAACTAAAAAGTCGTAAACAAGGAAAAAATCATGCTGTGCAGTCGGAGGATACATATTCGCGGGCTGGCTGACCAAAATCTGGTGTATCCTCCTCCTCCTCCTCCGCATGATTTTTTCCTTGTTTACGACTTTTTAGTTCGCTTTTGAAGCAGTCGGGTTTTTTGATTTTTTGAATTAAGTTTTTTTATTTATAAGTTTTTAGTTAGTTTTTTTCGAATTAGATACATTTAAACATATAAGTGTTATATATTTTTGAAATTACCTTTTAAAACCCTTTATTTTGATACCCCACACGATGGGTTTGGAAGAAAAAAAAAATTGGGCCCCCACAATACCAGGCCCCTCAGAAAGTATTGCGAAAAAAAGTTTTTATATATGGGAGACTGGCCAGTTATAATGTTTTTCGAAAATATGATTATTTATAAGTAAAAATAAGTAAGTTCCAATTTCAAAATTTCCCTCCACATTTTTTGCGAGTTAATTCAAAGTATTGTGTCTCACTGAAATATGGATCTGCGCCGGGAACATTTTAGAGCTATGATTTTATACGATTTCAAGTGTCGCCTGAAACCGGATGAATCGTACGATAGACTTCAAATGGCATTCATGGATGAAGGCCCTTCCAAGGCAACCGTGTATCGTTGGTATAACGAATTCAAGCGCGGTCGACCAACTTTGGGGGATGACGAAAGAAGCGGTCGCCCTTTGACGGCTGTTACCGAAGAAAACGTGCTAGCAGTGAAAAATTTAATCCAAGACAATAGGCGAATTACATATCAGGAGATTCAACACATATTGAAGATTGGATCGGGAAGCGTTCACGAGATTCTACACAGCCATCTTCGCGTGAGGAGGATAGTATCACGCTGGGTGCCGCACAACCTCACCGATGCTCAGAAGCAGGCCCGGGTGGAATGGTGCCGTGATATGCTTAACAAATTTGAAGCAGGCTCGTCTCGGCGTGTTTACGACATCGTTACAGGTGATGAGTCCTGGATTTATCAATACGACCCAGAAACCAAGCGCCAGTCGACTGTTTGGGTGTTTCAAAATGAGCCAACGCCTACCAAAGTGAAGCGATCTAGAAGCGGGGGTAAGATTTTGATCGCTAGCTTTTTTAATTTGACTGGCCACTTGGTATCAATTCCCTTACGGGATCAAAGAAGCATTAATGCCGAATGGTATACTACCAAATGTTTGCCAGAAGTTTTCTCTGTTATAAGCAACAAGCGACCAAACACAGGGCTCCGCGGGCTACTGCTCCACCACGACAATGCACCTGCGCACACCGCACTCAAAACGAGGGACTTCCTGGACAGCACGCCAGTCAAACTCCTGGGTCACCCTCCTTACAGCCCTGATCTAGCACCGTGTGACTTCTTTTTATTCCCAAAAATAAAAAATCAGCTCAAAGGGATACAATTTTCGTCGCCGGAAGATGCGCTGGCTGCGTTCGAGCAGGCTGTAAACGAGGTGTCTGCGGCGGACTGGAAAAAGTGTTTTGAAAACTGGTTTAGGCGCATGAATCTTTGTATAGAGGCTGGTGGAAAGTACTTTGAAAAGATTTAATAAAAATATATGTACGTATAGAACAATTTTTTTTAGTTTCGCAAAACTTTCTGAGTGTCCCACGTATGGCACCCAAAAGCCGCCATTTTTCTATTATCCAATTTTAATGTAGCCTATGACACTCGCAGTGTTAAGACGCATCGATTGACGAAAAAATCATCATAATTGGCCAACGCGTTTGGTCTCTGGAACGCCATATAGGAACAAACATACATACATACATACATAGACTGATAAACACATTACCCTCTTTCGGCAGTCAGATAAAAAGAGAATAAATAAAATATATATTTAAGTGGGGCTCCCATACAACAAACATGTTTTTTTCCGTTTTTTTGCGATAATGGTACGGAACTCTTCGTGCGCGAGTCCGACTCGCACTTGGCCGGTTTTTTATTGATCCTGTTTACCAACTTCAATGTGAAGTCGTAAACGGATTTCTGGAAATATGGCGAAATTAGCTCAATTTCGATGTAAACAGCCTTAAAAACAAAAATATTGTGATGAACGGCGCCATTTCGCTGGTGTAGTAATAGAATTGTTAATAAATGTGTGGTTTTACTGTTGTTTAAGAGGCATGTTATCAAGTATTTTATGTTCATAATAAGGCCTGCGAACTCGAAAACTGAGGAGCGCGTGGCTAAATAATAACAGCCGCACGGGTCGATCGAGGTGAAGCAACGCTTGACGAGGTCGGTCCGTGGATGGATGTCCATTTCAACATTCCGAGTTTCCTCCGTGCCTCGGAAAGCACGTTAAGCCTTTGGGTCCCAGCTGTCATTTGAAGATCTTTGTCGTTACGGGTAGTCAGAAGCCTCAGATATGACACCAGTCTTGCCAAGGGATACCGTGTTACCCAGTTACTGGGTTGTGGAGTTCAGATAGGCATTCGCTTCATGTAAAACACTGGTACTTAGCTGAATCCGGTAAGACTGGAAGCCGACACCAATGTATTTGGGAAAAGGCTAGGCAGATTGATTGAACAAGGCCTGTGAACGGGCTGTGATATTTTGGTAATTACGTAGTGCTATAATGTTTTTTTCTAAATTGCTTTTGTAGAATAAGGAACCTAGGCAGCTCCGAAATATAAAATGTAGGCGTAACTAAATTAACTCCCTTAGAACCTGCCTTCCAATAGATTCTGATAGAGCTATGTAGCTATGTATTAGAAGAGTGGAAGATTGCTCTTTGCTTTTGATTTATTTCAAGGACGATCCTCCGGAACTCTTTTAATCCGTCGGTCGTTGCCGTAATTATTCTTAAAAAAAATATTAATTAAAAATCTAAAAAAGAATATTTTTTCTCAGCAAACCCTTTCATTTGATATCCATATCATGGCAGTGCACAAAAAATAACTAGTCTGCCATCTTGGGACGTCCGCCATATTGGATTTAGAATGACATCACTTAGCTAACCATGCATTGTCATCTAAACTAAACGTGTATGCAAAATTTTATCTTAATCGGTTGAGGATAACTGCTTTAAAATTCAGTTGCAAGATTTGACCCGAACACACTTACATACATAAATACATTGCGAGTTAAATAAAAACTTGTAAAAATAAAAAACTTAATTAAAAAAAAACCCGACTGCTTCAAAAGCGAACTAAAAAGTCGTAAACAAGGAAAAAACCATGCTGTGCAGTTGGAGGATACATATTCGCGGGCTAGCTAGCTGACCAAAATCTGGGGTAGGTATCCTCCGCCTGCACAGCATGATTTTTTCCTTGTTTACGACTTTTTAGTTCGCTTTTGAAGCAGTTGGGTTTTTTGATTTTTTTTAGTTAAGTTTTTTATTTATAACTTTTTAGTTAGTTTTTTTCGAATTAGATACATTTAAACATTTAAGTGTTATATATTTTTGAAATCACCTCTTAAAACCCTTTATTTTGATACCCCACACGACGGGTTTGGAAGAAAAAAAAATTTGGGCCCCCACAATATGGCACCCAAAATCCGCCATTTTTCTATTGTTCAATTTTAATGTAGCCTATGACACTCGCAGGGTTAAGACGCATTGATTGACGTATGAATCATCAAAATCGGCCAACGCGTTTGGTCTCTGGAACGCCATATAGGAACAAACATACGTACATACATACTTACATACATAGACTGATAAACACATTACCCTCCTTCGGCAGTCGGGTAAAAAACCATTGCCTCGCGCGAGGCGAGTCCTTGGCAACGAACGTGTTTTAAAATATATTTTTTTATTTAAACTAACGTTTAATTAGCTTGTTAACATTTTTAGATCTTATTATCAACTGTGATTCGAAAAAACTAATGGATACAGACTTCACAGAAATTACATCAGTTTATTGAAACTTGAATCAGACACGACAAAAAAGAATATTATTTGAAGCGTAACAAGGTCTCTCGTATAAATAAGTACATAATATGATTATCTAGTATTTCTCAGCATAGCCGTGACCTCGCTCCCACCGAAATTGACTTTTTACCCGACTGCCGAAGGAGGGTAATGTGTTTATCAGTCTATGTATGTATGTGTGTATGTATGTGTGTATGTATGTATGTTTGTTCCTATATGGCGTTCTAGAGACCAAACGCGTTGGCCGATTTTGATGATTATTACGTCAATCGATTTGTCTTAACACTGCGAGTGTCACGGTCAAAATGGCGGCTTTTGGGCGCCATATTGTGGGGGTCCAATTTTATTTTCGTCCAAACTCATCGTGAGGGGTATTAAAATGAAGGGTTTTAAGAGGTGATTACAAAAACATATAATACTTCTATGTTTATATGTTCTAAAAAAAAATAACTAAAAAGTTGTAAATAAAAAAATATTAAAAATAACAAAAAAACCCGACTGCTTAAAAAGCCTACTAAAAAGACGTAAACAAGAAGAAAATCATGCTGTGCAGTCGGAGGATACATCTGGTTTTGGTCAGCCAGCTCGCGCACCCTCCGACTGCACACTTGCACAGCATAATTTTCTTCTTGTTTACGTCTTTTTAGTTGGCTTTTTAAGCAGTCGGGTTTTTTAGCAGCTCAACGCGATCCGATTTAAATCGCAACGATAAGGATTTTTACTAACCGGAATTGCAATTAGGTACGTTCACATGGACGCGAAGCGATGCAAATCGAACATTTGCACTTTTTTTTTTTTTGAAAATTCGTGCATGATAATGCGTAATGACGCAATTTAAATTGCAATTTGCAGATTGATTTAAATTACCCGTATTAGCTGAACAGGAAACTGTTCGACGATAATCAATCGGCAAACTAGATACGAACTATTTATAAACCTATGAGTTCATTAACCGAAGATAAAGATTGAGAAACTAGAAACAAAACAAAACAAATGACTCTAATAGAAAAGGAAAACAAACACGACATTTATTCTAGATTAAGTACATAACTCAAGAAAATGTAAGTGTTACTTACGTTAGCAAAAACATTCCTCGTAAAAAAATAGGTTCATGTATACATGCGTCACGTAAGACTAAATGCATTATATAATTTGAGTAACGACCACAATCAAAATCATGCCAAACTCCGGCCTGGGGCGCTGTTATCGACAGGTCACGCTTGATAACTTGACTCTTAAAACGACAGTAAAACAAGTCTCGATAGATTAGTAGTCCTTTTACATCGCGAGCGAAATGGCGACATACGGAACAATATTACTGTTTTTAACCGTATTAGTGCCCTTAATTTCGGCGCAGTGCAACTATAGGACGGCAACGCCTTATTTCAAGAGATCCGTCTACGAGTTTACGTTGAAGTTGACGGAGAAGATCAACCTAGAAACGGAGAGTCATTTCATAACGTCCGCGTTGTCACCATGGACGCTGCTATCCACGATTTCTCTTGGAGCCTCCGACGCAACGCTCCAGGAAATTCGAGAAGTCCTTCAATTGCACCCTCACAGGTGCTTCAATAACATATACTTCGAACTCGTGAACCAAATGACGCAGAAGCCAAGTAACCCGACTGCGTCTATGCTGGAACGGAGCTCTACAATATTCTTCGACGACACACTGTACGTCAAAAAAAGTTTCTTCGATGATGTGTCCAAGGTTGGTATATGTGATGCCAGAATCGTGTCTTTCATGGACACTGTTGAAACAGCCGCGATCATTAACGAACATGTGCGAAGTGTTACGAACGAAGCTATCGATGAGATCGTCACGCCAAACGATCTAGATGGTATTCTAACAGTGATGATAGATGCTTTGTACTTCAAGGGCGCTTGGAAAGTACCTTTCCCCTACGAAGATACAGAATCTAGTGCGTTCTATAACGATAAAGGTCAGCAAATCGGTGACGTCTCCCTCATGTACGTCGGTGGATCATTCAACGTCACGTCAGTATCCCAGATAAGGGCTAAAGTGTTAGAATTACCATACGGAGATGGCAGTAGATTCTCCATGTTAATATTCCTGCCAGACGAGGGTGTCTCCGTCACTACCATGGTTGATTTAATGAAGACCATCAGTATTAGTTCCGTTTTCATTTTATTCAAACAATACGGCGCGACGACTGTCGACGTGCAGATTCCAAGGTTTAAGATATCTTCTGACATTGATAATTTGAAGGAGCTCCTTATTGATATGGGTATTAAGACTATTTTCGACCACCAGTTAGCTAATTTTCCTGGTATATCTGACTACCAGTTGTACTTGTCGAACTTTATCCAGAAGGCGGACATAGAGGTGACGGAGGATGGTACAGTGGCTGCTGCAGCTACCGCCGCGTTTTTGGAGAGCAGGATGATGCCGGAACAGTTCGTCGCTAACAAACCTTTTCTGTTCATGATTGTTGATAGAAACCTACATGTTCCGATATTCACTGGAGCTTATTCAAAGCCCAGCCTCTTCTAAACTTATCTTAATATAGATTTGTAAACGATAATAAGGATGTGTATAGATCAGATTAAATTGTTGAACGTTGTGACTTGTTTTATTGACAAACCCTTTAACTTGATTACTTATTATAGTAAATTTGTAGGTAATGAAGGCGTGCAAACAATTAGCAGCTGCCTTACTGATACTATTAATAAACTAGGTGTCAAGTATCATGTAGATTATTTTCATAATGACTGTAATTCGAAAGAAAACCAATTTCTGATCTCCATTTTCTGGAACGAGCATAGACATACGAACACAGATGTTTGATGACACCCATGTACTACTGTCGCAAATAAACCGACTTATATCGTTGAATATATGCCAAATTGTACAAGATCTTTAAGATCATAAATCTTTCGAGTTTATGTAAATTTTAGTTCAATTCATTTTGATGTGCTAAATTATGAATGCATAAAAATATTGATGATCACATTAAGATTTTACATGTCTTTCATTTTATATGTTAATTCAAAGATGATATCAGATCAGTGTTTTTATTAGATACTGGTGGGTCGAGAGCAGTGGTGGCCCAGTGGTGACAGCCGCGACTTACAAGTTGTAGATCGTGGGTACGAACCCAGACAGACGCTTTACTGTGTGTAAATTATTACATCACCACTCCTCTCAAAATTCTCTCAAAGTTTTCCTTCACGAAAACATCGCGAGGAAACCGGCATGTCTTAGAACCAAAAATTCGAAGATAATGTGACATTCACTAAAATGCGCCCGCGTGGTGGATTAAGGCCCATTCCCTCTCACAGAGAGGAGGCCTGCATGCACAACGGACCAAATGCAAGTCTAAATGCGAAAAAAGAGGTCCATCTATCCTAGATACTGGTGTAGTTTGTACCTACCACGCTACGGTAAGAAGCAGCTAGTCACTGTCGCCCATGGGCATTTGCAATAGCAGAGATGCTGGCCGTATTATGTACCTGTACATGTTCTGTACACACTGGCACCCATACCCTTAAAACTAGAACACAGTAGAACTCAGTAAATCCTGATAGTATCTTCTTTCCCGGACGAGGTCCTCCAATAAGGGTTCTTTCTTTACTAATGTCGCCGAAGAAAACCTAGTCATCATCGTCATCAACAGCCTACAACAGTTCACTGGTGGACAATGCTTCTTCTTCTTCGTCGTTCCATTACTGCAGAGGATCGCGACCATATACGACGCGTCTCCCGCAAGTCATGCGGTTTTCGGTACATGCTGCCTTCAAGAGCTTTAGTCATCTTGCGCGTTTTCTATCAACCCGACCCAGTATAATGCTGCACGCGCCTTTCCAGTCTTTATTTAGATGATCGAGTAATGTCCGAAAAGGCTGCACGCTTCTGGCATACTGCAAATAGTCGTATAGTAATACGTAACATTAGATCCGCCAGTATGATCTCATTCGTCCTCATGGCGGTCCATTGTGTTGTGCTGGCCCAGTGGCTAAGACCTCGCCTCTCGTGCTTGTGGTCATGGTTTTAAATCCAGGTATCCATATGACTTTTGCAATTCATATGTACTTTCTAAGTTTATCATGGACATCGCAGACAACGGTGAAGGAAACATATCGTGAGAAAACCTGGTTTTCTCATTGGTGTAATTTCTGAAACGCGTTCCAGTGCGAAGGTATATGAATAAAATGGATAAAATAATGTACAACTGTTGTACTGTAACTGTGCACATCGCATGTCATCAACCTCACGCCCGTCTACCCGCGCGGCACCTTAGTACTCCTCATACGGCTATAGTGAGAGTCGTCACTTGACACGTCATATTGTGATGTGACAGCGCCAAGTGCACAGGTATTTGGACCGAATAGTATACGAAGAAGTCTCCGCCAACATCACATATCGAAAACGTCAATCTTTCTGATTTCGCGACGAGGCTTCTCCAATTCCACGCCAATTATCTCACTACAAGCACATAATAAATAATACACAAGCTGAGATTATGGTACCTTATTTAATAGTATTACTACGGTTATTATAAATCAATTCCTTTGTTTTCACAATTTGCTTTTGTTTTCTAGTAATCATTAGCAGCACTTAAGGTTCCCCTAGTCGACGCCTATTTTGTGAACTATTTTGTGCGCGAGGTTAAAATGCATGCTATGTCATCCGACAACACGTGCAAAATAGATAGATGCTGTGATGAGCAGTAAGAAGCTATTTCGCGTACGAATTAGCACTTTTGCAAATTTGTATCGAAATGAATGATGATTTAGGACGAAAACGAGCGCGCGAAATTTTATAAACAGACCTATGGGAGTCTTGATATCATGAAAAAAACACTAAATGTATATTTTCAAAATAAAATTATTTGCATTGTTGAATTACTAATCTATCCCTATATGGAGGCCGTTTTGCAATTTTCCTTCTTCTTGTGGTATTTATTTCAGCCCAAAGATGCGTTAAAATTAATGTTGAAATATGGAACTTTCGACGCTTTTTTTTTAACTTTTTTGTATCCATACTTGGCTGAATGATGAGACAAATTAATTATTTTATTTTATTTTGAACGTACATCGTCAAACAGTGAGTAATCGCCAGACTACGTTTTTTAAGGAAGAATGATCGACTAGTGTAACCTTAACATTTCAGTAAAATTATTTACATTGATGTTTAAAAGAACGTGTTCAGCAACCATTGTTTGTTAATAATGATTCTGCATTTTTCTCTGCGTAAATCATTATGGTGATAGATGTTTCGGACATTTCTGTAAATTTTTCCCTCTCAGGGGAAACCAACAGATTTTATGTGTTATGGTTTCAGCAAAACTAAACTATGATTGTTTATTGATACGGATACAGGTTCTCCCATAATAGCTGTGACTCAACTGCCCAATTTTCGCTAGTTTAAATAAGTCGTGTTCTTAGAAACGGCTTAAATAGTAGCAAGTACTGCTTGGAAAAGGGGTTAATGGCAGGGGGCAACATAATTCTAATTCAAAGACGTACAACAAATGGTAGCGTAGGTGAGTTTGTTTAAGTAAATCATTTACAGAAGATTTTATTGATCAAAATTGTTTACGTTTCCATTTTCTGGATGTAAGTCAGTTTAATTGTGCCAGGTAAATGGATTAGGTAAATGAGTTTCATCAACACGAACGTTGTTCGCGACGGCACGTCACCATTTAGATAGGTAGTCATATGTAAAATATAAATAGTATTGACAGACACACGTCTGCTCACCCCAGAGCGCCATCGCATACTAAGCTCGCCTCGCTACTAAGGGTCGCAATGTCAAGTAGCAAATCTCTGGGGAGGCGCTTTCTGTCGGGCGGGCGCGCGTGCCATGGCGCCAGGTGTTTCACATGGGGCCAGGCAGAAGCGTCGGCCCGCGCGAACATTGCTTTCGCTAAGCGCCCCACGAACTCGTCCAGGCTCTCAATCCCGGTGTCGCGCTGGATGATGTCGTTCCTCACACAGCGAGGGGCGCCTACTACGCTGCGCAGTGATAGATGCTGCTGCGCGCGGAGTCTCTTCTTGTTGGTCTCGCTGGTGAGGGCGAACCAAGCTGAGGCGGCATAGGTGATAATTGGGCGGATGTAGGTTTTATAAATTCCCAGCTTGGTCCGGGCGGGGAGGCGGGATGAGAGAACTGGTTTGAGGAGGTTGCGTGCTACTCTGCACTTGTTGCTTACCTCTGTGACATGCGGCCCCATCGTGAGCCGACGGTCGATGGTGACGCCCAGGTACTTGGCCTGGGGGGACCAGTCGACGTCGACTCCTTGTAGCTTCAGCGGTGGCGGGAGGGGGGTGAGGCCTGTAACTAGTGCCTGCGTCTTACTCACATTTACCGATAGCCGCCATTTGGCTAGCCACTCGGGAAGTTGGTCGAGGGCGCGCTGCATCTTTCGCGCTGCATGCTTCGGGTTGATAGATGTTGTAATGTATGCAGCGTCGTCCGCATACAGCGCTAGCGTTGCTTCTGGTGTCGTTGGTATGTCGTCGGTGTAACATGAGTAAGACGCAGGTGATAAACAACTTCCCTGCGGCACTCCCGCCTTTATCGGGCGGGGGGCGGAAAGTGCTCCCTCAACCGTCACTCTGAAACTCCTGTGGGACAGAAAGGATTGAATTACTTTTACCACGCGACGGGGCGTGCTAGTCTTGGCTAGTTTGTACACTAGTCCGTCGTGCCAGACACGGTCAAAGGCCTTCTCCATGTCGAGGAGTACTGCGACCGCGTATTCCTTTTTGTTCATTGTCGACGACAGCAGGTGCAGTACCCTCGACAGCTGGAGCGTCGTACTGTGCTCAGCTCGAAACCCGAACTGTTCCTCTCGCGGTGTGATGTGTGGTGTGAGATGTCGCAGCAGGAGCGACTCGAACACCTTGGAGATTGTAGGTAGCAGTGTGATTGGCCGATAGCTCTCAGGTTTCAGGATGTTTTTCCCCGCCTTGGGCAGCATTATGACGCGCCCTTCTTTCCACGAGGCCGGGAAGGAGCCCGTGCGTAGGATCCCCGTAAACAGGCGCGCCAGGGCCGCGACCATTCGGTACGGCAGGTGGCGCAGCGCTGTGTTGGTGATCCCATCGGCACCTGGGGCCTTCCGGGGCTTCGTTAACAAGATGGCGCGTCTGACTGCCCCTGGCGAGAAAAAGATGGCGTCTTCGTCGGGAGCTATCGGCGTAGCGAAGTACTCCCCAAGGTGTTTCTCAACCGCTGCGACATGCTCATGCTCGGTGGTCGGGTTTGGCTGGAACTGACGCTCCAGATGTTCTGCAAAGACCTCTGCCCGGTCCTCGGCTATGTACTTCCGGGCCCCGTCGCTGCTCTGGAGTGGTCTTACCGGAGCTGGGGTATTATTTAGTTGGCGGCACAGTCTGTGGATGGAGGTCCAGTCGCCCTCCGCGGCGTCTATTCGTTCCTCCCAGCTCGCGGCTCTCAGAGCGCCGAGCTCGGCCTTCACTCTCTCAGTGAGCTTGTTCAGCTGAGTCTTGAGTGTAGGGCAGCGTGACTGTTGCCACTGCTTGCGCAGACGTCTTTTTTGTGTAACTAGCTTTTGTATGCGTGCTGGCAGGGGCGGCTGACGCCCTCTCTCCTGCTGTTGTGTTATTGTGGCTTCCTCTAGTGCTAGTTTAACGCAAGCAGTGACGTCGTCAGCTAACGCGTCGACATCTGCTGCGGAAGTGATAGGCCGAGTCGGTGTAGTAGCTTCAATCCTTTCTGCGAATTTTGTCCAGTCTATTAATCGACGTGGCGCTGGTGGCTTGGTTCTGGTGGGCATGTCCGATAGTACGACGAGCACAGGATGATGGTCGGACTGTAGCTCGTCGTCCAGCACTTGTTGCGTAACCTGGCATTGGAGCCCTTGGTGTACTACAATGTCAAGCACGTCTGGCATGTGTGTTGCTATGTCTGGGTAGTGAGTGGGCACTTCTGGGCCCGACACTGTGTACCCAAGGGCCTCGGCGTCCGCGAAGAGTCGTCTTCCTCCTTCGTTTGCGTAGTATGAGTTCCACGCTGGGTGCTTCGAGTTGAAGTCACCGGCGAGGATGGTGGGATGTTTCGTGCCGTATAAAATTGTGTGTAGCTCTGTCATGTCTAGCTTGCTGCTAGGCGGCTTGTAAAAAGCGTAGACGGCTAGTTCCTCGCCGGCTATGTGAAGTTGAACACCCAGCGCGCTAGCTGTCTGTATGTTGTGTTGTGGAAGCTCTTGGTGGACGACTCTTCTCTTTACAAGTATAGCCAGGCCACGGTAACGGACATTTGTCGGGCTCTTCTCGTCCTTACGATAAACGAGGTAACCTGGGAACTTGCACCTATCTTCAGGTCCCAGGTGTGACTCGTTTATCAGCGCCACGTCGATATTTTGTTCCTGCAGGAGATGGCGGAGGAGTGCGACCTTATTTCTGAGGCCGCGGGCGTTCCAGTGTAACATCCTTAACGGCTTATTATTCATTATGATAAAGCGTTAAAAGCGCAGCTAAGCCGTCAAGGATGACCTGCTCCACGTCGTGCCCCTGCCTGATGGCCTTAATTAGGTCCATCAGTAGCTGTATAGCGCAAGCAGTGAAATTCTTATTGTGTTTTTTTTCTTTAATGTTCCAACTTAGTGCCGCCTCTTGATTGGCTGCGTTGGAATTTGTCTCGCCAGCTGATTGGCCGACATGCTTTTTGGTACCAACTTCGGTTGCCAGGTGGCGTCTTTGTTGGTTTCTGCTGGCGTTGGCGGCCATGTTTGCATTTTTACCCGACTGTTGCAAGAGGGTATTCTGATTTTCTGTTGGTATGTTTTCTGCTTGCGCTATTTGTTTTGCAGGAGCAGCCTCTTGGGTTGGATTCTCTGTCGCGCGGGGGGTTAGACTTCTTGCCTTCACCCCCCCCTCTTCTTCTTCCTCCGCCCTGAGGAGGAGGTGGTTTCACCACGTTGCATGGGCCTGTTTGCAGCTGCCATCAATGATGCACCTTGGGCCTCTTCTTGCGGCTGCTCTTCTTCTTGGGCCACCTTCTGTGGCCGGCGTGTTGTGGTGGTTGTAATGGCGACGGTCCCCGCTCGCCTATGCTTGACCTCTCGTTGGAAAACGGGGCACTTTATGTTGTTGGCCGGGTGCGGTCCACCACAATTAGCGCAGGTGGCCGGCTCTTCTCGTTGACGCGGGCAGTCGCGTGCCACATGTCCCTCTCCGCATCGTACGCAGGCGAGCGGGCGGTGACATTGATGGGAGCTGTGTCTGAAATGTTGACATCTGTGACATTGTGCAGGCCCACGCTTCCCACGCCATGCTTCAATTTTGACACCACGCATGAACATGAATACTTGTGTGTCGTATATTGACCGAACATTTTCGGTTTTATTGAGCACGGCGTGGAACACGCAGCCGGGGCGTCCTTGGCGCGCGTTGATGTGCCTCACGTACTCTGGTTCGTATCCCAGAGTACGGAGCTCCTCCTCGATCTCCTGAGGGTCTGTATCCGCCGGGAGTCCCTTGATGGCCACCTTCATCTTCTTGTCCGCCTGCAATGAGTAGGCGAACCAGCTTATGCTCGACTCCTTTTCTAGGGTGGTCAGGTATCTCTGGACCACCCTGTACTCTTCTTCGCTCTCCGGACAGAAGCGAACTCCTTGTCCAAAGGGTCTGGCGTTAGGTGGTCGCCCCAGCTTAGTTGCTAGAGCCCTGAAGTGAGCCGCCCAGTTTGGCAACTTTTCGACAATCAATGGCGGGTAGCGGGGGCGCTTTTTCTTTTTAGCGTCTGTCGCCGGGTTATTTTGGGTGTTGGCCGGGTCAAGGGGTGTATCGGGGTTGGGGGTAGGAGTAGGTGATGACCTTGTCCTAGTGGATTCCCTATTTGGGTACCTAACTTCGGTGGGATCGTTCGGCGAGTTTGATCGACGCACTGCGTCAGCAAAAGTGGGCGACTTTTGTGCTTGTGCCCGCTGTAGCTCGAGGCAGTGACGTTTAGCTTTTTCCTCAGCCGCTTCATCTGGGCTTCTGCGTCTCCTTAGTCCCCTACCCCCTGATTGCACGTCATAATCTACGTCCATTGAAGGTGTAGGTGAGGTCATTTCCATTAGGTCCTCTGCTTCTGCCCTGCGCCCATATGACGCAAGCGAGGTGCTTGACCCAGTTAAGCTGGATTGGCCCGATCTCATTGCAGGGGAATCGTATGCTGAGGTACGGGGGGGTGCAGGCGAGCCACTATTGGTCGACGAACCTACTAGTGGCGCCATCTGCAGTTTTAGTTCCCGGTCCCTTTTTATTTTAGAGTCGCGGGTAGCAGTATGTGCTGCGTGTGTGGATGGTTTTCGCGAACTACTGGTCGAGTTTTTAGACGGTGGTGGTACCGAGCGCGGTGCTGGCATCCTAGCTGCAGCTGTTGGTGGTATGGATGTTGATGTGGTGGCCTGCTGTGCGCGTGTTGTTGAGCGCGGCGGCGCGGTAGTGTGATGCGCACCTGTAGAAGTGCGCGTAGGTTGGGTAGTCGTGGTACCGGGTAGCGTAGGGCGCGGTTTTTGGGTTTTTGGCCGCGATGTGTTTAGTGTGGTAGTGGTGCGTGTCTCCGACAGCCCTTGGCCCATGTGGGTAGTCGGTGATACCACTGAAAAACTAGATTCAGGGGTGCGCGCGGTCGAATTTCGGTCGGCGGGTACCGGTGTTTTTACTAGTACTGGTCGGCACTTCGCGGGGGCACTGTACCTGTTAGTGGGTGATGTAGGTGAAGCCGGTGAGTCAGGGATTGCCTGCCTACCTTGCCTCCTAGGCGTAGCGTCGTCCTGTTGGCTGCGCTGCTGTTCATCAGTCGGTTGGGTACCGCTCGTCGACATCCTCAGGTTGGGCATGGACGATGTTCGGTCGATTGATGGGCGATGATCTTGAGATCCGTGGGCGCCGCGACCCGGGGGGCCGCGGGCACCTGGTGGTGACATGTTATCTTCTTCTTCTTCTTTCTTCCTTCTTGACTGGTCTATAATTCATTGGCATGAATATAGGGGGATGGACTAGTTGGACTAGTGATCTGCGACCGCAACAACAGCTTCGCGCAAGCATAAACTGTTGGCAGCAACGATGTCCGCCCCAGTTGCCTCCGACAGTATAAGTTGAAAAACCTACACTATCGGCGACAAAGAGGGTAGACTGGTGACGGTCCGTGCAGAGATTTTTAGTGCGTAGGCTACGTAGAACGTGTGTGCGCACAAGTCGGCTTACTAGTGGCGAATCCTAAGCGATGTCGGTAGGTGAAAAAACCTTTTATAGTAAAGCTCGTAACTAATTTTTGCTCATGTTTTTGAGACACTAAAATTATATTTACATTCTCCTTACGAGAACTCCCTGATGGTAGGGGCTAGGGACCTGGATCAAAGACCGGAGGGAAGGTCTCCTCGAGACCTATCCAAAAGTACAAGTTTCACCAGAATCGGTCCAGTGGAAGGGTAGTTCCTGTCAGTTTCAAGCTACGAGTCTTAGCGT
This sequence comes from Orthosia gothica, assembly GCA_949775005.1. Taxonomy (NCBI): domain Eukaryota; kingdom Metazoa; phylum Arthropoda; class Insecta; order Lepidoptera; family Noctuidae; genus Orthosia; species Orthosia gothica. The sequence continues at coordinate 6,556,410 of OX459052.1, forward strand.
ATATTATTTTGAAAATAAAAGTTTTTGCGGTCGGAATGTTGTGGTCCTCGTCGCAGTCGAGTTCGCCTCTTTAATAGTGCGCAGGCGCGTGAACATTTCGTAGCCATTATTTCACTTAAAGTATTTCCACGCAACATTGCGCATCGAGGACCATGAAGGAACATCGCTTCTGGCCATGAACAAATAGTTTTTTATTTAACCTGGACATCACGTTTTCACCTCAACCTACTTGGCAGCCTTCAAGTGTCTCCAAGGTCCATAGTTACCAGATGACAACTGAACAATAGGTGCAAGGGGCGTCAACGCGTTCAAGCAGGAGCCTTACAACCTCCTGATTGCCTGTCGGTCTTGGACGATCACGTCCGTCCCGTACAAACGTATTACGGTTTCTTGTTTTAAAAACATCGCATACTTTTTAAACATAGGTTCAGCAGACATTTGAACCTTGTATTTGTACAAAGTTTACGTTTGTCTAAAGTAGTTTGTTGCTTAACATAGGCTGGACCAATTGCCATCATTCTATAATCTCTACAACTCGCATCCAGCCTGGATGACGCTCTCACCACTTGCCTAGCCTTTTCCCAATTGTTGTTGTGATCGGCTTCCAGTCTTACCGGATTCAGCTGAGTACCAGTGTTTTACATGGAGCGACTGCCTATCTGACCTACACAACCCAGTAACTGGGTAACACTATACCCCTTGGCAAGACTGATGTCAGATCTCAAGCTCTGACTACCCGTAACGACTGTCAAAGATCTTCAAATGACAGCCGGGCTCGACGGCTTAACGTGCTTGCCGAGGCACGGAGGAAACTCGGTATGTTGAAATGGTCATCCATCCACGGACCGACCTCGGCAAGCGTTGCTTAACCTTGAAGATCGACCCGTGCGGCTGTTATTATGTGAAGATACTCTTTTCGATAGAGTCCAATAATTTTTGGCAATACCTAATTATTTAAAGGGAATTTGCCATTCTCTTTCATGGAGTCACACCCCTTGCCCTGCAGAATTCACTTATGCAATTAGGCTTTTGCACCCTTATTGCGTCTCTGTTTGAAGTGTTTGAACAGCACAAAGCTCATTCCTTCCCCTTCATTTTGGTAACTGTTCATTATGTGTTTTACGCTGCCGAGCTGACTGGTTTTGGAACATATTAATATGAATGCAACAGAGACAATCTGTACCCTACTCTTTGAACTTAGGTACAAGATTAGGGTGCTGGTCTCCCTTCAATACCACGTCAGCTTCACCATCAGCGATTTCGCGATAGAATATGAATAGTTCATTATCAATCCTACCAGAAGAAGTCTCCTGTGGGACATGAGCCTCTCCGAAGCACTACCACAACCGCTGGAGCTGCATTCAGAAGATTTTCACTAGTTACCACCACTAGAGGATTTTGAGAAATTGAATAGCCATAACAATTGCCGTAAAGTCGAAAAAGTACCTTTGGCAGTGACATGCTTTACTAAAATTTGTTTATTCATTTACTTACACATGATGCAATTATTTTTACAGACAGGAAAGGTAACAAAAGTAGTCATAAAATGCGTCACCCAGAGACGCCTCAAAAACTGATCACACACATACTAGGTTCCATCATTGACCAGTCCAACGTAACGGCTCTAGCAAGTTAAATAGAGGACACACACTAACTGTCACCTTCTGAAATTCCGCCAAAGAGCAGGAAAAAATGTCCAAACGCAGACAGAAATGAAATGTCATATTTAGTCTATACCAAAGACCTTATACTTCTTACTACTAGACTGTGCACCAAAAATTTTTGTATAGCTAAAATGAAATCTATTACCATACATCTAGGTTAGCTATTCCCTTATAAGCGGTAGCTAACCAAAAGCGGTCCTGAGCGAGAGGGTGCCCGCTGGTAGTGTGTCCTTGTCTGACATCTTGCCAGCTCAACTAATCATTGGGTTTGGTAGAAATGGTAGAAAATTTTATATTTTCTTTTTTATGTTATACTAAAACGAACGAATAAAAAATATATTTAAATACGTTTCAAAGTCTATGAAACTTTGAAGCGTATTTAAATATTTTTACAGTTCCTTTAATTAATCAATTCATTGTATTTAAAAAATTATTCATTAATACTGAGTAAGAGTAGTACTTTTAAATGTTTGGGCCTGGTAATACTAAATGTAGGACCACCAGGTTTGTGGAGTTTTTGGCGGGTTTTGTTCGAGTAAAATTCAGCGGCTGTTAATATTATTCGCAAATTGATTCCTAGTGGAATAAAATTGATGAAGTTAAGTCTCTCAACTATCTACGCAACTGGACAGTATGTGAAATAATTGAGATCCTTTGGGGTATTTCAAATCATCGTCTGAAGACTGCAGGATCATCTCACGCTTCTCCTTCATGAGCTTGAGAGTAAGATCAGAGAGCTTCTTGTTCCTATCTATACGATGGGTCTTGAAGAACAAGACTTATCCATAATTGGGATTTGAGGATTATCGAGCCCCCCCTCTCTTCGAACTTCAGATAACTCTATAATACTCCATCGTAAACTGCTCAATTCCTCTTCGAGTTCGGTGATCTTATCGTCGGTCCGGAGTCCGGAGTGTGCGTGTGTTGTACACGTGTTGCCAGGTCCTGTCGTCGGTATTTGTTGGGGTAGCCGGATCTCGTCCGGGATTCTTTGCACCCCTTGCCATACCTTAACCTAGATCGCTACCGTAGTCGAGGGTAGGCAGGCTGGCGGGCACTAGGGGCTATGTTTTATTTGTGCTATTCATGGGGAGTGCTTTGCAGGCGGGTTGGCGACCCCAGTATGGTTGTTACAAATGCACAGAGAACGCTGCTGTCCATTCTCTGGTTTGTCCCTTAGTCACCTCTTATGACACCAATGGAAAAACATGGGATGTTGAAATTCTTTACGCCCGACACCATACGGTAAGTGATGTAGATTCCAAAAAATATACACACGTTTCTTTTTTTTTTCCTTGAATTTGGTAGGTTTAGGTAGCGTAGTTAGGTAGCATATATACATATATTGGGATACTTACTCTATTGTTTTTACAATCAATTTGTCCCTTGTTATGTTTGGTCATGGTCACCTCATTAGAAAGAGACACACTACCAACAGGAGCCCTCTCGCTCGGACCGTTTTTTGCGCCATAGTGCACAGTCTAGTAGTAAGAAGTATAAGGTCTTTGGTCTATACCAATATTATAAAGAGGAAAGATTTTTTTGTTTGTTTGTACCGGATAGGCTCCGAAACTTCTGGACCGATTTTTAAAATTCATTCACTTATGGATATGTTACTCGGAAATAATGTAGCTTTTATTTCCGAGTAACATAGGTTATAATTTATTTTCAAAATAATTAGAGATCCTTATTAAAATTGCAATAATGTAAACCAAAGTAGCAAATTTTTGCCTATAAAATTCATTATTTGGCGTCTGCTGAGAAAACTATTGATGATACATAAAAAATATGTACTACATGATTAAAGCACATTATTACCTATAAAAAGTCTGCAAGAGAATATATCTCACTATCATAATTCAGTCACAATAGCAGCTGTTATGTTCTAAAATTTAATTAGATCGCCGCCCGGTAGAAAAAGTTGGTTATATTCGTATTGTAGTAGATATATTATTTCTTATTAAAATAAATAGTTTACCAAATTGGCAGGTAGATGGGGTAGGGTAGGTAGGGTAGTTTGGTAGGTAGGTAGATTGCGATTGCGATTGGTGGTTTGATTGTTTACGGGAGCGAAGCCACGGGGGGTCAGCTAGTCACAAATAAACCTTCTGACAATTGTGTAACATTCTTTATGCAAAATAAAGAATGTTACGTCTTCTAGAGTCCCCAGTCATCGGTCCAACTTTTGGGTACTTTTCTGTCAAATCTGCCGTCCTTTCTGCGAGCAATATGTCTCGCCGAGGTCACCAATCTTTAGCTACATCCCGGGCGACGTCTGTTGGTTCTCCTGAGAATCACCAGATTTCTAACAGAAATAATTTTCCAGGTAAAACTATGTGCAAAGCCTAGTGCAAATCTATTGAGGCAATCCAAATGTTTTCCTCCGGGCTGTTGACCCGAGGTGCTAAATAATTGAGAAAGTGTGTTTATTTTCACTTGCCATCCAATGTTTGAAGTTTTGTTTCTAATTGTTTGTTGTTCTTCGGCAGGTGTGATGTGGGTGCATACGTAGGTACTTGTTTTTATAGTTTATCTACTAGCTGTTGTCCGCGACTTCATCTGCGTAGCGTTTTTACTTCGAATACCCTATTTTTAACCCCCGCCGGAAAAAGAGGGGTGTTATAAGTTTCACGTGTGTTGCTGTGTATCTGTGTATCTGTGTGTCTGTCTGTGACATCATAGCGCCTAAACGGATGAACCAATTTCTATTTACGGCCAGTCGTAATTTTGTCGAGAGTGTTCTTAGCTATGTTTGAATAAAATCGGTTCAGCCGTTCAAAAGTTATGGGCATTTTACTGTTTGAATCGGGGTGTTTTCGCAAGATAAATGTGTCGGGGGTTTTTAAATTGTGAAATTTTACTTGTTTAACCCTTGACGGAAAAAGAGGGGTGTTATAAGTTTGAGGTGTGTATACCTGTATATTTTTGTAGATGTATCTGACTTGTATACATCTGTCACTTACTCGATCTCAAAATAACCTTACTCTAAGAGCTTGTGGTTACCCCCCAGTGGCTGATTTTAAAATGAGAATCACGTCTAAACGGCCAGTCGTACTTTTTTGGCAAAAATATGTTTCACGTTAAACTATTTTCTTAATAATTTGATCTAAGAACATAGTGTAATTAATTTGTAAAGTCATGTCTAACACGGATGTCAGTTGATTAATGTGGTGGCTTTGGGGATCCGACCGGAACAAACCTTCATTTGATATAAGGAACTGTCAATCACCGTCTATTGATCCATTCTACCATCGATGAATGGCATCGACTGATGATCAGTCGATGGTTTGGTAACATCCTCATGGTTATCTACGAACATCAGTTCTGAGAGTTCCTAAAATCCTTGAATTCGAATGTCTTTTGAGGATGTGGCGTTAATAATAAGTAGAAAATCCCTTTAGCCCAAATATAGTCTCGAAATATTATGTTTAGTCCAGAATTTTGTCAGGGCAACACCATACTCGATAATAAGATACGTCTTTTAAAATAAGGCAGTGTTTTTTTTTTTAATTAAGTAAAAACCCATACTGTGTTTTAGTTATTGCATTTATCAAAATTCTGTGAATGTACCATTTTTCGGCTCATATCTCCTCTTAATTTAGTATAATAACATTTTCAGTATTATCAAAGTATAAATGACAATGGAAATGAGCTCTTCTTCACTGTGGTAAATCCGAAACTAAATGAGATAAAATAAAACAGCACCGTTGTCAATTTTTCCTCATAATGTATATAACTCAATTTTGAAAAAAAAAATAGATACGGCCTTTCCACTACCGGGGGCAGCACACTTCCACACATGCATAGGTGACAGCAAGCAACGCAAGGTGAAAGAAGAGTTGAAAAGCCGTTAAAAGGAGTAACTGGTTTGATTCCTTTTCTGCTTGTAACCCATATCAGTGGTATCTCCTCCCATACAAAGAAACCGTGCCGACGTTCTATACTGATTATTTTTTGTACATCGAACACGTTCAGTTCCGTTCCGTTCCGTTCCACGGATATAGATGGTGAGCTATCTATCGCCGTGGAACGGAACCGAACGCGATCGATTTACAAAAAATAATCGGTATAATCAGATGAAAAACGCTAGTTACGTATGCACGGTTTCTTTATATGGTATGAGGCATCTGTATGCTAGTATTATATTATCTGTGCCTATATCTAAAACCGATCCCACTCTAATTATTATTAGATATCTTTCAGAAAGGTGAACAACTTAAAATTAGTCAGACAGTTTCTAAAATAACCGTAATACAGAATGAACAAAAAACAAACAAATAAAATCTCTTTTTATAACGCCAGACATACAGTATCTGGATTCAATCAGTCCAAATTGGAGCTTCATCACAATTAGCTCAACCATTCCCGAGATAATCTATACACACACACACACAGTCAATTATAGAGGGAGAATACAACTAGAGATGCGTCTCGGCTTCACTATGGATAAGAATGAAATTATCTTTTTAGGGAAAATAGGTACAGTCACCCGCACGATATTGATAACGCTTTGACCTAGTGAAGTAGTTACGCAGTATTAAAAATAGAATATGGGGCCAGCAGGTAACGGAAAAATTACAAATAATTCGGGTAATCTTTTATTTAGACAATGAAACTAAATCCATTGATTCAAAATTATCTAATATTTCAAAGTATAAATAATAAAATAAAAGCTGTTAAAAATTGTCCCAAATGGGTTTTCATTTTATATGGTAACCATTCATTTGACCAAATAACTCAGCTCCAAATCAATAACAAAAAGTTCCAATCAAGTTAATTTTTCAAACAGTTGGTGCCGGTTATTTTAGTTCAATCTCACATTTGATGCCATCGCCTGCATCAGAATGCTCGAGAATCGAACTATTTTTTTTTAATCTGTCAAGCCATTTAGGCTACCAAAGAAATAAACATACCTACACACACTCAAATCTTTTTCTCTCGGGCAGTCAGTTTAAAACAAATTAGCCGTCAATTCGAGAAATCTTTTTCTTTGCCTTACAGACAGACAGACAAGCAAACCCCACATCATACATGTAAGATCACAGTGGATAATAGCAGGAAACTCGCTGTAAACCAACAAAGACGTAAAATAATGTCGGGTTAAGAAATAGCAAAGAGTCGACAGTCGACCGTGAACTCGGTCGATGACTGCAGGCGCTAGACACTGCTACACTAACAAATTAGATGTTTTGGCACAGAGATATAAAATGTTTTTAGTAATTCTGGTGTTTGTTTCTTTAGTAATTTAAAAGAATTGCATCCTGCTTACTTTTTTGTTTGTTTAGGCTACAGATCTCTAATAAGTTTCGTCTACGATATTTGCCTTTGTAAGTTTAAAAACCTGTAACCTAAAGCTTGGCTGACTGCATAGCGTAGGGTCCTTTGCTGTGTGATCCTCAAGTCAGGCAGTCTTGTTGGGTTTTTCAGGCACGTCTCAGTGGCTGCACAGAATCTGAATTAATCCTCAGTCTATACTATCTATACTTCTATATCTATACTATTATTATGAAGAGGCAAGATTTGTCTTTTTGTAAGTAACGAATAAACTAAAAAACTGGACCGATTTCAAAAATTCTTTCACCGTTGGGAAGCTACTGTGAGGACATAGCTCAGGGAGCGAATTATACGCAGATATTGCTTTAAATGTTATATTTTAGTAACTATGTACCTGTCTTCAGGCGGCTTCAGCTATCGAATTGACAATGAAAACTAAAAAAATACATCTTCTAATATCTGACAAGCGTTCCTATTTCAATTACCTTCCAAAACTAAGTCGTTATCTGTTGCCAGTCTTATTATAGGCAAGGAGTTTGCCTTTAAATAGGCAGAGTCCTCACACTACACTATCCCCGTGTGACATAGGCTACTTTTTATCCCTGTATTCCCACGGGAACGGGAACTACGCGGGTTAAACCACGAACCACCAGGCATCCGCTAGTATGTAATAAAGTGACCAAAAAGGCTCGACTTTTATTACGTACAAAAGTAAGTAAATCATATCTTGGTGAATGTTTTTATAACTCATTTTCATTTTCACTCACTTGCATGACAAAATTTGCAAAGAATGTCATAAAATCCAATGCAAATCTTATCAATGCCAGTCGTGTCTCATCCCATACAAAGAAACCTTGCCGACGTACTGTACTGATTATACTGATTATTTTTTATAAATAGATCGCGTTCGGTTCCGTTCCACGGCTATAGATAGATCACCATCTATATCCGTGGAATGGAACCGAATGCGATCGATTTACACAAAATCAGATGAATGATGCGGTATAATCAGATGAAAAACGCTAGTTACGTCGGCACGGTTTCTTTGTATGGGATGAGACATCAGTATGCTAGTTTTATATAGCCTTCCTCGCTTAGTTCTCACTTCTCAGTGTAGCACTAGCCCAACTGCTAACTACGTGGACTTGATGCGGTAATAAAGGATTTGTGACGATAGCCCTCTATTATTTGAGGAGCAATCTAGACAGCATCTGGTTGTACGACGAACATTGGTCTCATGTTATCTCGCGGTTTAATATATGATATGATTGTGTTCGAGAGAAATGTTATAAAGTCTCCATTTCCTATGTACTCTTATTTAGAAAAAAAACCTTTGTACTCTTATTTAGAACATAATTTCTTAAATCTGGAAAAAATCTGAACGCATTAGTAATACACAGCAAATTGCCGAAGTTCAAAATTGATAATTTCTTAGAAACAGCACACCCATAATTACAATTTTCCATAAACTGTTAAAGTTTTCCCATTTCGAGAAAACCTTTTCTCTGTGAGAGGGTAAAGATTTCTTCATTCACGGTATTATGTACCCAAAGATTGAAAATCATAATAACTACCTTTTTGAAAAGAAACTTTTAAAATAATTGGTATCGAATAAAATGTCGTCATGATAATGTACAACTATTGTTTCAATCTTTGTGATCGATCAAACACAATTGCTATTTATAAATTGTAAGGCGCATATAATATTCACAACGTAACTTTGTGTCTCTGAATTGGCTGCAAGACCCTGCGCAGTAGCTATTTTTGTGTCAATATTGAAAGTGAAGATAGCAATGTATAACTGTCTCTTTCACTCGCTTACTCTATGCAGTTAAACCGTTTCTTGCGCAATAGTTGACAGAGCCAACTTCAGAGACACAAAGGTCCGCTGTGAATTTTATAATACTTTGATAGGAATAGTTCACAACAACAAGTGAAAGTATTACGTAGGTATTGTTTGTCTCAAACCTAGTACAGCAATACTACTATTAGATAACTCTTATCAGGCACATTGACTTGTCAACTTATCTAGCTCTCACTACGGCTAGAACAAACCGATGCTTTCTGTCTACGATGTCTGTTCATTCACTCTGAGATAAAGACGTTAGTTATTGCCTATTGTGTGTTTTTAATATCTTATCTAAGCAAATATGAGTAGTCGTTAGTCGTTACGCCCCTAGGTTTAACAACTTAAAAGAGTACAAGGTTTTTGTTCTCGACATCATAATCTTTACTAATATTATAAAGAGGTAAAAACTTTACTTACTTTAAAAACCCTTCGTTGCCACTAGTACCATTAATAGTTCCATGATGGAACTATTGATGTTTTTTTTAATCACTACTTCCATTTCACTTTTTTTCACATTTCATTTCACGCAAAGGCTCAGATGGGCAGTTCACCTGGAAAGAATGATTGACTCCAGAGCCGTTAAAGTCATGTCCTACATGTGAACTCGGAATCAGAAAAGACCCAGAGGAATAACCAGGAAACATTAGAAAGATGGAAAGTCACTCAAAGGGCAATGGAGAGGGCTATGCTCGGCGTTGCCTTGCGTGATCGAATCAGAAATGTAGAGATCCGCAAGAGAACCAGGGTTACCGACAAATCCCAAAGAATTGCCAAACTTAAGTGGCAGTGGGCAGGGCACATTACTCGCAGAACGAATGACCGATGGGGCAGAAAGGGTCTGGAGTGGCGTCCGCGAACCGGAAGACGTTGCGTTGGAAGGCCTCCCCCGAGGTGGACCGATAACCTGATGAAGGTTGTGGGGATCCGCTGGTTGCGAGACGCACGGGACCGGTCGATGTGGTGACGCTTGGAAGAGGCCTATACCCAGCAGTGGACGTCTTTCGGCTGATATGACGATGATTGGAAAGATTATATAGAGCAAGATTTGAGGAGGATAGGAAGGAAAACATCTTGGTGAAGGGAGGCCAGTGACAGAGTGAAATGGAAGAACATCGTTTCCAAAGGAATAAATGCAATGGGTAACCTCTGGACATACTGATCCGCTTACTAAAATTCTTTTACTAGCAGAAAGCTACACTTTTGTTGAGTCTCATAGGGGGTGTATTGCACTATCATTTAGGGCTCCCACACATAACTGCGATGCGATGCGATGCGACGCGATATCTATACATTTATATAATTTAAGTACGTGCTAGCTCGCAGATATTTGCGATGTGATGCGAATTCGCAGTTTTGTGTGGGCGCCCTTAATTAGGCTCACAGATCTATCTATAAGATTTGTATCTAGGAAAGAATTGTATTTTTGTATGTAACTAAAAAAACTACTAGGCCGATTTCAAAGATTCTTTCACCGTTGGGAAGCTACACTTTCCCCGGGTGACATCGGCTACTTTTTATCCCTGTATGCCTACGGGAACGGGAACTACGCGGGTGAAACCGCGAGGCGTCCGCTAGTGAGTAATATTTATTTGGTAGTGTAATGAATAATAATTATCGTCTTTGATAAAAGATTTTTGACTTTTTTTGTTAGATAGGATTATAGAAACAACAGCAGGACGGAGCTATTCAAGACTTGTGATCTGCAATCAGTCTTACAGGATTCAGCTGGGTACCAGCATTTTACATGGAGCGACTGCCTATCTGATCTCCACTAACCAGTGACCGGGTAACACGGTACCCCTTGGCAAGACTTCAGGTCAGATTCAAAATCAAAATCAATAATTTTTATGTCACATAGGCCTACATGGGCACTTATAAAACGTCGGCAAAATGTGCACGGTTCGGGTTGGTCGTTTCCTATGGAGAAGAACCGGCAAGAAACTCCATGGTTACTCTTTTAAAAAATTGTTTGGTTTTACAATATTTCCATGTTACAGCAGTATTTAGATGGGGGAACAACGCAGGCCCGACAATAAGTCGTAAAAAACAAAAACAAAAAATGATTATATAATAAATAAACAAAAGATTTAAAAAAAAAAACAAGATTACAGGCTCTTGAGTAACTGTTTGTCAACATCGGCGTTTTTAGCCAAAAACTACAATGTTTACAAGATATCGCAACGATTTCGTGTACGTCTATCTAATGATTTTGATATTTTGCGTTTTGGTTTTTGCATATTTGATTATATAACTAAGAATTTCTTTTTAGAATACTCATACGCCTGTTCATGTTTTTTTAAAGAAAATCGTGTCAAATTACAACAATATGAAGAAAAACAACAAACTTTGTGGTTTTGCAGAAATCACTCACTATGTAAAAACAACTATCAAAATACTTTTTTCGTAGTACAGACGGTGTTACCTTCCCCAAATTTTCGGTTGCCCACATTTTTTAGGTAGTGAACTTCGAGAAAGAGGTCAACCGTCGAATCCGACTTGGCTGGGTAGCGTTCGGGAAGTTGCGCGGTATCTTCTCGTCCAACTTACCATAGTGAGACGAAAGTCTATGACCAGTTGTGATGTCAGTGATTACACGGGACAGAGACGTGGTCGGTCACAATGGGCCTCATCAGAAAGCTTAAAGTCACCCAAAGGGCAATGGAGAGGGCTATGCTCGGAGTTTCCTTGTGTGATCGAATCAGAAATGAAGACATCCGCAAGAGAATCAAGGTTACCGACATAGCCCGAAGAATTGCCAAACTTAAGTGGCAGTGGGCAGGCACATAGCTCGCAGAACGGATTGCCGTTGAGGCCGAAAAGTTCTAGAGTGGCGACCGCGTATCGGAAGACGCAGCGTTGGAAGGCCTCCCTCTAGGTGGAGCGACGACCTGGTCAGGGCGTCCGGTGGATGCGAAACGCACAGGGCCGATCAGTGTGACGATGCTTGGGGGAGGCCTTTGTCCAGCAGTGGATATCTTTCGGCTGATATGATGATGATAATGAAGTCATTTTTTTAATAATGCATAGTTATAATAGCCAAACGCCTTGAAGTGACTGGAATGATGGTGGTCGGATATACTAAAATAGGGATGCTATAGATACATCGCCATTCCGGAGGTCGTACCCATAACCACCTGCGTGGTTTGACAATTATTTGATTATTTTAATGTCCTCATAACTATCGGATCGTAAAATGGTAATTAAACTTGATTTATTGTTATTTTTATAGGCTTGTGTGTGCACGGATTAAATTAACATTTTAATGTGTCGCATATATTTTTGAACGCAGATTTAGTTAAGTTTGTGGACGTATTTATTAATTTGGTTGTTCATAATGCGAAGTTGATAGGTTAGCAGTTCATCGGCAAGGTTTGTCGAAACCGCTTTTATTTACGACCGAAATAGCTGAATGTAGGCCTCTAGGTTGTATATTGCATTAACATTTCTTTGATTTTTCTTTTCCGCTATTTAGTAAAGGGTGGTATTTAATACTTTAACTGTAATTCCCCTTTTTTCAATCAAAATATTCGAAATTACTACCAAAAATACTGAATTGCACACTAAATTTGCTCATCAAATAAATGAATTATACTATACTGCTAGATCTTTAAAGCTTAACTGTTTTACTGAATAACTATCTGTTAACTAAAAGTAAATCTAATAATTCTTCGAGTGCAACAAAATATTTAAGTTTTAAGGGAGGGGGGGAAACGAAACAAAGTCGACGGAGCCCCGCTGCGCAGGGCTCCTATTTCTGTCTGCAGGGTCTAAAGTAACCTAACATGAAGGAGATGACGGGAGCTGAGTTCGCTCGCTTTGCTCGCTCACTTCAGCTCCCGTCATCTCCTTCGAACCTAACCTATCCGTGTCGGGGTGCCCTAAGCTCCCGAGCTCGCTTCGCTCGCTCTTGGACTAATTCACATTTATTTTATATTTAATTGAATAATTTGTGTGCAAATCAGTATTTTTGTTTTACGGTGAGTAATATTGTTTTGCAGTAGGTTATTAGTGGAGATATTTTGTTTGCTTAAATTTCTAAATAGAGGTGCAGTTAAAAATTCCCCTTTAGTAAACACTACCATATTCTTATACGTATTTTTTTTTCTTTTATATTATACAGTGTGGGGATATGATACACCATAAATGACTGGGTGGTGTGCGGTCTTCAGATTTTCTTCTTCTTTTCGAGTCGATGGAAAACTCTTTAGATATTTTGGGACCAGTAAGCAGCCACACCAATAGCAGCGTCAGTGGCGTTCATTAGGTCCTCGAAAGTGCAAGTGTGTGGGCACTTGTGGCATTCCAGCGTGCGTGTCATATTCTGCACAGGGACACCGCACTCACATAGTGTGTCAGATGAGTCTATAAAACCTTATTTCGCCAAATTGTCTTTGCAGCGGCCTACCTGGGTATCTACGCAATCGATTGAGTACTTTCCATACAGGCCACTGCAGTTCACGGCCAGGTTGCAGTTGTTCCTGGGGTTTCAAGAAGTTAGGTGGTGGTGAGTGAAATTTTTACCACAGCTTGATTATTAGGCACGGGGTCTCATTGCTAAAGACGAAAATTTGGTTCAAATAAATCTCACTAGATGTCGCGGCATGTACACACAATTGATGGCCAAATTATCGGATATAATTCTATTTGCTGATGATACTTCGCTAATTTTTAAAATAGATAGGAAAGATACGGATGTCTTACAGGTCAACGAAAGTCTAATTATTCTCTCAAAATGGTTCGCAGCTAATAATCTTTTACTGAATGCGAAAAAAACTAAATGTTCTCTTTACCAAATGTACCACAACGTGACCTAAATTTAAATCTTGACGGCAAAAATCTTGAAGTTGTAGCTGAAACTGTATTCTTAGGGATTACTATCGACTCAAAACTGCAGTGGGGCGCGCACATTAGAACTCTTTCGGGTAGGTTAAGTTCAGCTGCATATGCAGTAAGGAAAATAAGGCAGTTAACCGATGTAGCCACAGCTAGGCTGGTATACTATGCTTATTTCCACAGTATTATGTCTTATGGCATTCTGCTGTGGGGATCAGCAGCAGACGTTGACTCAATTTTCATATTACAAAAGAGGGTAATCCGCGCGATCTATAAAATGGGTCCTCGCGAGACCCTCAGAGAAAAATTTAAAGAGATCGATATACTGACTTTACCCTTCACTTTATATTTTAGAATGTATTTTGTATGTCCGCAAAAATCGAGGGCTTTTCAAAACTAGAAGCGACTTCTATAATTTAAATACACGCAGTAAACACAAATTGTATTACCCAAATTCAGATTAACGAAAACTAGCAAGTCTTTTCTTATAAACAGTATACGCTTTTATAACAAGTTGCCAAAGTCAGTTATAGAACTGACCGATGGAAAGTTCAAAAATCACATCAAACGTGTCCTTATTAAAAAAGCATATTATAAAATCAAGGACTACGTTGAAGATAAAAATATTTGGTTTTAGCTCCTTCTGCACATGCGGCTTCCCTGGTAACTCATAAACGGTAGATACAAATATGTGGATGTCTCTAACTATTCTCAATCTAATTTTTCTTCATATAATAAGACTTTTTACAATGGTTTTCAATTATCTTTATAGCTCTTTGAAAAATAAATAAAATATTGATGATATTGATTAATAATTAAAAAAAAAATAGTTACAGCACTGATAACAATATTTGTGCCACATGTTAAATTTAGTCTTGTTATACTTTGTATAGATTATTTTACCGATTGGTTTGTAAATGTGTGAACATTGTAGGCCTTCTAGGTTTCTAGATTGTTAACATTTTATCTCGTTTTACTTTTTTTAATCTTTTGTTTATTTATTATATAATCATTTCTTGTTTTAGTTTCTTACGACTTATTATCGGGCCTGCGTTGTCCCCCCATCTAAGTACTGCTGTAACATGGAAATATTGTAAAACCAAACAATTTTTTAAAAGAGTAACCATGGAGTTTCTTGCCGGTTCTTCTCCATAGGAATCGACCAACCCGAACCGTGCACATTGTCGACGTTTTATAAGTGCCCATGTAGGCTTATGTGAAATAAAAATTATTGATTTTGATTTTTTGAAATTCAATAAATTGTGTGTAAAATTAACATTTTCTGGAATTGAACATAAAAATTGTATGTTCTTGTTTAATCAACTCTCCTAAGTACAAAATTTTGGAATTGTGCGCTCTTAATTCACATTTCAAAGATTATTTGAACGGATCATTTAAAATTGATGCCAATAGATGGTGCATTTTTAAAATTCTGAGGAAATCCACTCGATTGTTAAAATTTGCATTGTAACACATTTTGGTGCAAAAAAAATGTAAAAACGTGGAAAAAAATACTATAAAACGAACGTTCACTGTATTTAAAGAACAAAATATTCACGAACCTAGTAAACCCTTTTACTTGCAAGTCACTGCTAACACCATCTATTGCCGTGAATCGGGATCGAACGCGATTGATGTACTTACAAAAATAACAAGATTAATCAGATGAAAAACGCTAGTTACGCCGGCACGGTTTCTTTGTATGGGATGAGGCATCTGTATGCTAGTATTATATTATCTGTGGTATGGGTGGTTGGTCTTGAATGGCCCGTGTGCAGCGGAGAAAACTCTTCCAGCTCCCGGGGCTGTAGTGTGATTGTGGTCGGAAACACAGAAAGCCACTACTGACTTTGTAGATGTTTATCATAGCTCTTCTCAGTATCAGCAACTCAGGGTCATGTGAGAATGATATAAGGAGGCGTATAGGGATAGCCAAAAATGCAATGACCCAGCTGCAAAGAGTATGGAGAGACCGTAACATTTCAAGGAAGACGAAGGTGAAACTGGTCAACTCCCTGGTGTTCTCCATCTTCAGTTACAGGGCCGAGACGTGGACTCTCAAGAAGGCCGACCGTGACCGAATCGATGCTTTTGAGATGTGGTGCTGGAGGAAGATGTTGCAAATCCCCTGAACTGCCTATCGCACCAATGACTCTATCCTCTGGGAACTAAACATAAATATCAGACTGTCCATCACTGACTGTCTGTCTTCGTAGGATTCTGGAGTTTTTTGGTCACATTGCCAGGAAGGACGGACACAACCTCGAACAGCTGATGGTTACTGGCAAGATCGAGGGGAGACGTTCGAGGGGTCGAAGTCCAATCAGATGGTCAGACCAAGTCCGCACATCATTAAATACCAGGCTGCACGATGCTCTCCACGATGCCAAAGACTGGTGAAAATTGGTGAAGGAGAAGTTTTTTCCACGAAGACCGGGCAATCACGACCCTCAGTAATGAGGAACACGATGCGAGGAGGAGGATCATAGCTCTTCTAATCAAATTCAACGTTAAATCGATCAATCATCGTTAACAAGTGAACAAAACAAATTGAAGTAACATTACGTAAAAAATAAGATTGACATTAGGAACTAAAGCCTGGTATACACGGGTAGAGTTAACGGTATAGTATCATAGTAGAGTAGGAACAATGCTACAGCTATTGTTCCTACTCTACCGTACTACTCTACCGTGTACATCAGGCTTAAAGAAAACTAATGCTTGCAAAGAGTTCCTAAGTTTTAGCAATGTAATTATAATTTCAGAACTCGTTTTCGTGTTCCTGTTTTCGTTTCTTCGTTTTATAACACCTACTTCCGAAATTAAAGTTATTTTTCAGTTTGTAGTGTTTTTTGGCCGTCAGCTGTATTTTTTTTTTTGTAATTTACCGTCAAATGACTAGTATTTCTACAAAAGCAAAAAAATATGAGACCGATTCGAGTATATTCTTTCAAACCAAAAATAATTTTTAAAATCGGTCCACAAATTGACGAAAAAATCGGCGCAAATACACAAAAAAATAATAAAAAAATACACTAGAACATAGAACCGCCTCCTAATTGGCAATTGGCATTTTTTAAAGAATAATATTTTTTTCTTTTATGGCTGGCATCTGTCAAATGTTTAGTGAATAATATGGCAGTATGTTGCGTCTTAATTCGCCTGAATGAGTGTTCTATTCCTACAAAAAAAAACTACCAGCCAACATTATCAACTAAACCATCGTAATTTAGACTCACACACATGCAGTCAAGACTGCAGCTATAGGAACAATTGAAGAAGACATTTGCTTTACAACTTACTCAGGCGATCAAAATGTAGATAATTAAATTGTCTTTGAGATGGTGTCAATTTCATTAAAATACGCCCGGCGGTTATGGTGCGATTTTTTGTCCGTGTTAGACATAACTTTACAAATTAATTACACTATGTTATACGATTAAAACACAAAATTTTCTTACATCAAATTATTTAAATAATAGTCTAATGTAACATATATTTATTCCTAAATATTGCAACTAGCCGTTTAGACGGGATTCTCATTTTAAAATAAGCTACTCAGGGGTATCAGCGCCTTATGTGGGAGTTTACAGATGAGAAATGGGCTAAAACCATAGAGTGCTTAATTAATTAAAAGCCAGATGACATCGTGGCTGACCCCGGCGAAGTTGGCGGTATGAGTTCATTTGGCTTATTCGGTTTAGGACAGATTCTGGTTTGGACAGATTCTTGTTACGGCAGATTCTTTTTTAGGCAGATTCGTTATACGGCAGAAGTAACATGACCAACATAAACCATATAAATTATTTATAGTATATTTAAAGTCAATTTCAAACTAAAACGTTATTAAAGGTACTTAGCAAAGGTAACAAAATTAAAACAAAGAAAACTTAACCTCGCTTACCATCAGGTGAGATGGTCGTCAAGCGCGAGCCTAAAGACAATAAAAAGAACCTCCGCAAATACTTAGCACTGCTTGGTGAATGTCTTACCAACTTATTTTTTTAGCGTTGCCAAACGTTGAAGACATTCTAATATCGTGATTACATTTGATTTTGCTTTTTCTATAATATTATTTAAACATTTATTTATTTTTATAGTTTTCATGTTCCGTCTGTTACGTAAGCAAGACATGACGCAAAATACGCGCTCGGTCGTGGAGTTGCGGAAACCAGCCCGTTTTAACTTAACCTAACTTATACGATTATAAAAAATTTCGGTCCTGCACTCTCAGATGAAGTAAACAAAGGCAAAGAGATTACAATTAAATGCCCTACAGACTATGATTTCAATGGCCTAACTAAATTATCCGTAACATCAGATTTCGCCCAGGCCTGATCTTTTTAAACCATTAGGTATACAGAATCTGATCTCCTAGATCTCCTTGTAAATTTTATTTGGCAAATCACTGTAATAATTGTACTATGTGAGCGGCGAAATCAGGCCGGATTGTTCCACACGACTTGATTTTCATCTGATCTGGTAAAACTAACAGTATCCGTCATCTGACGCGGATTTATCGGATTATCTAAGACTAGAGAGACCCCATGATATCGCTCTTGATCTGACCATATAAGGAATCAGATCAGCAGCCTAATTGTGTAAGTGAATTCGGCAAAGGAAACAAGATGTTTCTTTCCCAAAAACGACTTTGCGCAATACAAAAAGTCGATTTTGGGAAAGAAACAGATTGTTTCCTTTGCCGAATTTACTTACACAATTAGGCTGCAGGTCGTGTTAAGGATCTTATTATCCGCAACAAAAAGTTTTCCAAACAATGCAAACTTTTGTAAACCCTTCCATAATACTTCCCACTCACACTTACTTCACTTCTCACTTTCTTCTTATCCTTACACAATACTTCTGTAGATGACTGTAAAATATCTGTCTTATCAAGAATCTGCCTAAAAAAGAATCTGCCGTAACAAGAATCTGTCCTAAACCGAATAATCCGTTCATTTCACCCGACTCAGACTCACTTATCTAATTGTGTATTATTTTTATTCGAGTGGAGTCGAGGATTTTCCTTCATAAGGACCTAGAATAAGGGTGTAACTCTGCGAAATTAACTTACAGTGGTAGCGGAAATTGTCTGCAAAGTCATCATCATCATCAGCCTTTAATGTTCCCACTGCTGAGATACAGTCCTCCTCTCTGTTAGAGGGATGGGCCGTAATCCACCATGTGGGCCCAGTACGGGTTGGTGGATGTCACATGTCTCCGAATTTTTGGTTCTAGGACATGCCCGCTTCCTCACGATGTTTTCCTTTGCCGTTTTGAGAGCAGTGGTGATGAAATAGTTAACACAAAGTAAAGCGCCTGCCTGGGTTTGAACCCTCGACCTACGACCTACACGTAAATCACGGCCGTTAACACTGGACCACCACTGCTCTGCAAAGTAACTGCCTCCAATTTAGCATTTATTCGTGTTAATTAATTCCATGTCCTGTGGCAGAAGTAACTTGTACCGTGTACGTTGTAATTTGCTTTTTGTTCCGGTAGTACTCGTAGATATCGAGACGTAATTGATTTGTAGTGACTCATCTCAGTAATGATTATGTGAGTCATCTTCTAGGGAACAATTTCAAGATGAGAGCTTTTTGCTCGGTTTTGTAACGGGTGAGTAAAACTGAGAGTTTATTGACCGAGGTGTCTGTTGCTAGTTAGTTTTTTTGTTGGATATAAGATCCTCCACTGGTGATGATGTTTTATTCCTACAACACAACTTAGCCTACCTGTATTGGTGGCTAGTCCCGATGGATTTGATACTCAACAAATCAATTAATTTATTTGCATATCTACAGTTATAAAAAAATTCATGGTGGTTATGGTGAAAAAGTTGGTGCAATGATTGATTTTTTGACATCGATTTGACATTTTAACAAAACAAGCATAGGTAACAAGAAATACGTATACGGTCTTTGAGGTAAACAAAGTTGTCGACATTATAGCTCACAGAATAAACAAGCTGATGGCTTTGGCATATTATTCAAAGAACCGATGACCTTTGGGGTAGACGACGTGTTCATGAGTGGAGATCGCGAACTGGTAAACGTAAGGTAGGACGCCCTCAGGCTAGGTGGGGCAAAGATATTCGCAGGGGATCTTGTAGCTGCTGGATAAGAGTTGCTGAAGATCGAAGCAAAAGAAATTATTAAACAGGGAAAATCTAGAATTCGTTGATAAAACAGTTTTCCTGGGGACCACACTAGACTCAAGGTGACAATGATTTCCTCATTTAATATGACTTGAAGGGCGGCTAAGTTTGGCAGCTTATGCTGTTAGAAAAATTCGTCAATTTACGGATGTACCTATCTAGATACCGCTGGCTAGTCTATTTTAGTTACTTTCATAATATAATGTCTTACGGTATCTTACTATAGGGAATGACTGCAGACATTATTCTGCAATAAAAAAACTTTTTGTGTCCATATCGCAAAAAAAATGGGAAAAAAGAAAGACATCGACTTCCAAAAATAAAGTTATTTTTCACTTTGTAGTTTTTTATTTGGAAGTCGGTAGTATTTTTTTGCAAAAAAGTTTTTTTATTGCAGAACAATGTCTGCAATAAAAAAAAAGTGAAGTCAGTAGTATTTTTATGCAAAAAAGTTTTTTTATTTTTCCCTTTTTAGTTGTACTTGAATAAAATAGGCAAGTTGTTTAGTAAGGTACCTATAACGCCAGAATAGATAAGCCGAATAACATGAAACTTGAACATAACCGGTGAAATGAGAGATCTGCGTACCCCTTTGCGTGATGTTATGTTATGAAATGGTATAAACAATAAACAGACATGCGATTGCAGCAATCCCGAATGATTTGCCGTTATTTATTGAACAGTTCTGTTGTATATCTCCGAAGTTCTTCATCAGATCTTCACCAAATTAAAATGGGTCCAATTTCGAAACATACTCTATCAAACAGAAAAAGAATTTTCAAAATCGGTCCACAATTGACGGAGATATCGGTGAACATAGATAAAAAAAAAAAAAAAAAAAATAACATACAAGAAGTCGAACATAGAACCTCCTCCTTTTTGGTAAGTCGGTTAAAAACGAGCCATCAGAGCGATATACAATCTTCGCCGGCGTGATTTTCTAAGGGAACTGTTAAAGGACATTAACATCATGACGGTTCCTTGTCAACATATATATGAAAACATCATGTAGGTTAGAAATAATTTAAATCTTTTTAGTAAAAATGGCAACTGACATAATTATGTTACTGGAAATAGGGACCAATCAATTTAATCAGGTTTCAAGCTGGCTAAAGTAGCGTCATCTTTTATGGGGTACTGTATAAAATTTTACAATAAAATACTAGAATGTGGGGAATACTAGTTCTAGAATGTGGGGAATTCTAGAACTGAATGAGGCGAAATTTATAACTTGGTTAAAACACACTGGTTCTCACTTAAATGTAATTTTCCAACAAGAATGATGTAACCAAATACTTGTAATTAAAACTTATTGATGGAAAAGAGTGTCCATGCAGTTTCTTACACATTATTCTCCATAGAGACCTACTATCACTTGCGAATGTGTAACTAAAATGATCCAATTTCATACGCATAAAAGAAAGCCATTGACTTTAAATGTTAAATATAATGATACTATCATCGAAGAAGTTCAAAGTACCAAATTTCTGGGTATAATGTTGGATCAAAATTGTGATTGAAAAGCATACGTCGAATACGTTTGTGATAAACTCGACAGGTTTGTCTACGCAATAAAAAAATTAAGAGTCACGGTATCAACAGAAGCTGTTCTTTGTGCATATCAGTAACATGTCGTCCGTACTCGCCTATGGTCTCTTGTTGTAGGGTAATTCAGTGGATGTTATAAAAGCGTACAAAAAAAATGTGTGCGTGCAATATGTGGGGCCTGGTATACGGATAGCTGTAAGCCCTTGTTTAAAAAGTACAATATTCTACCGTTACCGTGTATGTATATTGGAGAATTATGCCTATCAACATCCGAAATATTTTATAAAACACAAAGATGTAACCAAGCGCAATGTAGCTCCTAGAAATAAAAATAAATTTAAACACGAGCTCTGTCTACCGCAATGCAGGCTCGAATTGCATAAAAGGAACTCGTTCATAAATGCTGTAAAGGTATATAACAAATTACCGGACACCTTTAAAGATTTACCTTTGCGAATGTTTAAAAAAAAGTTAACGAAATGGTTAAAAGAAAAATGCTTTTACGATCTCAATGAATACATGTCAGATCGCGGCGAAAAAAACTTAAATATCTAACATTGGTGGTATATACCTTATAATAATTAATTGATGTTCAATATGTACCTACAGAATGAACACTTTGAGATTAAAATAGATAAGATGTTATCAAGTTACAATATTTTTTATAATTATTTATGACATTCGATATCAATAAAATTTACAATATTTGCTAAAATAGTTTATGTTATTATAAGTGAAATTTACAATATTTTTTATGACATTATCAATTAAATTTACAATATTTTTTAATTGTATTCTTGATCTGACAGTGTTTGAACTGACATCGGTATAATAGTGTAACTCTGACATCAATTAATTAATTTGTTCTATAAGAATCCTAATGCATGAGGTCTTTTTGTTATTACTGTCTATTTTCTTAATTTATTAAAGATAAGCTTAGACGATAGTACAAA
This sequence comes from Orthosia gothica, assembly GCA_949775005.1. Classification (NCBI taxonomy): domain Eukaryota; kingdom Metazoa; phylum Arthropoda; class Insecta; order Lepidoptera; family Noctuidae; genus Orthosia; species Orthosia gothica. The sequence continues at coordinate 6,578,688 of OX459052.1, forward strand.
CTGATATTAAATATTTGCATACCATATTTAATGGTAGAATGTAAAGGGACCGTCATAGATTTAAGATCATACTTTGTAAACCTCCATTCTGGCAAATAAATGAATTTGAATTTGAACTATAATAGATTCATCTCTTTTTAGGGTTTCGTAGCCAAATGGCAAAAAACGGAAACCTTATAGATTCGTCATGTCTGTCTGTCTGTCTGTCTGTCCGTCCGTATATCACAGCCACTTTTTTTCGAAACTATAAGAACTATGCTGTTGAAACTTGATTAGTAGATGTATTCTGTGAACCGCATTAAGATTTTCACACAAAAATAGAAAAAAAAACAATAAATTTTGGGGGTTCCCATACTTGAAACTGAAACTAAAAACAATTTTTTTCATCAAACCCATACGTGTGGGGTATCTATGGATAGGTCTTCAAAAATGATATTGAGGTTTTTAGTATCATTTTTTTCAAAACTGAATAGTTTGCGCGAGAGACATTTCCAAGGTGGTAAAATGTGTTCCCCCCCCTGTAACTTCTAAAATAAGAGAATGATAAAACTAAAAAAAATATGATGTACATTACCATGTAAACTTCCACCGAAAATTGGTTTGAATGAGATCTAGTAAGTAGTTTTTTTTCTAATAAGTCATAAATCTTAAACCGCAATTTACCAAGTCACGCGTGCGAGTACGGAACCCTTATAGATTCGTCATGTCTGTCTGTCTGTATGTCTGTCTGTCTGTCTGTCCCTTCGTATGTCACAGCCACTTTTTTCCGAAACTATAAGAACTATGCTGTTGAAACTTGGTAAGTAGATGTATTCTATGAACCGCATTAAGATTTTCACTCAAAATTAGAAAAAAAAAAAAAAAATATGGGGGTATACTTGAAACTGAAACTATTTTTTTTTTCATCAAACCCATACGTGTGGGGTATCTATGGATAGGTCTTCAAAAATTATATAGAGGTTTCTAATATAAATTTTTCTAAACTGAATAGTTTGCGCGAGAGACACTTCCAAAGGGGCAAAATGTGTCCCTGGGGGGGGGCCCTGTAACTTCTAAAATAAGAGAATGATAAAACTAAAAAAAAATATATGATGTACATTAACATGTAAACTACCACCGAAAATTAGTTTGAACGAGATCTAGTAAGTAGTTTTTTTTTAATACGTCATAAATCGTAAACCGCAATTTACCAAGTTCGGACCTTTGCTCGCACTTGGCAGGTTTTTTTGTTTGAAATTTCAAAAGCACCTAAGAGTTTTATTTGAAATAAACTGTTTAATTTTGATTTTGAATGGCGTGAAATTTGAAAGGCCTTCAACCAGCAGTGGATTGATGATGATGAAGCAAAGGCATAAACCAACATCTTTTCATGTTGACTATGCTAAATTGATGATATCATCTAAGATAATAGGCACTGAGCAAAACTGATTCAATGACTAATTGAAGTGACACCTTGAATTTGCATGTGTGAACTGCGTAGAGAACCTAGGTGAAGGCTTTCAAATCTAGGTATCATACAAAAGGTGCCTACGGAACACAAAATGAACAGGTATGCAGGTTGTATTTTGGCATTTTTATGGTTTGTGGGTGCTGACTTCTCATTTTATGTGATGATTATAATAAGTACAAGTATAAAGAATACAAAATAACCTTTCAATGCTGTTTTATTAGTGTGTGTTTTTTACTTTTATTTTACTTACCTATATTTTGCCCGCACAAACCACACTGTGTCTAGGTCAAGTCTCTACAATGCATTTTCACCTGTTAACCTAACTCCTTCGTCGCCTGTACCATCTTTAATGAAGGCATTATTTCTTATTCCGAGTGCGTGTTTTCTTTCGCAATTTGTGCCAACACAGGTACCGTTGTCTCAGATGAGGTAATCATAAGAACTGACTCAATCAATTCTCTATGAGTTCACGCGTTTTCTATTTACGCGTGCATAAAATTTTACGAGTGTTAGTTGATGGAATCAATGTTTTGCTATAGTCCAGATTCATTGCTGATTGCGGCACGTATTTTTTGAAATCTCAAAAACACTTAGGTGCTAGAGCCTATTTTAGCTGCTTAAGGTTACACTAGTCGAAAATACTTCCATACAAACGTAGTCAAGAGATTACTCCACTGTTTGACGATATACGTTCAAAATAAAAAATGATATCAATTTGTCTCATCATTATCTAGTCCTGTATAGAAACAAAAATATAAAAAAAGTAATATATTTGAAAGTTATGAGCGTCGAAAATTCCATATTTCAACACTAATTTTCTGATCGATGGGCGGTAATAAATACCATAAGAAGAAGGAAAATTGCAAAACGGCCTCTATACAGGTATAGATTAGTGATTCAACAATGCAAATAATGTTATTTAATAAATATGTATTTAGTTGTTTTTATTATTCTTATTTTTCAGTCTATGGAATATCTTTTACATTGGTCCAATATTGGACGAGGAAATAGGCGAGAGCCAAACCTCGAATTATGACTTTTTACTTAGGAAATTTAGTCGGATGTCCGTGACCGCATTTCCTATTAAAAGTCTTTCTCAGCAGCAGCTTATGCCAGTCTTTGTTGTTTTCTCAGTCTTTCTCTTTGCTTATGTTTTCTTCAATTTAATATATCATCTTCATTTTGATTGACAGATGCTGGACACAGGTCCCATTATAAATTCAAATTATTAATAACCCCTTAAATTGTATTTAATAATTCTTACATTATAATTGATAACCCCTGACATTGTATTTGATAGTAGTTAACGTTTTCCTAATAATTCCCGACATTGTATGGTTTATTATTAATTTTAATTCTTTGAAATATTTGTACGCTGGAAACAGCAGAATATTATGGACATTGTATTTTGTGTAACACCTATGTAACAACAATATTCTAACAAATAAATTTATTATTATGTCCTATATTCAATCTCTTTTCTTATTGTTTACATTTTTAAATATTTTATAAATTAAATTACAAAAAAAAAACATTTAAAAATATAAAAAATAGAGGCCCACCGGTATCGGGAACAGGGTCCAAGCTACCGGCGGTCAGGGCTCCAGAGAGAGGAACCTCCTAACAATACGAGCCGTGTCCAGCAATACTGCTTTCTGGATCAGGCCCTTGACCCAGCCGCCTAACGAGAGCCTCCTAAGGTGTTGGTCGAGGCTCGTGGCTATTAAGCCATTGGCTGACACGACTATCGGTACAATGATCGCTGTATCCATTATTATTATTATAGGTCTACCCAAGGCTTCACCACAACGACCTCTCCTGTGCTTTTCGCATCCAGTGCTGGTCTTCCGATGCCCTCGTCAGTTCTCTTTGTCCTTTGGTATCTCGTCTTATTTAAAATAAAGGAAAAGGATTGCAATAGCCTCGTCACCCTTAGAAGTGTTTATATCAACAAAATATGATGCCTAATTCTTCGCCAATGTTTTTATTTTATTCGAAAATCTTACAGCTAATTTTAAGACATGCTTGACCATAGTGTTGCTCCAGAAGAGGTGTTCACCGTGTAGTAGGTTTCTAGAACAAAATACAGTTTTAAGATTGTCATTAAAGATAGGTATCTAATTGGTAGGTAGGTACTTATGCAGTGTTGGTAAGTGCTTGATACTCACGACGATTCAATTAAGTTTTATGTACAGAAACTAACAAGATAATTACTGGTTTAATAAACTATGCAATTGCTGCAATAAATATACAATAATAGTCAACAACTTCAATTTACGAAAGATTTATTTAATACTAGCTGACTCGGCAAACTTTGTTTTGCCATAAAAAGACCAAACATTTATCTACCCTACCCTACCCTACACTACCCTGCCCTACCCTACCCTACCCTACACTCCAACTTTCATCTAAATCGGTGCAGCGGTTTAAGCGTGAAAAGGTAACAGACAGACAGACAGACAGACAGAGTTACTTTCACATTTATAATATTAGTATGGATTAGCTTCGGCCAGTGGCTTCGCCCGCCTGAAAGTCGAAAATTATCCCGAGTGTACATATATTTCCAGGATAAAAAGCCAACCAGATCTGATCAGCCGTTCTGGCGTGAAGAAGTAATAAACATACAAACACACACACTCACAAACTTTCACCTTTATAATATTAGTGCGATCATTCTGGCCAGAAGCATTCGAAAGCATCTTCTTAACACATAAAGAAAAGCACGAGAATTAGTCAAAATGCTTGCGGGTTGTCGATTTCAGAATTTCCTTACCGTTCACCGATGTCAGTGATATACAAATAATCAAAAAAAAAAAGTTGTTATTAGTCAGATATACAGGGACACAGACAGGAGACAGTTAAATTCATTCCTCGGGACTTCGTCGAGCTTTATTTGTTTGGCGCTTTTCTGGTGGTCGCCACCATTGATTCTGGCTTTCAGCCCCCGCACCCTGACTTGTCGAAACTATCATAGTTCGATTGTAAAAAGTGACAGATGTATACAAGTCACATAAATCTGTCACTTACGCACACTCAAAATAATCTTGCTCTAAGAGCTTATGGCACTTTCCTGGAGTTGCAGTGGTTTGGGAATATTCATTGAGATAGGAAATATATGGAGGCGCCACGATGTTCTATACATACATTAGCTTATACAAATTGAGTGAAATACGATACAGAATTTGAAACATCGTATTGTTTCATTCTTTCTAATGTAGTAAACGTATTTGATGAAAGAGACAACAATATTTCAGTTGTTGCTCATTATGGCAACATTTTGTTATGACTTAGTGACGGTTGTAGGTACGTGCCATATTCGCCATTTTATGTGACGAATTTTGTGGTTGTGTTCGTGGTAGTCCTGCTGTCAAATGGTTGTTTACATATTGTATTATTGAGAGTTGTGAGTGTGTGTGTGTTGCTTGATTGACGCAACCTTAGAATCGGCGGCCATTTTATGAGACATTTTGAGGTTTAGGTAGGCACGTTTTTTTCCTAGGTATTTCCAGTCCGTATTATTTAGTATGTCTATGGGAATAGTGCGGTGAGATTGTCCCAAAATATATACAGGGGCAAATGACATGTCGCGTCGTCGTGCTAAAATATAAACCATCAGTCATCAAGACTGGTAGCGGGACGACTGCCCGAAGAGAGTCGCTCTTGAAAGTTTGGATCCCATTGTAAGTCAATACCAAAACAACATTCTGATACAAGTAGAGAATACTTTGTCTGCTCTCATAACAACGAACGCATGACTACTAAACAAACTATCGGTGGTATTTGCAGAGGAATTGTATAACAAGGAAATTTAGAAGTAAATATATACTTTGCATTCATAGTTTTGCCTTTGGACGTTGCCGAGTGCTGAGAGCTAAACATCGGAGGTTCCATAGAACATGAACCCGAAAGTACCTACTAGCACACCCAATGGCCTAAAACCCTGACTTAATTACACTTCCCTATAAGATGGAAAGTGAATTGAAATTGGAACAGCAAAAGAAAACCGTCAAGTAGGTAGCGACAGATTGGGCGCATCACGGCCGTGTCCTCATGGGGACGATCAGCGGCGGTGAGGCAACCTCTCGCGTCCGACCCTAGTCCAGGCCATGGTATAGAGCGAGAGGGCATGGGAAGCGGCGCGCTCTGAAGCTCCTAGCCACCGCAGGAGACGCCCCGGGCGTCGGGAGTCGCAAGCCCATTCCCGGCTACCGTTCGCGCGGGCTTGCTGACGGCAAGTTAGCCGATCGCTTCGGTTTAAATACCTATTTAGAAGCAGTTTGTGGCGTCAGTTGTACGCGCGGTCTGCCCTGTCCTTTCTATACATGTCAATGGAAAATTGAGAATTTCTTTTTTTGGAGATAAATTTAACGATCATCAGTACTGCCACACAAGTTGTAACACTGATGTAAGTAAAAACAGGCAGTGCGCGTACACTTTGTGCATCAAATTCAAATTCTCAAATTTTTATTGCGTACTATAATGTATACAGTTGGTAGGAAAATAATTATATTAGTCACAATTATGGACCCTGTCGGGCACAGCATAGATCAAGTAGGAGAGAGGAGGAAGAACACTGAGTATTTAATGTGATAAATTGTTTTATTAGTAAGTTTAGGTATTAGTAAGTTATATGTTTTATTAATACAGAATTTAATTTGAGAATTATAAATATTGTTTTATAAATTATATACTTCGTATTAATTAAAGGAGGATAAAAGGAGCTCGTGGCTAAATAATAACAGCCGCACGGGTCGATCTTCAAGGTTAAGCAACGCTTGCCGAGGTCGGTCGGATGGGTGACCATTTTCATCGTACTGAGTTTCCTCCGTGCCTCGGAAAGCACGTTAAGCCGTTGGTCCCGGCTGTCATTTGAAGATCTTTGTCAGTCGTTACGAGTAGTCATAGCCTTGAGATCTGACACCAGTCTTGCCAAGGGGTACCGGGTTACCCAGTTACTGGGTTGTGGAGGTCAGATAGGCAGTCGCTCCGACTGGAAGCCGACCCCAACAAAAATTGGGAAAAGGCTAGGCAGATGATGATGATACTTCGTATTAATTATTTATATAGTAACATTGTACAAACCATACATTTTTTAATTATTAATATATTTTAATAATAAAAAAAAAACGGTCTCTGAAATTCGGTATGGAAAACGATTAATTAATATGTATTTATAACAGTTCAAAAGTAAAAATAAAATGAATATCTTGTCATCCTTTGACCTGAGATTTATCTGCCTGTTCGCGTTTTATCTCAGCTGGGTTTTTCAATTACGTGCTTGCGTATCAACAATATTTATTTTCCCTATTGTTATTATTTTTTATTGATAATTAAATTAACAAAATTCTGAAATAAACAACCTACTTTTCTCCGTAACTATTGAGACATTCGTAAGTGCTAAACAACATGCCCAGACAGATTATTTTCACAACAGTTACTTACAGTCCGTTGCACGAACAGCAAACAATTTAAGGCCATCTAGTGTTACTCGAAGACCTCAAGTATCTGTCTGTCTTTCTAAAGTCTACAGACAATTGATGTTCGTCGGACAATATTTTATAATCACTTCAATCGTTTTTGTGACCAACACCAAGATAAGATAAAGATAAATTAAGATATTTTTTTTATTGAGACACCATTCTATACAAAAAATACAAAAACAAAAAAAAAAAAAAACTTTTTTTTTTATTTTCTCATAAAGGTTGACATTGTTACACAATAAGAAATTTTATACAATTTTGCCTTAAGTTATAACCTTTGTGAGAGCTGGAGTCTGAACTAGGTTCAGGACCTGTATGTCAGATCTCCAGGCTCACACCCCTTTAAAATGTTCATATTTGACGGCAACATAATTAAGATTATTTTAAACAATATTTCAAACAATTATGATAGTAAATGAATATTAAAGGTGATCATATTTGTGGAGTGTAATGTAAGGTGAAAGTATTGCAGGATTGTTGTGTAGTGTGTGAGTGTATGGGGATGATTTGAGTATATGTGTGTATACATACATAAAGCACAACAAAAAAAATAAAATATAGTATGTACAAGAAAATACAAACATTACGTGTATTAAAGTACCCTGTGTCGTGGGATTTAGTACGTGGGACACTCAGAAAGTTTTGCGAAACTAAAAAAAATTGTTCTATACGTACATATATTTTTATTAAATCTTTTCAAAGTACTTTCCACCAGCCTCTATACAAAGATTCATGCGCCTAAACCAGTTTTCAAAACACTTTTTCCAGTCCGCCGCAGACACCTCGTTTACAGCCTGCTCGAACGCAGCCAGCGCATCTTCCGGCGACGAAAATTGTATCCCTTTGAGCTGATTTTTTATTTTTGGGAATAAAAAGAAGTCACACGGTGCTAGATCAGGGCTGTAAGGAGGGTGACCCAGGAGTTTGACTGGCGTGCTGTCCAGGAAGTCCCTCGTTTTGAGTGCGGTGTGCGCAGGTGCATTGTCGTGGTGGAGCAGTAGCCCGCGGAGCCCTGTGTTTGGTCGCTTGTTGCTTATAACAGAGAAAACTTCTGGCAAACATTTGGTAGTATACCATTCGGCATTAATGCTTCTTTGATCCCGTAAGGGAATTGATACCAAGTGGCCAGTCAAATTAAAAAAGCTAGCGATCAAAATCTTACCCCCGCTTCTAGATCGCTTCACTTTGGTAGGCGTTGGCTCATTTTGAAACACCCAAACAGTCGACTGGCGCTTGGTTTCTGGGTCGTATTGATAAATCCAGGACTCATCACCTGTAACGATGTCGTAAACACGCCGAGACGAGCCTGCTTCAAATTTGTTAAGCATATCACGGCACCATTCCACCCGGGCCTGCTTCTGAGCATCGGTGAGGTTGTGCGGCACCCAGCGTGATACTATCCTCCTCACGCGAAGATGGCTGTGTAGAATCTCGTGAACGCTTCCCGATCCAATCTTCAATATGTGTTGAATCTCCTGATATGTAATTCGCCTATTGTCTTGGATTAAATTTTTCACTGCTAGCACGTTTTCTTCGGTAACAGCCGTCAAAGGGCGACCGCTTCTTTCGTCATCCCCCAAAGTTGGTCGACCGCGCTTGAATTCGTTATACCAACGATACACGGTTGCCTTGGAAGGGCCTTCATCCATGAATGCCATTTGAAGTCTATCGTACGATTCATCCGGTTTCAGGCGACACTTGAAATCGTATAAAATCATAGCTCTAAAATGTTCCCGGCGCAGATCCATATTTCAGTGAGACACAATACTTTGAATTAACTCGCAAAAAATGTGGAGGGAAATTTTGAAATTGGAACTTACTTATTTTTACTTATAAATAATCATATTTTCGAAAAACATTATAACTGGCCAGTCTCCCATATATAAAAACTTTTTTTCGCAATACTTTCTGAGGGGCCTGGTATTACAAACTAAATATGTTGTGAGTATTATGTACCTACATAGTGTACTTTGCTTTATTTGTTTATTTTCGTATTCCTGGGTCTGCTAAAGTGTTATTGGGTATTTCCATCTGGAATTTCTCAGAAGCGGCCCGAAGTCTGGGGTCTTTTCCCTATCTCCATCAACAAAGTTACGGGCCCCGTCTAAAAGTACTCTGAAACTTGGAGTGACAAAACAAGAAGAAAATAATGCTGTGCAGTCGGAGGATACATATTCGCGAGCTGGCTGACCAAAACCAGATGTATCTTTCGACTACACTGAAAATCAAAAAAAACAAAAATCAAAAATCAATAATTTTTATTTCACATAGGCCTACATGGGGCACTTATAAAACGTCGAC